>CM060966.1:73651147-73761147 GCA_030765045.1 Tenodera sinensis | reverse complement strand
TCACAACCTGCTAGCTACCTTCCTTTTGATACGCGACCGTACGCGCAGCTGACACATTCACAGACAATGCAACTAAGAACTGACTCCTGACGACTCTTGTCTGAAAGTGAATCCTGCTTCTCTTTGCCTCGTCTCCTATATATCGAGGATGACACAACATGGGCCTCTCTCAAGCTTCTAGAAATGCGCCGCCCGCCGGAAAAAACGGCGAAAACCCCCTTTTGTTCTGTCTGCTGTGATCGTTGCCATGTGTTTAGAACAGTCTTGCGAAGCAGCTTGATCTTGAGCACCTTTGTTGCTGTGAGGCAGCTCGGCACCGAGTCATTGCTGTCACATCTGCCGTAACGCGTGAAGTTCACATCTGAAATCCTAGGTTCGATTGCCATTTTGAGTTTGGGTCAATAGGCAAGTGCTTTGGTTGTTCCTCGTGTACCGCGATTTCCTTATGATCCATTCCCCATCTTTCAGGTGTTCTTATTGGTTTTGTGGCGCATGGTGGTGCCAAATAAATGCTCTAATTCTTGCTCAAAGAAGAATATTCTCTGTGGACACTAGACGGCTGTATGGTCGATAGGTCATTCATTGCCCTCTCTTGGCAGCTCCACCAAGACGCGTCTTCGAGCATGGCACTGTTATGGACTCCTGTTCGCCTCTGTAGCTTATCAGCGTGCAGCCTGTGGGGTGGCAACCACAATATGTATTTGAGTTCGCAGTGCTGATTGTCCCCCTATGTTGAATAACCTATGCTAGCGATAAATCCATTTATTCAAGGCATACCTCAAGGCGTAATTAGAGTGGGAGTTAAGCAACCCACTTCCGAATACATTTAAGGCTCACAAAATTTGAGGTGTGTAAGTAATCATCATCAGCATCAGCACTAAAGGGATGTGGCAATTGCCCGTACCGCTTCAAAAAACCTCAGCCTAACGCTTTTTATTTATTTTTTTATTGTTTTAAGAGATAACAATTTCCTTATCATTTTCAACTTTTACCTTTTATATTTTACATTCGTTATGTTTTATTAACTATTTCGTTACTTTTGTATTAGTATTCTTTGTCTTTGTGGCAGCCTGTAACTGTGACAGGAAGATGTTAAAATAATAAATGTCCAACATCTCGTGGTACTCTTGCTTAGTAATTCTTTGCAAGCAGTGAGTGTGTCACTCATTCGGTTCATGTGCTCAATGCATTTTCGTCTATAAGTAATTACTCCATCATATGAACGTTCTATTTGTAGTTCCTCCCTTATTTCTTCCTTTAAATCACATCGAGTTTGTTGTAACCCTTAACTTACGTGAAGAACCTCATCTTGGCCGTCTGAGTACTATGTTTTCATTGGAACCCAAGCCGATTTTTATTTTTATCTCTTCCCTTGCTTTGTTTTCAACAGTTCGCTGTGTAATTCCACAAGTTCCTAGAAGATATTAATTTTTGAATCAATTTCCCTTTCTACATTAGAGGTGATATCGCTTCCCAAGTACTTGAAATTTTATACTAATTTTAGAATAGTTGCAGATCACAATGGATTTTTTCAACCTTTGCTTTTATTGCCGATGTCTTAAAATCATATAATTTACAGAATACAATATACTTGCCACAAACACGACAGTTTTGCAATGCCAACAAAATTTGCATCTCTGATCGCCTTCCTGTGTTAAATTCGGAGGGTATAATCTCCTTTCCCGCCCTCTCACGGTCTATCGCCTCTTTTCTCCCGCCCATCTTGGTTCCTCAATCTCCCTTTACACTCTCCCCCAGTATCGGCATCAACCCTCGCCCCCTCTCTCTCAACCTCTTTCTGAAACTTATGAAATTATATCTTTGAAAAGTCTCAATAAGACCGATTTTTCTGAGGTGTTAACATAAATTAAAACCTAAGAAGGGTATTAAGCTGTAGCACAAACTTGTGTCTGTTCCATATGCCTGTAACGTAAGCGCAGCTATGAGGGAACTGCTTATCGTGGCAGCTGTTTGTATACACAAAAAATAGCAGCAATGAACAATTGTAACAGCTTAAACATTTATCTTGCCAAAATTTAGTAAACACATTACGTGTTTCAAATGTTTTAATGTTAAATTACGAAGCAACCCATTGTTTTTCATTCACCCCAAGGGGGAGGAAAGATTCTTTTCCAGGCGAGGAACTCTGCAATCGAACAATATTAATTCATTATTCTGTTGTCATAATCTGTAAAAGATGAGTTTTAGCATTTGTTTTCATAATAGGTAACTGTGTGTGTGTGTGTGTGTGTGTGTGTGTGTGTGTGTGTGTGTGTGTGTGTGTGTGTGTGTGTGTGTGTGTGTGTGTGTGTTGTATTGAGTTTAATTCAATTTTATTGAGGTGGAGTCTTAGTCTCTACATACTTTGTGGATTATATGGCTTCACTGTTAATAGATTCAGGTGTGTATAATAATCTATATGAATGTTTGAAATAGGTATAACAATAATCAATAATGATTAGATAAAACTTCCTGATTATTACACCGCAGTAGCTCTTTCTTATATGATGCTAATATTAAGCAGAGCCTTACTTATGTATATAACAAAACAGAAAATACAACAGAAATTCTGGACTAATTTAACTTAGCATTCTTTTAAACGTGATGACAAATCTATGAAAGAGTTTCATTATCAAGAGTAAACGAGTAAGGTTATAACCCCTAAATAGTGTACTTCTGGAATCGCTGCAAAATTGAGTACACTCTTCCAATATGTGAAATGAAATTCGTCTGTGTAGACCATCTAATGGCGAATATAAGGAATAGAACCTTAGGCATCAGATCTCAAAATTACAGATTATGCTCGCAAGGGAAATGAAAACCTGTTAGATTTGAAATGCTTTTGGAGTAGATCATCGATATGCGAGCATCAAATTGACTAGGGAATACACGCCCATCGTTTCCCACCTGTCAAGCGCTTGATATTTCAGCAAGCGGATACTTTATGGACTAACATCCCACGAACTGGAAAACATGTTTCCACCTGTCTAAAGCTTCTAACAAATAATGTAAAAGTAGTGTTCTCAATTGTGTTTTAATACCTTACAAGATATAAAACAACATGACTTATACATCATCTTTGTGATTCCTGTAAAATAAATTCCTGCTCAACTGTCACTTTTCTGCAAAATAAGCCCACTTAGGTAAACTTTTAAGTAAAGTAGTTCCGTATGTGAAAATTTCTCAAACTATTTTGATTCGCTATTTCTGGGTTAGAATGTTTAAATACTGTTTCACTTTTAAAATGCTTTGTCATTTTGACTCTCTCTACTATGACTCTCTCTACTACATAGAGCGAAGAATGTTTTTAAGATCCATGTTGTGTAGAAGCCCAGTTTACACAAGTTTACTACTCAATTTACAAGTCATCTGCATTTTGGAGTATGGACTTGTGTCAACTAAGATGTCACACGACGTGGATTTTAAAAATATTGCGTTTCCTAATCTGCTCAGTCATTTTTCCATGTCTGTACATAGGTACAGAGGTATTGTATTCCACCGACAAATTCGTTACCGAGATTTCGTTGGAAATACACGTTTTGAGGTCTGAGTACCCATGTGTGTGTCTGTGAACAGTATAGTACAAATTCGGTTAAACACCAAAATTGGTATTTAAGTTCAATCTGTTTTAAGGAATACGACACGAAGAGTTTTAAAAATCCAGCATACAAAACTACGCTTTACATGGGAAACTTTTCCAAAATCCTGAATTTATCAAAAATGCCTCTGACATTTTAATTAAATTGCATACTTAAGATACTTTAAGCTCAAATGAATCATTTCTTGACTTCTGGAATAGCCTCTGAAGCCCTTTCCTTCTGAATGACTTCTGAATAACCAGTTAGCCATAACAACTACACTGGTACATAAAATATGTGGATCTCTTTGAAGCACACAATGTATGTCAAACTTCTACGTGGAGTCAACTATTTCCTTTGTTTTTGGTAAATGCTTATACTTTTCTCAATGTGAAGTCCTTATTTTTTCTTATTCTTCCTGTTCATACAAAGAAAATTGAACTTCAGGACCATTATATAGCGACCAGAATATCTGATAATCGCTTAAGAATATTATAATCCCCAATCCTCATTATATCACAAGGAAATATGTAATAAGGCCTTTCTTCAAATGCCTGTATCAGTTAGCATGAAGTTGGTAGAGAACTGAACATCTGCTAGCAAGTTTATACAAAAGTGAGTAGAAAAGGTCACCAGAGTACAAGGCAACATAGAGTATTTTTTAAGTAATGTCGTTATTCAGCTGTTACTTGCGATGTCATTTTACGTGACATGAAACTTCAGGCAAACATAATAAGAAAATTTAACTATCGATTCCACTTTATGTGTCTATTTTGTACCTGCATGGATGTGCTTAGTTAAATTATTTCTCCAAAGGTTTATTTCAATTAACATGAAACATAAAAACAACTTTCGTAGCAATATTTGTATCAGCTGTACGTAAGTGGATAGAGAAAGCAATGTGAATGTGAGATATAATTTTTTCACTACAAATGTTTAGTTGTTAACGATCATACAAGAATTAGTGAAACACTCCAATTATCACCTATATTTGGAAATATACATTTTGCACATTGCTCTCCAGAGCGTACTCCGGAGGCTACTGAATCCATTCTTCCGCTTCGATGCTTTTTGATGAACTGTGTGATTCTCCCTCGCTCTAGTTGGTCACCTTTGCGTTGGCGTTAAGCATTAGCGTCTAGGTTCGAAATCTGGAAACCTCATTTTACCAAACTGGTACTGTATCCTAGTTCTAATAACTCGGTATCACTAAATCCCCAAGTAGCAAGTAGTGCCTACCCACAGCACAACTGAGCCAACATGTCTACGTCACACATAACCGGCATAAAAACAGCATTTTATTTATTTTATATACGTCTCTGAATTCTACAAACTCGCTGTCTGAAATGTAAACAAATAATGTAAAAATTCTAAACAAATACTGTGTTCCTGGATGTAGCAGTAATAGTACTGGCAGACAACCTGGGCAAGTGTTTAATTATCGTAAGTAAGAATGCAGACGTCATGAATGGATACCTGCCATGCATAGAAAGAACTTCATCACAACAGTTCGTTCGTGGTATGTACGTAGCTCTGCGAGGTATAAATTTAATTTAACTCTATGCTGCAGCTCTGACGCTGTTTTGTGAGCTAAATATAAGATGTGATAACAAACCTAATATGGTTGTCCTGTATATGCGGTAATTGTTTTTTTTTTTTTTTTTTTTTTTTTTTTTTTTTTTCAACGTGCCTTTGTAGCTTATTTTATGTGTGATTTATATTGGGTAGGCACATGGTGAAAAACTTAGTAAAACTGGAAATCAAGAACTGCCTGTCTGGAGACAATTTTATCACAGACACACAGTCATCTAGGCCCATAACTAATGAATTCCCTACATCTATAACAATAACATCTGTATCTAAAAACGTGATGAATTATATCCTAATAATGATTTTTATCGCGAGAGTGTACGGAATGTTCCCATCAGAAGGTGAACCGTTATGCTTTTATGTTCAATTAATAAAATACTAAGCACAAGAAGTGTATTAAATTTGTGCTTAGTACACATTAACTTTTCCTTGAAGGGACACTGCTTTAAGGAAAATGCTGTCCCCGAATTGTTACCAAATAATCCGGCATATATCTCAGTTTCTTCCAGAAGAGAAATTCTATAACCAAAACAGTAATGACTGTTGGAAGCCTGATAACCTTAAATCTCCTATTCGCACCGAAACAAGCTAACCTCCTCGCGACGAGATATGCGAGGGGAAGTTACTCAGTTTATCGGAAGTTCTTTCAATTCTCTGAGCTTATTACTAGGGAAAGCTGACCACTCTTCGTGCCAGGACGACAGCACCGCTCTCCGTACTTCAAGCCTAAAGTCATCCGAAGGACCACATGGGATGGTAATACTGGGTCCTGTAGTTGCCGTCTTTGCCGCCAAATCCGCCATTTCATTCCCCGCCAAAGCTACGTGACCAGGGATCCATACATACACTATGTTAACGCCAGAAGCGTGTAAAACATGGAGGGCATCCTGGATACGTTGTAAAATAGAGTGGGGATTGTACAGCTCTCGAAGGCTCTGAAGTACCATAAGGGAATCATTCCAAATCAGGCAGTCACCTAATTTACGGCAACACACGTATAAAACGCCTCGGTAAATTGCATACAGCTCTGCAGTAAAAATGGAAGTGCTATTACGAAAACCGAATGTATGTGATTAGGTTCCATAAACATAATCACATCGAACTCACCTGGTGCTTTTGGATCTATCGGTGTAAATGTAGCGTTGGTCAGGGTAACTCGACGGACATCCCAAGATCTACATGGGGAGTGCCGGATAACCAAGCCTCTCACCTTTGGGAAACATCTTTAGCATTTCAATGCCAAGCTTCCTTAGAAGCCCTTGGAAACGAAGACCTGCTGGCATAGGATAAAGTGAGCGTTTCCTATACCGTTCTCTTAGCGTGGTGCTGAAAAAATAAGCGAGCGTTATGTGCTTAGGTATAGATCTCAACGCACAACTATAATTTGCTAAGAGAATCTCACGCCGATATTGCAGAGGAGGTTTTGCGGCCTCGACGTAAAGGCTCAAGAGTGGGCTTGTTGGAAATGCTCCTATTCCCATGCGGATGCCCCTATTACGGACCGTGTCATATCTTCTCAGTACAGATGGTCGTGATGATGAATAAACATCCCATTGTCTAGTTTAGATCTGACCAGTGCACGATACATTCGCAACAAAACTTTCGGATCCCCTCCCCACGCTTTGACACTTAGTACCCACAAGATATACAGGAACGGAGGAAGCGCGTCTCATCTGCGAAGGGGGGTAAATCTGGACCAAAACGGAGGGAAGGTGGTAATCGTCTCCTACGGCGCCAGTAGTTAACGCAGACTGACTTCTCAGTTGAGAAACGGAAGCCATTTTTGGAGCTCCATTCTCGAAGACTGTCCAAAATTTGCTGCGGGCGTCGTTGTAAGAACGAGGTGCGCTGAGAAGTACAATAGATGGCGAAGTCGTCCACGAATAGTCATGACAAAACTCCAGGTGGAACGCATTTCCAGACAGACTTACTTGCTATAGCAAAAAGTGTGACACTTAGTACCGAACCCTGAGCTACTCCTTCCTCCTGAAAAAAAGAGAAAAAACCGAGCCGACCCTTATTCGGAAAAAGCGGTCGTTCACAAACTCCTGAATGAACAGCGGCAGGCGTCCACGTGTGTGCCAGGTGTTCAGGATGCGTAGAATTCCTGCTCACCAGCACGTATCATAAGCCTTCTCGAGATCCAGCCCCCCCCCCCCCCAAAAAAAAGTATGTTGTGTGGCATGGCAAACCGATTGTGTCTCAAATAGGAACCCCTGTCCCTAAATGCGCGGTTTAGATGCTGCAGCGCATCGAAGATGAGATGGGTGTACGTTCACATTTCGTCAATAAACCCAACATCAAGCTGTTTACATTACAAACGGGCTTTGACCTGTGTACTTACTACGTCATTGCAGAGCGTATATCGGTGGCGGTGAGCCTCATGCACATGACCCTATACGTGGGGATGTCTTTGAAGATTTTAGACCGCTCCGTGGACTCGAGCCATAAGATTATCCGCTGACGTTACAGGAGTGTCATTCATCATAATCTTCATAAGCCTCCACAGAAAACAGTAGAGAGGTGTTAGATATGGAGACCGTGCTGGCCATGGAACTGGTCCTCCCCTACCAATCCGACGATTTTCGCATACGACATTGAATTGATTCCGCAGATTTATATTAAAATGTGCTGAAATTGGCCATTTCAGCAACTGTGTTGTGGCTGGGACGTGTCGCATTGCTGTTAAGAAAGGTTACTGTACTGGAAACTACACAAGTAACGCACTAGGATGCAAACCAAGGACTCCATGGAGGAATTTAGTGTGGCGCAGGATGTTATTATGCTCAGGTTATTTATCCCAGTACACGGATGGCTAAAAGGTTACATACCTACCGTATTAAGATACCAAAACCAATGTTAGCAAATTGCCATAACCGTTCGTTCTCAGACTTTGACGCTCTCTAGCGTCCAAACCGTTAATTTGGGAACAGGGATTCCTCTTTTGAAATCGACCAGTGTGCCATTCCGCACAACATACTAAGCATTGTAGCTGTATTTTTGGGACACCCAGTATATGTTATCACTTAAACAGTTACGTTCAGAGATGAACGAATCCTTTCTTATCTAAAATGGGTTTTTAAACTAGACTGTCTTCATCTTTGGTTTATATTTTGTTATTGTGCAAGGAATTTTAATACCATAAGATTAATAACATATACAGGGCCCGTTATTTTGTAATATTTTGCTCTCCAACTTTAAATAAATGCTGTTGATATCCACACAGGAAATGTGCTCCAATGGACGTAGCTTTTAAGTAACTTCACTTATTTTATACAAATGAAAAATTTAAAAGGCATTTTAGTACAGATTTGGTATTGATGTCCACTCGCTGCGACTGCATTTCCTTCTAGATATTTCACTTTCGTATAGTAAATTATATTTATGTATGTGTCTTAACAGTGATACTTTATTTATTCCATAAAATTGTAATGGTTAAAAAGGCCAATTACAATCAAATAACTGTGTACCTAAGGTATCTTGTTCTTCTTCTTTGGCCGCACAGTCTTAGTATAACCTTGGTCTCTCTGATGAATATCCTCCATTCTGATAGATCCGTGCTTTGTCTCTCCAACTCCTAATGTTTGTTCTTCTAATATCAGCGTGTATATCACCAATCCATCTCTTTGGTCTTCCAAGCTTCCTTCGACCATCTATTTTAGCCTCCATAACAATTCTAGGCATTCGCTCTTCGTCCATTCTGATAACATAGCCCAGCCACTCTAATATTTTTATTTTAATATCAGAGACAATATCTGTATCTTTAGACAAGTTTTGCAGCTCTGAATTTGTTCTTTTTTTCCAATAGTCATTTTCCTTAGTCGGTCCATAAATCTTTCTGAGCACTTTTCTTTCCCATGTATTCAAAGATGTTATTTCCCAGCTAAAGTCCAAGAATGTACATAAGGTATGCCAGTAAGAAATACATTTTACAAATCCTCTGGAGATCATTTCATTTCAAAAATGTATAAGACAATTCCATCAAATTTAATGTGGTTACGGTTTCCGTAAACATAGTCTCGGCAGTTAAATGAAAAGGTGCTCGGATTTTTCGTATTTTAAAAGCCAATTCTATATTCTTGCATTCGGTAAGAGCCAGGTCACAAAACACAGCTTCAAAGGAAACAGAATACCTGTAAAAGCTCGAAAGAACGAAATCCTTCAAAGAGTTAAATGGGTGATTCTGTAAATTCCCTAGCTGATCCTATAATAACTTAATGACGAACAGGCCGATGGAATCGGATTAATTGCGGATTTTCGGGAGCTGGAAAGGAGCTGAGCACGCTAATGTGTTTATCGACTACATCTGCCTATTGCGCACGCGCAGACTGTTGGGGCTGTTATCTCTCTTCTGTATGCATATTGCCCGTCGTGTAATTTCATGCAGCCTGTGTTATACATTGTTCCCCAGGTGCAAGTCTGGCCAATTCATAAGCACGTGTCATATTACACCGTTGCCGCATCTCTCCATGTAGGATGACCTTGTTAAACATGCACGAGATGTGGCTGATGCACTCATGAAACAAGTAGTCTACTATTCTAGGAAGGATAAAAAATAAAACAAAACAAAACAAAAGAAAAAAAATACTGGCGTATTATGATTAGAATGATACAGTTTATTATACTAATGTAGACTTCATATTTATAAACTAACACTCAATCGTGGTAATCAATGACCTAATGCATCCGTCCGTCCGTCATTGGATTCGACTGCTCGTCGGCGATGATGCTATCACATTTGCAATTCGCGTCTGTTTTTCAAGTAAATATTAAATCGTACTCTGATGTACAGTCCACAAGTCAAGGGAGAATAGGGGCTAATCATGGGTAAAGAAATTTCTGTCCAGCAGCCAGAAATAGAACCCGGGATGTCTGCATTTGGGGAGTCCAGCAAACTAACTACCATACCAAAGATCGCACAAGTAACATTATACATTACCAAAATCTCATTTATCATCTTTGGCAACTTAATCAGTGCACTGCACCAGACTAGCAGAAGTGAAGAGAGTTGCAGACAAACTATTTTCATTAAGTTGACACACAAAAAGCATAATAAACGAAAACCCTGTTTCTAACTTTGTGACCTTCTCAAACATTTGATGTTGCTCTCTCTTGGAGTACACGTGTGAGACATAGGATTACTGGATGACAAGGTATATAAATGAGTAATTAATTTGAGTAGTATTATCGGAATAGGAATTTAAGACTAAGAAGAAACTACAAAACTGACACACAACTTAGTGGGGTGACGCTAGCATCCAGAGATCGTGGCGCACACCATTGCTGCAGCAACTTTTACACCCTTATTTCTTCAAGAAGTAAAATCGCCCTGTGGATTATAGAGGAACGGTATGGATCAGGCGGTAACGTCTACAGCCCACATTAGGGACGTTGCGGTTTCGGTCCCTGTGCCCGATCCTCCTGACCTATGGGTTCTTTTTTCAGAGATTTCTCCGGGTCACCAGTCAAATGCTTGGAGGTATTTCCGTATCCTCCAAATTTCTTGTCCCTCGTGTTCGTGACATTAATCATTTCCTTTCACCCTTCATTAGAAGCGTCGACGAGCAGCACGACTTGGGGAACAAATGCGCTCTGAAAATCGCATTTCCCTTCTGCTTTCAGGGACACCATGGGATGGCACAAACCCAAGGAGGGGAGGGAAGCTGGTATCCGAGTCCTGCACCCCCCTTGGGAGCACGAACACGAAGGGGTGATTCTAACACGGTAAAATGTAGGAACCCTGCCCTCTGCTCTGTCGTGGCAACGTTCCAGTGAGCTTTCGGACCCCTTACATCCTCCCGGTGGGCGCCCGGTCAGGGGCTTAGAAACAAATGAGTGCCTTTCGGTCTAGGTGCTAAGTCCCCATCTTCAAGTTGTCATTGAGTCATAAGGTTAGTTATAATTCTGATACGAGTTTTCAGGTAATTCATACAGAAGTGAATCTTGGCAGTGAATTAGAACTACAAAACAGAGATGGAAATATTAGTAACAAACCCTTTGTGTAACTGATAACACTGCTCTATTGTAGCATAGGCAACAGAAAGTGGTCTCTATGTTTGGTTCACGTGGGTCTTGAAGCTGCCGTATTACCGGAGGTTCTTACTCGGACGTAACTTGGGACTTCTTCCGTACCTCCGACGAAGTGCAATTAACTGCATGTCTGAGTGAGCATAGCTAGGCGGTGTTCCTACTCCACTCATCCCTCTAACTCAAGGGATTAACCACAAAGAAAGAAAGGGTAAAGCGCTTTCTCAAAGGGGTTAAAAATAAGTATATTCCACGTGGTTAGCTTTCATTTAGTTGCAGCTAATTTCCCTGCAGTGCTGTTGCTCCTAAAGGTAGTAGACAAAGATGATGTTACATTTTGCACTCTATGGCACCTCAGATAGAAGCTGTAAAAATCCTCAGGTAGACTATGATAACGCATTTGTCACACCAAAGTATAGCACAAAAGTTTAATTTCGGAAAACTAAGCGTATACTTATGTACTCAGGCACATTTAGCTCATCCCTAAGGAGGTGTGGAAGCCATCACAATCACTATTCTACTGTCCGTCCCGCTCTTTATAGCCTATAAAAGCACCGTTACGGCAAATACCCTTCTTTTGAGAGGGACAAGGGAAAGTACAGGTTAGAGGATAGTGAATACAGCTCTAAGGGTGCAAATACAAAATTCATAGGAAGACGTTGGGAAGGAACTAGGTGTGTCTGAAATTTGAATTAATATTCGAAATCGTCAGAGCAAAACTTTGTTTATGAAGGGTGCCAGAAGAATACAGACAGGATTATTCTATACACTTAGTCATTCCAATTAAACCCTACAAGAGCATGTTTATGTGGTCGCACGCCATTTTAAGTGGGTGATACCTTTCTCATTGTACTACAAATATCTTACACCTTATTACGCTTAAAATATATCTCTATACTTTCAGTTTATATATTGAGCAATGTAGCAAGTAATTACCTCATAATATCAAAAAGTAAAATAATGATTCCTAGTTTTATAGGATAAAAGCCGGTTGGAGTTACATCCCAATAATAATAATAATAATAATAATAATAATAATAATAATAATAATAATAATAATAATAATAATAATAATAATAATAATAATAATAATAATAATAATAATAATAATAATAATAATAATAATAATAATAATAATAATAATAATAATAATAATAATAATAATAATAATAATAATAATGATAATAATGATAATGATAGAAAATACCCAGGATATTACCAGTTTAACGTACAGGAGTTCTACTGTTGCTACTCTCGCATGTACGCAACTGCAGGTGTCTACTGTGCGCGTGTATATACAATAGCTGCGCGATACCGGTTACGCCATTCCATTTCCATGTCCAGCTAACCCGTATCGCATGTGACTGCACGCGGTTCCGCGCTCCAGTAATGACACACAAAGCATTACATAGATCTAACCGAGCAACAGAAGCACAATGGAAACTGAAGAAATGAGATTGCTAGGACCGTAGGCGAGATTTTCACTATTAGATAATCATAAAAATAAAGGTTTAAGGAACCATAGAAAATAGAAAGTGTTGTACAACTTACAAGGCTATGTTTTTTCAAGGTGCGATAGGTCGAGAAGCGAGATGAGCTGTGCAGATGCGTTGGGAAGTATCTGCAGTAATGCTGTTGATTGAGTCACGTCTCACTTGTCAGTTGTGAGCATACAGTGAGCATGTAACCATGTCTAAAATAACACTTTGAAGTGCATGCTGTAGTTAGATTTGTTTATGCATAGGAGTGCAATGCAGCCGAAATTTATCGACGAATGAGTAACACGTACGGTGAAACTTTCAAGAGTTCCAGCAAAGTGTGGCAAGCAGGACGTACAGACGTTCATGATATAGGCGGTCAGGGAAGGATGTGAGTGTCAACTAATGAACTTGTTCAGCAAGCCGATGAAGTGACTCGAGAAAATGTCGGTTCACAATTTCTTTGTTAAGTGATTTGTTTTCCGACATTTTAAGGTCAGCTCTTCAACTATCATGACTAAGATCCCCTAGTATCGCAAACAGTGTGTCAGATGGATGTCCAAGATGTCCGACCATCAGGATACATAGTGAATGGGTGCCGCATACTTTGCTCGGAAGCACACTGCAGCATGTTAGAGGTTTCAGCAGCGTTTTCGATGAGGTGTGTTAGATCACCCATCATACAGAACGGACTTAGCTTCATCTCTTTCCCCACATAAACATTTGGCTAGGAGGACAGCATTTGGACCTTAAAAATATCCTTACCATAGGGTGCATGAAATGAGAATGAAACAATAGCCATATAGCCTTTACTATTGCAGTATAATTCAAGAGGTCGCAGAAATATAGGTTAACTAGAAAAAGATGGAGAGATAAGTTTCAATCTGGAGACGGAAAAGGCCAGTAGGGGCAAACTTTTTTTTCCCCCTAATCAAGCCGTATCATCTAGTTTCTGAGATCACGATGGATATTTTCGGACTAAAGATCCTTTGCATTCCTTCCTTCGAGAGGAAAATAAAGACGGTGGTAGCGAGTAATGTTTATTTCTGCGTAAAAATAACGTCATACCTTGAAAGAAAAGGTTCCAGAGTAAAGCCGTTAGCCAATGATCTTTCTGAGCACCTGTTGGAATCACTAACTAGAAATTCACCTAATTACAGAAAGCTCAATGGAATTATCTTATACACCGATGGGTTGAATGGAAACTAAATGAACTCATGTAAGCGGTACACAGAACTACAGTTGCTGGCATATTTTCGTGCATAGTTATGAAAACTACAGTGGGCCTTATAATGCACTCTAAATAATGTATTTTCCTAAATTATCTTTACAGACTTTGTTTTAATATTATGTGCATAAAATTCGCTAAGCATTTCGAAAATTGTCAACTTTTAGAAAGAATATAGACATTTTATTTCATTTCTGAAATACCCTGCGTAGTTACAGGCATTATAACGGGTTAAAAAATCTTAGTGTACCTTTGTTCATATGTTTACATTACTCAGATGTAAATATTATACTTCCTCCATCAAAGGAATGTTAAAGAATTAAACCAGCAATACTTTCAACTGCTGTGATATGGAGAATTAAGTATGTAGTGAAAAATGTTTTGTGGTGTTTCGCGAATAACTACACGTTTTCCTATGCAACGACTTTGGGGTTTCAAATACCCGTGGAAAAATAAATAAAGCACATAACAGTCTCTTATATACTTCTTCTGCCATTTTGATTTGTTCTCAGAACTTACCATCGAAAATTCACATCGTAAAGACACCGTTTAATTTAGTTCCCTGCCTTATGATCGATCGTAAGAAGAGAAAATTTGTGATCTTTGGTGTCCAGTTTAAAAGATAACCGCAGCCTTATAATTGCAACTCTGGACATACTAGCATGCACTTGGACAAACAATGGACGGTGAAATGTGACCGAATGGTGTAAAGTTTAAAATTCACTATATTTCAAAAGTTCATTTGAATATTTTATCTTCAATATCTCGTGTAAATGTACCTTGTTATTTTAGGTGTATTGCTGTTGGTTTGCAACCCTGAAGTTCCCTTATAGAAATGATATAGTTATCAATTTTCTAAACATAAACAATTTGGATAGCTTTTTCTCCGTTTGTTTCTCTCTGTTTTGAAATTCCGAAGCTCTTGTGGGGAAATTCTGTTGGTTTTAGGTTTTAAAGTAATATGTAACTAAAAAAAATAAATCATATTATAGTTTTTATATAAGTGCAAAATAGATTCCAAAAATTCAAGCCATTTTATAAAACACTAGTTTAGAACACAACATATCGGCGGAGTCTCAAAGTAGATACATATGTAAAAACATTATACACCTTTATGTATTTTAATGTTTATGTTGAATGGCATCAAATACCTATCAATTAAGTAGACTAAGATGATTTTAGTAAAATACACACGCAGTCGTGTGAGCGCCTTTGTTTGCTCGCCGGCCTGGTATGTAGTGTGAAGTAACTTAGCCCCACCCGTCCTTTGTTGTGCGCCGTGCCCAACGTCACAATATGTTTAGGAGGTAAAATAATGCCGGTCGCTGATAATTTGACCTACATCCAGTGCTTTATGTGCAAGTGTTTAGTTAGCCGGTTTCTAACTAAGAGGTTCCGAGCTCCAATCCTGTCTCCTTATGCAGAGTTTTCTACCCATATAGCTGCACTTAGAGAGTAATAACTTGTAACTGTTTGTTAGTTTTACTGTATTTAAAACCTTTGCAGCTCAACAGCCAACGTTAAGGGCAAACCTTGCACAACTACAGGTAATAATGAGTAAAACAAATTTACGGAGATTCGGTAACATGTTATATGCTTAAGTTTTAATTATGTCCGAAAAATTCGCTGATGATTTGCATTTTAATATATAAATTAATACCTTTAGAGTGCTAATTGGTAGTTACCTTGTTATTCCTGAGATAGATAACTTACAAAGCAATTTACTGAAATATCAGCCTTATGTCTGCACTTCTGTAACGTTTAAAATGTGTATAACGCATATTTTTCTAGAAAATAGTTGTCACCATTAATATAAGGTAAACACAAATAGAGAATATTTTTACGGGTGGTTTGTTTAATAGATATGAAAACACAATTATGTTACATATCAAATTGTTTACCCTCATGGTGCCCCAAGTGGTAGAGTTTTAACGGAAGGATAAAGCCTGCATTATCTTGGAGTAGCATTCCATTTTAAGACACTTGGCTGCTAGGAGGTTTGCTAATGAAAAGTTTCTTGCCAAGCAGTGCTGTTCTTTTATTTGTACCTTCCCTAAGTACTCTCCAATTTGGCGCGCGTTCTCCGCTCAGAGAAGATTCCTATAGGGAAATCTCATGCAGGGTTAATAATAATGAGGACCTTTTTCAAAACCTGTGCGCTCCGCGAGAAGCAGGATAGCGATCAGCACATTTTCTTCGGCCTGAAAAGATTTTTCGCAGCCAGAAGAAAAAGATGAGGATACCAATACTTCAGACACAAATAAACTTGTTTTATGCAGACTAAATTAGCCTTCGCGGTCATTCAATACAAGTGAAGCCTAATCTTACGAACAAAATAGCCACATATTGTTCCAAGATATTCACAATATACTCACAGGAGCTTGCTAAAGAAGTGGAAGTGGAGGAACGAGTTCCACATCTCATACCGAGTGAGATGGCTGCGTCGCAGAGTGTGAGGTCGTATTCGAGAGTTCGTGGGTTTGATTCCGCGGCTAACCTTCGTGACCCATGGTTTTCCTTCAGGGGTTTTCCCGGGTCACCAGTCGAATGCTGGGAGGGATAATTGTAACCCCCGAATTTCCCGTCCCTCCATTTTCATTTCACTTTCCTTTCAATCCAGCCTTTCAGGATCGCAAGCATTGGCGATGGGCGAGTTAGCGCTGCCGTGTTGGGTATTTGTGCAATATAACTGCTGTTCTCGAATACCAGGCTTGCCTGGAAAAACCCTGTCGAAATCTATGTGGCTGGTGTCGAGATGAATCCCCAATACACGTTTTGGCTCGCCACTAGCCCGCGTTCACTGATGCCCGTAGAGCACTATCGCCGTATCGCTTCCTCACATACAATAGCCTGTATAGGCTCAGTGTGGAATCCCCTCCGTACACACTCTACCTCTAACCAGACCCCCTGTATATGTGACGAATATAACGGTAGTTTCTCAGATTTCTCCGAGTTTCAAAAAGAATGTGTAATCTTATATGTGAGTCAAAACGGTAGAGTAGATTATTTATTGAAATTATTTTGCAGCATAAAGGACATACTGAACTCTGTTAGCAGCAAGGTTTATGCCAACGAATTAGGGACCCATAATTATTTTGACGGCATAACTTAAGTTGGCCACAGGGCACCCACCATTTGTGATGCAGGTTAGCAAAGCGAATTTATCGCTTTCCTTTGTAAAGGGAGACAGATATTCCCTGTATTTTATTTGGAGCCCCTAATTGCCAGCTGGTTTGTGTAGGGAGAGAAGAATTACAATAGCAAGGAGCTACTGGATCAATTGCGAGAACACTTTGATGTACAATTTACGTTTACTCTCAAGTGCACTTCCATTAGTTGGTTGTACGTAAATGATAAACGTCTGTCTTAATGGAGTTTTGAACGTCCAAGTAAGAGCAAGTTACTTAAACTATTCTACTCATGCCGAATTATCGCCTCTTGGTCCTAGTAGTATTGCCTTGGTTATATCACCTCCTCCTTGCAGTTCCGCCAACCTAAACATTTTCTTACGTTTCTGAACTTCTGAAGTATCCGTGTGCAGTAAAAGCAATTAACGGGCGATTCAGACATGACAGACAAAAGGTTTGGCGAATATTTTAGTGAGGATATTGACATTTTAATTAAGGATCGAAGTCAAAAAATACCGAAAGGAGATATTCATCATGTGTCTAATGCCTCATTTCCCTGGACTGAACGCTAAAATTATTATTGATGTAGTTGTTATTCTTACAGTCTACTGGAGGTCAACTGTGAAAATAAATCTTAATTGAACTGTACGAATGTTATTGTAAGTTTTAAGTTATGTACTTTTAATTCACCGTGAATATTAAGTAGTACTGCATAAATTAAGTACACCATTGGTTCATAATTAAGTCAAATCGCAATAGCTATCTCTTTCCTTTCAGTTATGCGCTTCCTTATAATGGAAATTTCATTTTGGGAATACTCATTTTTTCGATTACAATTTGCAACCTACTGCATTTTGTGACCAGTTATACAAATATGTGTCAGGTAATATAATACGTAATTTGTAAGTCTACAGCTGGTTACCCTGTGCTATTGAGAGTTTAAGTAAATTTTCTGGAACATAATTCGTGTTATAAATGTCGTATAAAGAGAATCATACTTCTTTTCGGAGTTATGCCTTTTGCCATTTAACACAAATTTCCTAAATTACGAGAGTTCAAATAACTGTGCAATACTTTTAGTTTCATAGTTAAAGCTTTTCCTATTTCCTTTCCCTAAAATATTACTCTTTATAGACAAATGTTTAATGCGATTCAACTACCCTTTTCACTCGACAAATTGAAATGCACATTTTTTGGCTTCAAATACATACAAAAGAGAACATTTTGCTTGTTGATTATAGTATAGGGTATTATAATATTGAGAATGAATGTTAGGATGAGAGAATCCTTTATAGTTCTATCTCTATGAAACAGTCCAATCGCTTTATAGACTAGAATTATTGAAACAAGTGAAAAGGCAGGTGAACTAAGTCCACAGTTTTTCACCATGTTGCTGTAGTATCTTGTAATGGTTGTGTTTCAGTTTCCCACCTACTGTAATGTTTTTCCTCCATGTCTGGTGTTTTTTCCTATGGAATCTTTAACCTTAACGAGGCTTTACTTAAAAAAAATTGTATTCCACGTAATTTTATACGAATAATAAATATTTGTTAATTTATGGGTTGTGTTAAACACACACAAGTAGTCTTTCTAAGAATAAGTTTGGATAAAACGCCATTTATTCCTCTATATAATACATAGCTGCTCGGGGAACATACATAATGGTAAGTGCCGAAATACAGCTTTTGAAGTGGAGAACAAAATATAATTCCCATACACCTACAAATCGGAATAATTTTATTTTATTTCATTTATTTTTACCTCAATTTTGCACCCAAAATATTTGAACACCATAAAATAATACCCATCACATACCATCCTGTTACACCAAACGGCGGGAATGTCAAATATTGTGTTTTTAATGGCAGTGGCACCATTATGTTCTCTTATTAGGTTGACTTGTTCCTCATTGTTACATTATACTGCCAATATGTTATCTGATGTGTTATTATATATATGTGTATGTATGTGAGGGGAGAGAGAGAAAGAGAGAGACCTCGTATCAAACAATTGTGTTATGATTTTAGGAGTTAAGTACGTAATTATTCTTTACGGGTTACCGCAGTACGCTTATATTTTCCTCCACATTCCTACCCATTAATGTCACATGTCTGTTAGTGTGTGTGTGTGTGTGTGTGTCTGTGTGTGTGTGTGTGTGAGAGAGAGAGAGAGAGGGGGGGGGGAAGGGATCTCCGCTGCCCTTTTGTCCATTTAATTCAGTTAAAGCACGTAATTTGCACATAAATTAGTGCTTTCTGTGTACATCACATTTTCTTTCTACAATATTGCCTTGTACCGCTTAAAAGAATATGCTGATATATTCAAACAATAAAATCAGAATAAAAATTAGCCCAATAAAGCGATATTCGAGTACATAAAAGCTTTAGTGCCGTGCTTAAGGCATGTAAGTGCATTTCATTCCTGAGTTATTACTCTTTAGTTTGTATAGCTCTAACCCAATGGATACAACCACGCATTAAACGAACGGTTTTCAAGAATGATAAAGCAGTATAACATAGGATGTCACTCAAAAGTAACATATCCTTACGTTAATGCCTAGAGAGCGTAATTAAGACACACAATCAAGCATACCTGCAATATCATACTGATCAGATGGAGGTACAAATATCTGATCTTAGTTACTTAAAATTATACAGAATGCACCAACTATTTTATCACACTGAAACTCATGTGAATTTTTACCTCTAGAAGGGTAAAGTTAAAGGGAGGCCTACGAAGGGGATTCCACAATGAACCTTCTGCAGGTTATTGTACGTCAAACCCTTGAGTGAGGAAGGAGATGAGAGCGGCTGAGCAGGTCTGTAGCGAACCAGGCAAGGAAAGCGCGAGCCTCCATAACAAGTATAAGTATTAGTCGTTCTGCATTCTGGCGTCAGAGTTCCCAAAACGTCTTGGGAACCCGGGTCGCGATCAGCACCCCCTTCCGCGAGGACAGGAACAACGGCGCCACCCCAATGCCAAGGACTAAATTTATTATGCAGCAGCACCAGGACGATCTTTCGAATCTGAGAGACTAGATTAAAGATGAGGTGTAAGTGATACAGAAGGATAGGAAGTGATGGTAAGGAAATAAAATAACCCACCACTTGGCTAGCACCAAGAAAAATCGTGAAAATATTGGTCACAATAAACGGTATTCGAACACGGATCTCCCAAATGCGAGTCCCACGTGTTCCAGCTTGGCTTTTCCATCTAAATGCGATCGTTTTCTGATTAATAAGTATGCAACTCATTTGCTTCATATAATGAATAGCCGAATATAAAATATTCTACTAATCAGAGGCAGAACTTTGATTGGGAGAATATGCGAATTAGCTTTTAGATTAAACCTGTATAAAAACACGTGAACCAAAATTACCCATACAAGGCACTTAATAATTCACGTTAATTAGCAAAGCCTGAGGTTCAATTGCACTATCAGTTATAAATAGCTGCCTGTTTGCGAAAGTGTCCAAGTGCCCAAGCAAATCAAGACTCATATATCTCTCTGGAAAATGGTAGTACATTTCTAAACCCCGGCGTGATAGCCCATTACCACCCAGCCGCTGCGTCCCCCACCTCTGCCCACTACAGGGGTCATTGGTGAGGTGCAGTACTGGAGGGTGGGACGTGGTCAGCCCCACGAGCCCTCCCGGCCAGTTATGTGGTCTTCTTGACCTGGGGCCGCTACTTCTCCATCAAATAGCTCCTCAGTTGGTCCCCCCGGGACCTAACGAGGCTGAGTGCACCCCGTGCCAGACCTCCCAGAGGGGATAAAATCCTCATGCTGGTACCTGGGATAGAATCCGGGTTCTCCGCGCCGGAGGCAAGCCCGCTACTAACTGCGGTACGGAGGCGGTCGGTAGTACATTTCCGTACGAATAAAAAAGATTCCTAAAATGGAGACCGTTTACTGTGACAACAAGAATTTTACTTCTAAAGAATGTCGGAAACAGCCGCACATTTCACTTTTTAAAACTACACTATTATATTCGCAACCCTATTATATGGCTCTATCGTAAATATGAAGCATTTATATCACTCGATTGACTGCTTCGTATTATGGGTGCCTACGGCTGCTCACACATGAGTCTTAATCTCGGGTATCCGTGGTGGTTACAGAGAGCGATATTGTAGTTTTGTTAGAACTCTTTATTTGTTTTATTTTTACACATTTAAGCTTTGCTGAACAATTTTAAAATAGAATAAAATATGCAGTTTAACGTAACGCTGGAACGAACTTTCACCGTGTTGCTTACATGTATCTCTCCCTCGTAACGATGCCTGTCTCCTACTGTCCTCAGTCATTATATGCTTTTAGCTTCCCAAACATCCATAATGGCCCTCACTTCATTAAGTCAAGACTTTGCCCTCTGGCGAAACCCCTCGGGTTTCCGATACTTGGTAAAAATACAATAGCAGGCTCTTTTTTCTTTATGTTGAAGACCTTGCCAAACTAATTGTATCTCGTTTACGTTAATGTTTGGGACGTTCGCTAATGACCCTTGGTAGTGCCTTTTTGGCATCCCTTCACCTGTGGTACATATTCTTAACCCTTGGCTATTACTGGATTTTGTAGCTTTGATATATTTCGTATATCATAAGCGCTATACAAAAAACTGCTACAAATATGAGTTTTCAGAGATTAAGGTGTAGCAAGTATTAAACAGCGAGGCTCGTGAACCAGTTTTAACCATTCCTTATGATGTGGTTTGGCGCGCCAGGTGAATTGCCACAAATGTGCGGTTAGGTCGATTTCAGCTACGCGAATTGTTACAAAGGCATACCTGATTTGTCACAAACTTATAACTAAATTTAATTTATCATGTTGTGTAAGCTGGGAATTACACAACACAACTAACAACACACAACAGCAAAAAGTTCTCTTCTGTTAAAGACGACCACAACCCGCAGTTCTAAACACGGTGTTGTGTTAAATGTGGATACTTCTGTTGTCCCTCTCAATTTCCCATCAGTCTTCCAACTTTACTCTCCCTCTTCCGATTCTACCTCACATTCTCTCTCTCCATTCCCTTCATACAACTTCGTTGTAATGTAATACTTTTAAAACTTTTAGTAAAACAGTTATTTTCTGTGGTGTTAGCGCAAATCACAACGTTTTAAAATACAGGAACTTGCACCTGTTTCTAATGGGATCGAAGCTACACTGTTTCTGATTATGGTTTATGTAAACGAATGAATTAGTATAACTTCCAAAATATTCATTCTATCGAAGTTTCACAAATAAACCTTGTCGGAAATACCTTGTTTATTAAGTTATGTGAATTAAAGTTCTTAAAAGTAGTGGGTAATAAATGAGATATACGACCACGCCGTAGCTGAGTAGTTAGACCATTCGTTTATCACCAAAGCGGTTCGATTCCAGGCAACCGCATGTGTGATTTGTGGTGGACGAAGCGGTGCTGGGGCGGTTTTCCTCCGGGTTATCCGGTTTCCCCCGCCATATCATTTCACGGGTGCTCCATGTTCATTTCATGTATCATTAGTATCACCATCTGTACGTAGTAAAAGCGGGCGTTAAATACCACAAAAATGAGATGTTACGATTTTGTGATTTTACACCCCATTATGATCTGAAGTTCGAGGAAAGGTAATTAAGACACTATGGTATTTATATTTTATTCAGTATTAATATTATTTAGACTGTCTTCAGAACGTTCAATTTGAACTTACTTTCATACACAAGCAAATCTATAATTCAACTGTTGATATAGTAATTCAGTTTTCGCTATCGGTTCTGCATACCCTCCATCTGGTAAAACATAAAAATACGTGAATTAAACACATTCTCTTGGGAAAAGCTGGTGTATGAGCTCTATTTTTATGTAGTATGTCTCTGTCTCTCAATGTTTCTAAGTTAAAAAAGGTGTGTCAGACACCTTTCCTTTTTTATTTTCTTCTTTTTAAGATATGCCACCCTTGAAGCTACAATTGCGCTGAAGTCCATTTTGTTCATTTATCAACAACTATTACTTGACTTTTTAGGTAGATGAAAGAAAAACCCAGAGGAAAAGCTGTTTAAGGGACATATAGTACTTCTTAGGGAAGCACGACTCAAACACATAGAATTCGTTTAGTGCAAGCGAATTTGGGTGTTTCAACCCATTTAAAAGCTTTTACATTAGAGAATACATTGATCCAAAATACAGGGAACGTCGTTGAGAAAATGATCCTATCATATAAGTCCACTATTATCAGCCAAAAATGCTTTTTTTTTATTTGTAATTAAAGACGGGATAAATTACAACTAATAAAACACAAGCCTATAACCACAGTGCATGCTGCACTATCAACACATGTGGGTTATCAAATAAATGTTTATTTAAATTTTGGCGAACGTATGTCACGTATATCTCAAATGATATACACAAAAGCTGGTGTCATTTAAATAATAACCTCAGCTGGATATTTGGAACTAAAGCTGTCCTGAAAGGCCACAATGTACACGAAAAGTAGCGCTATGACACTAGCTCTACGGTTCAGCCGAGAATGTCCAAGAAGCTGAGTGAAGTTCTGAGGATATGTTGCACGTTAACCACCAGTAACACGGGTTCTTTTCTCGGCGTTGTACATGTTTATCCTCTCCATTTCGATCTTGAAAATCGATTGCATAAGAATGCCGTCTTAAACGGAATTCTAAACTAAGTGTTTCTTGGTTGCCTACATTTTGCAACAGAATAGAGATCACAGCGTAAACTTGAGATGCAACGTTACGTAACATTCTAATTATTTACAGCTAAAGATGTTGAATTCAGATTCAGATTATTTTATTAAAAGAATTTTGTCTGGTGCTGGTACATGGGGCCCAGCGTACAGACTTAATTTATCATTGGATTACAATTTTTTTTGATATTTACAACAAATATACATTGGGTTTTAAGAAAACCCATACAGTGACCTTCTTTTGGGCCACCGAGAACAGTTCTCTTGTGTATAGATGTTGAATAGGATGCCTTCTGTACCATTTATTGATATGACATGGTCATGTTCTGTAATGTCGACTGTTTTCATTCGTCATGCGTTCGCTGTCAGACAAAATTTGTGCCAGTCCTTCTCCGTATATTTGACTGACGGATATGTTGATTTGCTCCTTATTTATTAAGAGGGAAGAGCGAACACGGAAGTAACTGAGCATGTACATATAGGTACTAGAAGATACATCCAAATAGAGTGCAATTAGTAGCAAAAGCTCTCCGGAATGATGAAAGGTATCTGCTTATGACACTGTCACTTGCAAGAATGTCTCATGTCAGAGACGCATCAGCAATATCTATTTTGAAATATCAGGGTAGTGACTCGAGAGTTCTACATTAGCCAGTCTTGCGTAGTAGCGAATACTAAATCCTACTAACTTTCATCCGTATCATTTGTACTTACACTAAGGACTTCAGGGAGAGATTTCAACGCTCGAGTGAACTTGGGTACAGAGATGAGCAGTACATGCTATAGGGTTCATTTTCAGAACTCTGTTTTCTGACGAATCAAGATTCTACATTCCACAATACTTAAATCGCCATAATATGCACTATTGGGATGTTAATACTCCTCAGTGGGAAAGGGGCCATTGTGCATTAATGCAGCTCATCCGTTCGAGCACTTGCTTTGTTAGAAGACTTGCATTAGAGATTTAGATCTCTGTAAAACATAAAGGACACCTTCAGGTCCACAATAACGTACCAATACGATATGATATTAATAACAAAATTATTTTTTATGCGCATCAAAGAACCAAAATTGTGAAACCTTTAAATCTTCCGTACTCAAACTGTGATATGCAATTTGCTTATTACCTTGGAAAAATGTGTGTAATCATTTCATTTCCATAAATTGTAGCTATTTAGCTTTTCCAGTCCGCTGTCTGTATTTTACCAAAACATATTTAATGTAAACAAAAAGAATAACTTTAAATTAAAACGACAATGCCACTCTCAAACATAATCGTATTTAAAACAATGTTATTTAAAGATATTGCGCAAAGAGCTATTATACACGCAGGTGTAACGGACCACCTTTACTGCACACGAATTATTTACAAACCAGACGCTCGTTCCGACTCACCATATAGAAACTTTGCTCTTTCAGTTGTGCAAACATTAGCTGTCCAATTACGGCTGCGTTAAAAGGTAGTGGTGTAACATCTGCTATTTTATTAATAATTTCATTGAGTGTGCAACCAAAGAGATCCATGTTACACAATTTGGGTAAAATCTACCATAGGGGCTGATGTTTTCATTTTGAGTATAAATTGTAAATTGCACTAAAGTATAAAGATAGGGACAGCTGGTATAGTGATATTGCTACGTTTTATAGATATGCATAATAAAAACAGGTCATTTTTATCGTTAGCTAATGCTAAACGTTGAAAAGTATTAAAAGGAAAACAAAGTATTCAAACGTAACTTAGGCGTGGAATTAGGCCGCCAGCATACTTTAACTCTTTTCACTCGTTTCACGGGTTTGAAAATTGGTGTATTTAGTTTATTACATCATTGCAATCTAGAATCAGAGTATTTGCAGATACAAGAACTGATTCAAGTGCCGTTTATTTTGTGATTTCGTGCAACATGTGATTTATAGCGTTAAAAACTCAGTCTTTATTATGTGAAAACGTATTGTGTTGCATATTTCGGGAATAGTAGTACTTAAAATGATAGAAGCCCCTAGAAAAATACTAATTTTCACTATAAACTGTGAAGCAGAAAGTGTACGCGCCACAACGCAGAGAATGAAGTATATAAATTCACGAGAGTACCAATCGACTAATCAACGAGCTCATTCTTACTCTATTGACAAATGATAATGAAATTATAACGATAATCAATAGTCCATGCAGACTAATAAGTGATACTTTTTCTGCTACACTCAGTTGTTTTAGTCCCTTTCTCCCTGTTTCAGCATGGAACGTAAAAATATGCTTTTGCTGTACTTATTTGTGATTCGTAGATATTAAAATGGTAACTACTGATTTGTTGTTAACGCACTTTAATTTAGTAATATTTCAGGTTCTGTCTGGAATAAAAGTTGATCAATGTGGTATATGTTGCTATGGAAGACGACAATCATGATTAGTAAATACAAACGAAGGGAAAAGCAAACTCCCTCTCACCGTAATAATTACACAGAATACAACCCGTAAAAGCTGATAGTTTCCCTTTATACTTTAATGTTCCTTTTGAAGTACTTGTCATTATAGGGCAATTAGTTCATTGCCTTTAGCCTAGAAATAATTATCATGACAATAAACACTAAAATATCAGCACTCAACGTCTTACTGAAGATAAATTAATAACCTACACAAACCAGGGGTTGTTTTCGGTTGTACTGCTGCTTACCAAGCGGGGGAGCCAAGTTCAATTCCCAGTACCAGTGTGGGGATGTTCTCCTGCTGGGAGACTTGATGCACGGTGCACTCAGCCTCGTTAGGTCCCTGAGGGTTCAATTGAGGAACTACTTGATTATGAAGTAGCGGCCCCTGGTCGAGAAAACCGTGTATTCGGCTGCGTCTCACCTCCAGGACTACACCCCACTCATGACACAGGGTTCAGGCCGTATGTCTTGGTCCGGAGGAGTTTAGCCACATCTTTATCACATGCGGAAATTTTGTTAAATGTTAGCAATTTTTTCTAGTTATGATGTCCTTCTTAAGTTCACTTTGACCTTGTCCGTAACCCGCATGTATGTACAACAAAAGAAAAGTAATACCGTCAAAAGTAAAAGTTAAAATTAGAAATGCGTTACACAGTGTAAACTTTTTTGTCAATTAGGTGTTCCTGTTAGGCAAATCACACAACATGCAGGAGATTTCTATCAGGAAACCTATCGGACGAGTATTTTCATCTCGATAGTGAAATATACTCATTTAACCCAGCGAAATAGATCAGCCGGTAGTGTCGCTGTGGCCGACCTTCATGATCCATGGGTTTTTTCCCCTCAGAAGTTTCCCCGGGTTCCCAGGTGAATGCTGGGAAGGATTTCCATATCCTCCGAAATTCTGTCCCTTCATTTCGTTACATTAATCCTTTCATTTCTTCCTTCATCCCTGTTAGGTTTCTTTGAGGGTTGGAACCGTCGGCGAGCATCGCGGTAGCACCACGGCAAATGCGCTATGGTAATCCGTATCCCAGATTAGAAGGTGAGCCTACTGGTTTCCAGGACCCCATTGAATGGTACAAGCCCTAGAGTGGAAGGGGAGCGGGTTCCCAAGTACCGCGCCCCTTCCCCTTAGGAGAACGAAACCGAAAGTGTGGGACAGGAACCTCCGCCGGGGTGATTCTAACTGGAAAAATTTAGAAACCCAGCCCTCTGCTCTGTTGTGGCAACGTACCGGCTGACCTTCGGATCCATTCACCTCATCCACCCTTCCAGGGTAAAGAAGGTTGCCTTTCGGTGAGGTGCTAAGTCTCTCTATGCAAGTTGTCATTGAGTCATGCTCATTTAGAAACGAAAAATGTCTTCCAGGGAAATAGTACTCACGAGCTAGTATTACTACCGTCACTTAACGGCAGAACTCTATATAGGTACTCTAAGTTGTATTTATTCCGTCCATAGGATTTATCAGCGTGGAAAAACCAGTTTGCTATTAAACGATTAGTTAGATTGCTAATCCCAAATCCTTGTAAATTCCTGGAAATATACCATTCTGCACGGAAGTTCGTCGAAAGTAGTTTCTCTCGGTCCAATTTCAATCTAATTACTTGTACATGTCCTCCTTTTCTTGAGGTAGGTAATCCACTCTGTGCTCCGCATTTGGATAAACTTTCTGCAAGAGGAGTGTGGTAGCTTCTGATTACATTAAATTTCTCGAAGTTTGCCAACTAAACGTACTGGAAGATTCTAACTTGACTACCGGTGGCTGGTTTGCCTGAGGAGAAGTACAGACACTGGCGACTGAAGCAGATACTTACCTCATATTACTTTACCAGATAGCAAGTGACTACCGAAACATCGTGTTTGTCATGCATCCTTTGCGTCCCTTTGGGACCGACATAACTGCTCACCACCAGCTATGATAAGCAGATGTGGAATTTGGATTAGTTTTCTGCTTGTGGTGCGCTTTGGTTGTCTATTCAGGAATAAATGTAATTTTCAGCACGTTCGTTAGCCCGGTTAGGTATAAGATATTATAAACAATAACAAATTAATCTAGTCTCTGTCTTAAAAAGTTGTATTTTCCTCACAGTATCATGGTTTTTCGTTCCTCCCTCAAAATAAATTTGCGGAAGCATTGTAGAAATCATAGAATTGGGCAGATAATTTTCTATATTTTTTTCGGAAATAATAGAAAACCAAGCATCTATATTAGGGATATCCAACTTTCTCTATTTGGAGAACCTTACTTAATAAGTAGTTATTCCCCACTCCACTACTTCAGTCGGAGGGACACAGAGGACACGGACACAAACAGGCGTATCCATGGTAGTTTCTAAGTCATAACTTGAATTTTCTGGGAATATCTTCAGAATATCTCTTTATTCTGGATAATGTTTTGCATAAATGGTGAACAGGAACAGACAGACAAACGCTTGCCAAATTAAAAGTGTGGATCTCGATAAAACACAATTTATGCTACACACTTCGTTTTTCTTTTGAGCTAGCCATTTCCAAGATGTTCTTTCTTATTTGTTTGAATTTGTCAATTCTTATACTTTTTAAAATAGGAATATTTGTTTATTCATCTCTTGGCCTTGCAAAGAGGACGCAATTTCAAAGACATGGCATAGCAACTAGTTCTTAAAACATTTCGCTACCGCTTAAAGCCTACTGCATTCCCATATTCCTCTCTTGCACCTACAGAAAATTTGCAATAAGGTACTTTCTGAGAACGTTTATCTCGATTGAAAGGAAGCAGATAGAGAAATAAGCATTTGCAAGAATAGTTAGCATACGAGGAGTGAGCACAGCGCCAGATATATTTGCGAACAGTTTCTCCAAATGGAATTACTTACTCGTACTGTGATGATTCAAGGCGATAAATTAAGCATGAAAGATTCTAAGGATAACAGATAGCTGTTCAATTCGGTATAGGAATGTAAGATAAGATATTTTCTTTGATTTTCCTCATCTCAAAGTCCTGAGAATAATTCAAATGAGAACCGAACACCATTTTGCCGTATTAATGGCGGACGGTAGTGGAGACATAAGTGCATGTACCGTACAATATTGCCGTTAACAAGATCTGATGTGATTTGCGAGTATCTGCCTCGTCATTGGAATATATATCCAACTCGACCCTTAATAGCATCGTAATCAATGCTTCCGCTGCCTTAGGCAGTCTGTGTGCATGCAAATACGTGTGTCTCTAATGCAAGCGCTTTCTTAATGTATCATTAAATATTTGAGCTCTGACTAAAGAACCCGCTAGATCAGACAGTTCATATCGATGAACTGGCAAATTACCCCTGTGAAAATACTCGTGCTTTTGCCCAAGAGCTGTTGTTATACCTATCCTGTTGTAGCGTATGTATTTATCAACATTCCTCGCCGATACCAATTATTGAGTACAAAAATCTGTGCAAAACTGTAAGCGAAAAGTTGGCATATTTTTTAAAACATGTTACAAATGCTTTAGTATAACTAACCACAGTTCCGATTCTAGCTTGTGTAGCGACATGAAAATCGTACTCAACGATCAGCTGTTCAAATTTATTGTTATAAAATCAGTTGCGTTTTACGATCTAATAATTTGCCACAATGTACTATTATGAGTGTTTATTTCAGTAAAATTATGCTTGTTGGTTAAATACTATTTGTAATAATTAAAAGAGCCTTTTTTCCTTCCTATCATTGATAAACATATGAGTTGTAATCATTTGTTGCAGATTTCATTCAAATATATTATTATTATTATTATTATTATTATTATTATTATTATTATTATTATTATTATTATTATTATTATTATTATTATTATTATTATTATTATTATTATTATTATTATTATTATTATTATTATTATTATTATTATTATTATTATTATTATTATTATTATTATTATTATTATTATTATTATTATTATTATTATTATTATTATTATTATTATTATTATTATTATTATTATTATTATTATTATTATTATTATTATTATTATTATTATTATTATTATTATTATTATTATTATTATTATTATTATTATTATTATTATTATTATTATTATTATTATTATTATTATATTACTACTACTATATTAATCCATGTCCAGTTATATAACTTATAACTCTTCTAAGTTGCGGCTTGGTTAGCCTAATGAGTGAGTTGTCCTCAGGCTTACTGTCTGGCTGTGAAGTTCTTTTATGGATATTATTTCCCATTTTTTGGATTTCATTACGAACCCAATTTTGTACCGTGGTTTTTGCTGCCAAGATGCTTATTCCACAGAAAGGTTGCGGTTCTGTGAAGGGAAGAAGAGATGCTCCTTACTTTTCTGGGATATCAGTATTTTTATTTCCTGCAATACCCGGATGACCAGGTACCCACCGTAACCCTACAATGTTACGGAGAAAATCTTTAATATGTTATGATAACATTCCCAGACTAGTTTAGGATTAAAGTGATGGGAACTGAGAGGTTTAACTGCAGCCTGCCTGTCGAAATTTATAAGAATATTTTTCCCTACAAGTTCCTTATTCCAGCAATGGTGTGCACTTTCGAGTACACCTTTGCCTGAAAGACAGTGGCGTATCTACCTCGGCTTATGCTTTTGCATTCGCCCGTAGACTAGTCATACATACCTGCTCCAGTTTTTCCATTTGTGTGCGAGTCATAATAAACTACTAGATGGTTCTTATGCACTAAATGAGGCTCTTCTTCAAAGTTGTTTCTGTCAGAAATACTTTGAAGGGTTGAAAACCACCGGCTTTACTTCCCTCCCGAAGTAGGCACGCTAAGAATTTTTACACCCGAATTGAAACGTAGAAGCTGGGAATGACCTTTTTGCCTCGGGGTATATAACTTTGACATGCTGTTGATCCTTTTCAAACATTATTTTAATTTTACCCATTAGTAATATATTGTAAACTCTGGAGTAGACTAAGTGCGGTTTCCGTGTTTTTGGAAGAAGGTAAGTCAAGATTTTGGACTCTTTTGAAGCGTGGTTGCTACCCACTTCTCGTAAACCTAGTAATGCGTGAGTCAAACTCCAAATAAGTCGACGAGAAACGAGAAATTTGCTCTTTCTTATTTTGTTGACTCTGGCTGCTCTTTTGTAAACGTGTATGAAAGTGATTAATCTGCTAATTTTACTCCCACGAGTAATGAAATAATTATTGACTGGCCGCGCGTAGCTTAGAGCTAATTTTATTTATTTAGTGAGGGGAAAATAACACATACCCCATATTAAATGCCACAAACTGCATAAAACCTCTCATTTGGCATACAGTTCGTCAACTCACACATTCCAGCTCATATGATAACATGGGATGGAGTGAATATTGTAGTCCTCATTTATGTGGTAATCCTTGACACCCTAAGGTAGGACTTCGCATTTGGCATTTGAGCAAGACACCTTCGCTATCTACTGCAGTTTTGAAATCATGTCATTTATATAGCGTTAACGTGTTTAGAATGTCAACAGTATTATTTCTATGTTTGCGCGAAAGGTAAAGTGAAGGTTCTGTTTGATAAATTTCTACCGTCAGCAAACGATATCTCGTGAAAGCAAGTTCGTTACAATAGCGCCAGTCAGAAGTGTCTGAAATAATAGTATCGGACAGGCGCCGAGTGGACAAAACAAATGAAACTCGATCCATGAGGGTTTGTTTGCGTAACTTGCCAATATTTTGCGTTTGAATAAAAAGAATGAAGAGGAACCGAAATCGCTTTATTTCAGTTGATATATACCACCAATTGATTCTCTTTTATCTACACCGAGTTCGAAGAGGTTATAAGTGCTAAGCATGTGCAAATATTGTTGCATTTGCACTAATAAATGTGAGTTGAAATAGCATTAATCCTCCGTACAACTTGCTTATTTTGTTACTAAAGTAATTCCCTGCTTCTGCCATGTTAACGTATTGAATGCGAATGAAAAAGTATGGTTTAGCTCAGTTTTGTTTCGGTGATGGTTTCGTATGTGAATTTTCCATTTCTTGATGTCACACTGGATATTCTCCTTAGCGTAGTGGTAGAGCTGCTGCTTACCAAGCTGATGACTCGGGTTCGATTCCCGGTACCGGCGTGGGTATTTTCTCCCACTGGAAAACCTGGTACTGGGTGCACTCAGCCTCGTTAGGTCTCAAAGCGCCAATTGAGGAGCTACTTGATTGAGAAGCAGCAGTCCCGGGTTACGAAGTCTGCATAACCGGTCGGAAGGATCGCTGCGCTGACCGTGTCCCACCTCCAGTACTGCACCCCACTCATGACACCTGTGGTGGACAGAGGTGGCGAACGCAGCGGTCGGGAGGTGGACTTGGCCCGGAGAGGGCCGTTGACCCGCGGTTCGGGGTTTGGATCGAAGATACAGCGACCCTTTTGTAGTAACCAAACACGAGACTTTCTCTTCTAAGAATGCTTTAGCTTTATAGCTCTTACAAAACTGTCGTATTCTTAAAACAGTTAAATTTCATACGTATTTCATGCTATTTGCAAAAAATTGTTTCGTTGCACATTTCACTGTAGCTACAAGGGGAATATATAAGTTAAAGTGAGAAATCTTTAAAATAGTGGCTATACGCTATCTGTGAAATTCCATACTTTTTCCAGAATATCGGGAGAGACAGAGAAAAGATAATAATAATTAATAATAATAATAATAATTAATAATAATAATAATAATAATAATAATAATAATAATAATAATAATAATAATAATAATAATAATAATAATAATAATAATAATAATAATAATAATAATAATAATAATAATAATAATAATAATAATAATAATAATAATAATAATAATAATAATAATAATAATAATAATAATAATAATAATAATAATAATAATAATAATAATAATAATAATAATAATAATAATAATAATAATAATAATAATAATAATAATAATAATAATAATAATAATCTTATATTTATTATTTATTTATGCCAACAAACTTACTGTTGGTGTTTTTAAACAAACAATCCGTGTGTGGGCAAAGTTTAAGAGGTAGAACTGGAACTTAAAAATTCAATGCCACAACTGGTCTGTGGTTCAAATCCCAGTTCTACCTCATAATCTTATATATTTAAATGAGCAATTCTTGTATATATATAAATATATATATTTATTCCGCGCAACTTGGAAACGGCTCTAACGATGTCGATCAAATTTTGCATTCAGATAGAGTTTTGCTTTTTAAGTTCATCTATATAGGTGTAATTCCCGAAAAAAACGCGATTTTACATAAAAAATTACATTTTTTATTCTCACTTCTACAGTGCAATTCTTGTATATATATATTCCCAGTATTTCAGAAACGACTCTAAAGATTTGGTTACATTTTGTATACATGCATATTACATTCACAGTGTTTTCTCCACTCACTTTTAGGTAACACATTCACATCCTTTCTCTACTCAGTCTTCTATAAACAATTTTCCATAAAAAACATGATTTTGCACCAAAAACATTTTATCCCCACTTTTAAAATAAGTCAAACCATGTTCTGTATGTTTGAAACAGAAGTGCTGTTACATTCACACTGTTTTCTCCTCTCACTATTAGGTGATACATTCACATCTCTTTCTCTACTCACTCTTCTACAAATAAGTCATGCAATTTTCTGTATGTTTGAAATAGAGATGCTGCACATTACATTCACAGTGGTCTCTCCTCTCACTATTACGTGATACATTCACATCTCTTTCTCTACTCACTCTTCTACAAATAAGTCATGCAATTTTCTGTATGTTTGAAATAGAAATGCTACATATTATATTCATACTGTTTTCTCTACTTGCTTTTGGGTAACACACTCAGAACTGTTTCTCTACTTACTCTTCTAGAAATAAGTCATACAATTTTGTGCATGTTTGATATAGAAATGCTGCATGTTACATTCATAGTGTTTACTCTACTAACTTTTAGGTAACACCTTCACATGTCTTTCTCCACTCACTCTTCTACAAACAGTTCATATCATCCATATAACTTGAATGTTTGTATGTCTAACTGTTAATCTCGAAAACCGCTTAACCGATCACCGCGAAATTCGGCACGTATATGTATTTTTTTCATGCAGAGTTTTTATGGTAACAATTTTACTACACATTATATTACTTTCAAATGGTTTTTTACTCGCTTTTCTTTTACGTAGCACATTCATGTATCCTCTATTTACCCTTCAACATACAATTCAAATAATATTTTAGGATTGAAATATAAATGCAGCGTATTACATTCACACGATTTCCTCTACTAATTCTTCCTTTACGAGGCACCATCAGTCTTCTTTCGCTATTCGCCCTTCAACATATAATTCACACAATTTGATATACATTTAAAACAAATACAACGTATTACATTCATACTACTTTCTCTACTCACTTTTGTTTTAGGTAACAATTCACATGCTATTCCCTATGGTTTATCAACATCATATATACATACCAACGCCTATACATATCCTATGTTGAAGAGTGATTAAATTCCAAAACAGGTTGATCGATCGCCATGAAAAGTGACATATCTAATTTTTTTCATGGCGACGTTTTTTATGCAATCCATTTTACCACGCAAGTATTACCTTCACATGGTTTTCTCTACTCCCTTTTCTTTTACCTAACATACTACTCCCTCTTCTGCAAACAATCCATACATTTTTCCATACACTTGAAATATAAGTGTAACATATAACATACACAAGGTTTTTCTACTCATTTTTCTTTAGTAAAACACAATCACATTTCTTTCACTACTCCCGCTTCGACGAACAATTACGAACAATTCATACAATTTTCTATATGTTTGAAACATAAATGCGTAGTACATTCACATGGCTTTATCAACCAGCTTTTCTTTCTGTAGTATTTGTTATTCTTCAACATTGCTTTTGCTTAGTGTCGCTCCGGTGTTTTAATAAAAAATAGTTAAAAAAGTAAAGTAATCACAATTGGTGTCAGGAGTGCGACGAAAAGCACGACATGGAACAGTTGATGAAACAAATGTTAGCCAAGATGGACATAATGGGAAATGAAATGAATTCCGGAATGCGGCAGAGGAAACAAATATGAAAACCGAATTGGAAAAATGTAAACTACGGAATAGAAAATATGGGAACAAAATGGAAGCCAAATTGAAAATGTAAACTCCGAAACGGAAAAGATGAAGACAGGAATTCCAATATGAAGACTGGTCTATCGGAGAATACTAACGAGCGACTGGCCGGGGTTAAGGAAGCCATGGAAGAACTCGACGGAAGCATGAAGGACCTTGGCCAACGTGTTAACGTCCTGGAGTCAATCACAGCAGCAAAGAACTAAACTGCATAATGGAACAAATGCTCAACGAAAACCTCAACCTGGGTGGATATCTATGGGGGAGGCTTCCTTTCAGCAGTACACGTTTTACAGCTGAAATGATGGTGTTTATGAAATATTTTTATGTATTTCTATATCTCTTGTATCTCGGACATTACTCTTAACAATTACGACAAGTAGTTTTATTTAGTTAACGTTTTGCCTTTCAGGTTTATCTAAATAAGTATCTTTTCCCACAAAAAACAAGATTTCACAAACACAGAGGCGAGAAACGCCGAGCGAAGATCGGTCGCCCAGGTAATAATAATAATAATAATAATAATAATAATAATAATAATAATAATAATAATAATAATAATAATAATAATAATAATAATAATAATAATAATAATAATAATAATAATAATAATAATAATAATAATAATAATAATAATAATAATAATAATAATAATAATAATAATAATAATAATAATAATAATAATAATAATAATAATAATCATAATCATAATAATAATCATAATAATAATCATAATAATAATCATCATAATAATCATCATAATAATCATCATAATAATCATCATAATAATCATCATAATAATCATCATAATAATCATCATAATAATAATCATAATAATAATCATAATAATAATCATAACAATCCTAATAACAATCCTAATAACAATCCTAATAACAATCCTAATAACAATCCTAATAACAATCCTAATAACAATCATAATAACAATCATAATAACAATCATAATAACAATCATAATAATAATAATAATAATAATAATAATAATAATAATAATAATAATAATAATAATAATAATAATAATAATAATAATAATAATAATAATAATAATAATAATAATAATAATAATAATAATAATAATAATAATAATAATAATAATAATAATAATAATAATAATAATAATAATAATAATAATAATAATAATAATAATAATAATAATAATAATAATAATAATAATAATAATAATAATAATAATAATAATAATAATAATAATAATAATAATAATAATAATAATAATGTGCTTCTTCAGCTGTTCATTATGGACTAATATTTGAAATTTTCTCTAAAAGTTTACACTTGATAAGCAAATATCTATGAGTAGTTGCAATATAGCCCCTCTGGCTCTCATAAATTGTCACGTGAACTGACATAAACGGCAATGTGAAAAACTTATGTTGTTTCCGGATTCCCTAGAATAAACACAATGAGTGTGTTAAATTCCCCTCTCCAATTTTTTCATCTCTTCATAGTAACCCACTTCATAGCTTTATGCTTATACCAAAAAGCATGGGAAGATACATGTTACCATAACAAAATCATTTATTGGTCAAATAAAAACGTGAACCACAATGTTGACTTAATGGTACATGAAGCTGTAAATCGTGATTTTATATTTCTACAGTGGATATATGGACGGAGGAGTATATGCATTTGTACCGAATGTGTTTCCTTATGCTAAAAAACGTTATTCCTTCGGTACTTCCTAATTGATCTACTTTGTATCATAAAAAGAAGTGTAACTGTTTGTGAAGGTGTTTCCGACGATCTTCAGTGTCGCGTCTTACCAAAAGAAGTGTAGATTTATTTCTTATAAAGGGAATAGGGGATGACTTCGATTAAACGCAGCAGCTTAATGTTTTAAGGTTCTATGGCAAACTAAATGCTATTAACATAGAACGCTCCAGTATCTAGTCATAAATATGCTCAGAACCCAACACAACTTATACAAAAGCATGTCTGAGGATATCTACAGCTATTACAAATACAAATATACAAGCATTCCAAATGTTATATAAAGTTCAAATTGACGCCTGCAGTGAGGAAACGTCACTCAAAAGATCGCAGTAGATATCTATTTCTCAGGAAGATAAGGTTCAGAGAAAGGTCTGTACATTTTGGTGTTCATAAATTGAACTATTCAGAAGCGAAAAGTTAGATAATTACCAAGTTTTATACTCATCTGTAAGGTTGCAAACCGTATATTCTGGTATAGCCTTTATACACATTATTAGCAGTATTCATTAGTGATATTCATGAAAGACATTTGAAAGGCAAAAAAGGCAAATCTTGAACTTTCTGTAACTGCAATATGGAGCCTCCTTCATTATCATAGTCTTAAATTGAGGAACTACATATAATAGATGGACAAATATCGGATGGAAGTGAAGTCAATACGCTAATTTAAACCAGTGATAGATCTTGGTATTTGGAATACATATTGTAGCTTACCCTTTTTTCTCTATTTTCTACAGAGGTTTTAGTTCTATCGAAAACAAGAGACAAACTGGCAACGCTACAGGCTGTGTGGGTGTCATTTTTATTAGGTCAGTACATAAACAAACACCACAGTGGCGTAAACAAATACGATTCCGTATACTTCCCATTTTACTGTGCGAGTGTAGGCCAATCAGCATGTCAGTTGTACTCGTTATCTCCCAAGGCATTACACACCCTGTGTCATGTTTGCAAGCGACCGACACGTGTACATCCAGAAGCTGGTTTAGATTCCTAACACACCTCAACGTAATGTTGCCGAGTTACTTCAGGTCTGAAAAAGCTGCTCGGAATATTCCTTTAAATCTTTTAAGTGATTATTTCGAAACCCTGTATGATGTCCCATAATTACTACTGAAATTATGTCATAAATACGTTACTCCACGGATCTTACAAGTAACGAATTATTATCTTCATACATTCTTGTGGAACTATGTATCCAAATTGGAACAAAAATCACTTATGTTTTTGAACTGCTTTAAGAACAAAATGCTATTATACTTTTCGTGTGCAATGCTTCTACGAAGCACATATTAGAAGGAATGTAATTAGTTCCCTTCCATCCGGTACTTAGGAAAGAAAAATTTAGAGATGAATAATATAAATAATTTATATTAGTTTAATATTGTCAGCAACCTAACCGTTATAAGCTTGGGTTATAGCTTTCCTTCATTAAATTGAATAAGCAACATATTCTGGTTAGTCATAACGGGTTCATTTTAACCCACCCGTTTTAGGAAAATAATATGCTATACCTATACATTACTGTTGTGGAGGCCTGACGTAAGATTTATATCGCATTTTACAGATATTCGTACACACGCACAGAGGTTAGCTATGTTTATAAACTCACAATATTTCATATTCTTAAATTTTTTCGGTTTGTGCTATTCTTCTATTTGCGCATACATACCCCGTTCTTTAACATTCCTTAGAGGTAAGCTGGTTTATGCGGTTAACAGTGGGCTGTATTTAAGTGAGTTTTATTTAATACCTAGAGTACATTGAGGCAACTGCTTTTATTTGAGACGAGATCGTAAAACTGCAATATGTGATATAAAAAGTCTGTGTAGAGTTGGAAATATCCGGCCGATGTGCAGGAAATAGCGTGCCCTCTAGCGTGATATAACCAAACAGTGAAATTATTCCGAGTGGAAGTAAAAGGTAGTGCTTTCTTGTTTCATAGTGGTATAGCTTACCATCATATGACCAGAAAATTTGTGTTTAACAGATACGAATATTTCCTAAATTATGGCCGTAATATTGTCATCCTGAAACTATATAGTCAAGTCGCAAGGAAATGATGAGCAAATTAGTGGAGATAAATGTGAACCAGAAATTAATTGAAATTAAATTAATTCAAGGATGAAACAATAATGGAATATTTTAGTTACAAATAAAAAGAAAATCCAAAGCTATGTCAAGCACAGATTCTGGAAGGAAATACATATCATGCATGGGAACGTTACAACTCCACGTTTGGACTGGTTGCAAAGAACCAATGTTGAGTGATAGTGTTACTTTCTTGAATGTGTAGCGGAGAAATATTGTGTATTTTAGAGGCCCCTTAGCAGAACTTAGCAACAAATGGTAGCACTGATGATTTATAATGGCGCCAAAAGTTCTGTGACTTTAGGGAATGCTATGGCGCAACCCGCCTGCTTGTGTGCCCCGACGTGTGTTTACGAATTTACTGTGTTTCCTCTAATTGAATCTTATTCGCAATTAAGAACAGCGTTTATAATTATTTTGCATTCCAAAACATTCAGCAACTTCAGCTAAAAGCATTCAGTTTCTTCCATAACCCTCAAAATAGAAGCAAGGAGCAAAACTGATAATTGGCAGTGATTACAAGAATATTTTAATGGTGTTTTAATATACAGCACCAAAAGTGATGAAAACGGGGCTCAATGAATTACTGAGAAAATAAATTTGAAAATGAATCGTTTCGTGCCTATATTAATGCAACTCCAAGCCAGTTAAAGGACTGGGGAAAAGGAGTCGATCCTGCCAGGATTTCAACCGCACACTTTCCACGTATGAATTCGTATCTTAGTAATCTCGATTGTGTCTGTCGGATTTTATTCATTTATAATGCTTATTTTGTTATGTATTACAACTAATAATTTAAGGTTAAGTTACGGACATTTGCTTTGTTTCCCTTTAGCTTCTTGGGAAATAGCAACTGTGAGATGAGAGTACCATTCATGCTCTTATTTTCTCGTTTTAGCAAGCTTCTGTTATCGTGGTGTGTGCTGTTTTCGTATATACACACCGTAAAGTTTCTGGAATGGGTGTTTAAAGTAGAGCTTGAACCATAATGTACCTTATAGGGTCCGCTCGTTTGCTGTGTAGAAATGGAGGATCTCATCAGCAAGGCCAACGTTTGGTCCACTGCACTTACTTAACCTCATGAAAGAAGGCATGAAAAGGAAGAGTGGGAAAAGCGGCTAGATCTAATGGCGAAAGGCGCAACATTACATGTTCCACTCAGTGCATGAGAGATTTTCATAGTAAACTGACCCAAACTCATTTTCTGTAAATGGATTACAATTCAATTTATTGTTCAAATCCTTATCTAAAAATCTGATGTGTTGCACTCACATGACTTTCTCTATTCATGTACTAACCATTCTTACAAACTCGCATTCCTATATCTTCTTCGTGCTACTAGAGATAAACATGTGCAGAATTCATCTTATTGCTTATTTCCTTGTAGATGCAAGGGAGATATAAGAATACAGTAGGCTTTGAGCAAGAGTCAAATCTTTGAAAGCTTTGAGATTCCATTATCTTTGCATGGTTAATATATAGAAAATGAACAACGATATTACATTTGACAATCATTTGTTTCCCGAAACAGACACAACTAACAAGGAATATCTCCGAAATGGTTAACTCCACAAACAAATTTATTCAGATATGCATTGTGTGTCTTAGCGAGATTACATTTCTTGTTCAGTAAGATTTTCTCTATCTCTCACGGTTTACGAGTTATTTAAAGGTAATCCAGAGTAAATAGGACTATATAGGCTATAAGCAGAAATTTGAATATATACATTTCATGTATCATAAAATATTTTAAACCTGTAATTTTAATCAAAATCGTTAGAACCATTTTCAAGAAAATCAAAACTTTCGAAAAATGTTCCATGTAAAGGGTGGTTTAGGGTACAGAAATTCTCTTAAAAATCTTCGTGTTACACCCTTAAAAGACTTGAATGCCAACCTTGGTTTTTAACCCACTTTTCGTTTTGAGATATGCTGTCCAGAAACTTGACACACACACACACACACACACACACACACACACACACACACACACACACACACACACACACACACACACACACACACACACACACACATCAACCATTTTCTAAAAATGCCTTTTTTTATTCGGGGTGCCTCAAAACATACATTTCCGTTGAAATCTCGACATCGAATTTTTGGGTGGAATACAATACTTCTTCTACTTTACGTAGTAGCGAAAGTAAAAATGATGGTCAACTTATTTTTAGTTATACCTCAAATTGTCTAGGATAGACACTAAAATCTTCTCTTATTGTTGCATAGTTTCATATAACGGATGGTAAATCATAATAAATAAACAAAAACGAATAAAAAAAATACGGACACGTCTTCAAAACAAACAATTTATTTGAAATCATAAACTTCATAAAAATGCCTTATTATGGTTTGAATTGTTCAGTACCTAGTGATTTCTTTAAATTGCTATTGCTATGCTGTTGTTTCTAGCAATGTTATGTAAAGAAAATCAACTAGAGTTTAGCTCGTTTTCCTCCTTCCCCCTTATACCTGCAGCAAAATGTGCAACGCAGCTATTTCTGGAAAGGTTAATTTTAATTAGATAAAAAAAATACTATTTTGTAAAATTGTCTGTATATGAATAAATTGTAGAGGGTAGAGAAGGTCATGTGAATGTAACGCATGAGGTTTCTTGAACCAGCGGACGTTTACTTTGCTCCTATTTCATTTGAGAAGCATCAATTAATAAGACCATTTCGCATTGCAATAAAAACCTGAGATATCAAATAAACAAGTGATTCTTAAATCAATGCAATTTAAATTTTGATTCCTATTTTATACCTCATACTCAATCGCTGTGGCATAGCTATGAAGTAATAATTGGCATTTAGACAGGAATACTTTATAGGCGTTATTCTATTATTTCCACTGACAGCTTAACAATTGTTAGAATAATTATTTTATCCTTTTTTGGGTATTTATTTTCCTCTTCTCTTGTTTTTGGGATAGCGTCTTGTGCCTGCAACTCTAATTGAATTCAAATAATATACTCTAGCCGTATACTCTAGCCTTGATACAGATGATGCATTCTTTCTCTGAAACGTATTATTCTCTAAGTGGTGGTAACGGTGTTCACAACCATTCGAAATTTGTAAACTACAGCACAGTTGGCCAAATTTTTGGCCGAGTAATTCTTAACTAAAATCTCAGAATTTGAGTGACTATGAGTGAAGCCATAGCTAACGAGAGTACCATGGAGACCAGCTAGCAGAAACTGAGCTTTAATTAAATGTATTTCAGCCTAGGAAACCTTGCTGTGATGGCCCCATTGAGATTCAATTGTCATTCATGTTCTTTCATTGTATACCACAACCTCTCGGGCTTGTAATATTTGAAATTTTACTGCTCTTTAAATATACAGTGTCCTAAAAATTGAAACTTAATTCAGAATAATTAAAGGCAACTAAAAGTCAGAGAAAATGAAAAATAATGTTTGCCTGAAATGCACTCCAATGGTATTTGTCATACGAACTGTAGTGCTATGTAAATTGCAGAAAAAATATTGTGCCTTTATGACGCTTTTCTAGGTTATGGTAACCACTCCACACCCAGTGCGTCATTTCATATGTTCATACTGCGCAAGAATGTGATAGACTTCCACCAGTTGATATTGTCAGTGAATGTTTTTTTATCACTTAATTAAGAACTCATAAAATGTTTTCCCCTTTGTTTTAGTTCCAACATAACTTCAATAACGTATTTACAGCTACTGCTAGACCATGTCTAGAAGGGATCAGACAAACATGTATCTAGTGCTTGGTCAGTTTTCGCAATGATTTTATTCTACATTTCACATTAGAAATATCGGAGCAGGTAAACTGCCTTATTTACTTCAGTTGTACGTACATAATAATATCTCTATAAAGACATACACAGACATACACGTTATATTTCCTCTACCTACAAGGTAAACCACGTAGAAGGTAAAAATGCAATTTCTGTCGTTCAAAAATATTCATTCCCCAAAGGAATACAGTGTGCAAAAAGATGAAGTACCGTATCAAATTATAAATGTGGAAATAAACTAATAATAATAATAATAATAATAATAATAATAATAATAATAATAATAATAATAATAATAATAATAATAATAATAATAATAATAATAATAATAATAATAATAATAATAATAATAATAATAATAATAATAATAATAATAATAATAATAATAATAATAATAATAATTACCACAATAGGTTATGTTGTCACAGGCTTGCTTGGAGTTAAAAGGCTTCATTTTGGAAATAATTACTTCGGTATATATGTGAGATAAAAATCGTAACGAATACATATAACTCATCCCATTGACATTTTGTGTTATGTTGTGATCTCGATATATAATTCATATCGTTAATGATATTCACTCCATTTAATACGCCGTTGCGAACCACAATTAACTCCTAAGTTTCTCCTGGAATGTGGGTATTTGTAACTAGAAGCTTAAAGAAAAAATATTTGCCTTACAATTCCTTTAGCATTGTTAATGAACCTGTCGAATATCAGACACAAAGTAATCGAGAACGAGTTGGAAAAGTTTGGACGCGTCACTCAGGCACGTAAATGTTATAGCAAAGCTCGTTAAAAAATATGCAAAATTGAGACTGGAAAAAGTAACTTTTATACCCTTTTTTCCCCTTCATGAGGAGTCTGCCTCAAGGACAAGTACACAAGAACAAAATTATGTAGGATGGACATATACAAAGGTGGTATGAAACATAAGTAATGAGTAAACGAAACTAACAAAATTACTTACTATAATTCAAAGAAAGTGAAAATGAATAAATGTGCATATAAGGTAATTATATTAATACACAAGAAAGAGGGAAACATCCTAAAGCTTATATAAATGATTGCCCAAAATGGCTATGGAGCCCCTATTGCCATGGTGGTAATGTCATATAGGCGTCTTTTGTCCAGCCCTAAGGAAGTCCGCATTTGGAGTAGATGTTTCGGAATTGTGCCTCCAGTACCAATCATTATTCCGTGTACAGAGATGCTGCTGAACTGGTACTTTTCCATGCAGTGCGGCACTGTTGGGTTCATATATAGCCTTTCTTTCTTTGTCCACTTCATCTGCCTGGCCAGGTGCGTCTCAAAGTGTATTGTCGGGACTAGTATTAGCCCCTTCTTACTTGAACTTCTGCAAGCTGTCATATCCATACGCCTACTGCTTCCACCTGTGACCAAGCCAGGGTCTTCGAATACCGCCTACCCATAGTCTCTCATTGAATTTACTATCAGATGTCGGATGGAGAGATGATGGTTTCGCAGAACTTCTCTGTGCGGGCAGCAGGCGTCCACGACATGGGCAAGTGTTTCGTGCTTCCTGTGACAACGCCGACAGAGGGTGTCATCGTGGGACCTACCATGCGGAGAACGGAGTGCACAAACGTTTGTGGCCATTTTGATAGCTTCTTTCCATTCTGTATAGGATAACCCTTTGTAGTCTGCTTTCCATCTGCTCCCTGGGGTATATTCCTTGAAAAACTCCACACTCTTTCCTTCATGAGGAAGCTTGATCTATGACTGACACATCTTTTCTCTAAGTACTTAGCGAACCTTTGCTGTATTTGGCAAGTTGATACGCCGTGATATAAATGAATCATTCACTTTCACATATATTCACATATATTGATATGCTATAATTCTGACTCCCATATTGCACGAAACAAATCAAGACCATTTTGTTTCCTTCCAGAGTAGACCATGTGATCGGGAACATCAGTTGGAAGTTGTCTTCCTTTGCTCCACTTTTAAGTATTTTTAAGTGTTTTAGCACATGTCATGATGTACCACGAACTTTTTGTTCAGTCAAAATCATTTCTGATATCGATTGTTTCTGTGTAAGTGATCATTACTCCAGAGGTTAAACCGCCGTGCTAATATTAATGCACTCTTAGAATTTTATAATCCTGTCCATTTTACTGTAGTATCTATTAATGATTGAAATAACCTTATATGATCTGTGGCAATATAATTACACACAATTGGTAATAATACTGAAATTACTATGAATCTCCGGATTTGAATACCAATGTTTCCGCAAACTGTCTGAAAAATGTGAGTGGGTGAAAATTTCATCTTTAAACTATTTTTAAATACAATAGAACCCGCTATTATTACAAAATATTTTTATTTGAAGCATCAGCTTTAAATAAGTTTATTAAACATTATTATTTATGGAAATCTTATTTGCTTTGTTGTTTGTCTCAGTTTCCTAGTTTTCATTACACTTAACTAATGTACTGACCTGACCATACAAATATACAAATATTATGAACATATCTGTATTAATAGACTAGAAGGTCCAGAGCTTACTAAAGGGTGAACCAGTTGGGAAAGTTTTGGTTCCACTATTGTAAACCAGACACAGTGCACAAGGAGGCTAGATTTAGTAATGGATGCGCTATGACCACTGGAGATTCCCTCTTCGGAAAGTTTCTTTTATAGCTCTGAAAATGTGCAGGAGACTGCAATGCTTTAAGGAAGTCGAGGTAGCTATTCCCAGTAGACACATAAGCTTCAAAGATAGTGAGCTTCTCTTGGAAACACTGCGCAGGGATTTACTTTTCTCGCACATCCCATCCCGTGTCAGGACATGTTGACTGTGGAATCAACACTGCTTTTTATTGCGACTAGGGAACTAATGCTAGACGACTAAAAATTGCTATACACATTACTGTTTTTCTGATATATTTTGCACATTGCCGTAATAACACATTTACGATTAATTCCGGTTAGTAGTAGTAATGTTTTAGGGCGCACAACTGCTGGGGTTATTAGCGCCCGAAATTCCGGTTAGTGATGATGCAATTTCCTAAGAGGACTTCATTTTGTGTGTGTGTGTGTGTGTGTGTGTGTGTGTGTGTGTGTGTGTGTGTTTGTGTGTGTGTGTGCGTTTGTGCGCGCGCGTGTGTGTTTTAATAACACTATTTATTGCATATTCCGTTTCAAAATATAGTAATACTACATGCATTGTTAAACATTATACATATTGCACATTCACAATCTATCCAAGTCTGTTGAGTTAACATATGACATTAATTCATAATGATGTATTAGTTTCGTTTTATTGAATGTCCATTTACCGTGTTTGAGAATCATACTTTTTTCTGAAAATGCGTCGTTATTTTTCTAGTTTTGCACATTCAAATAGTAGGTGATCTAATGTATGTGTGTACGTGTGCGTGCGTTTGTGTGTGTGTGTGTGATTTAAGTATATCTTCCAGGAATGCAACACGAGAACTTTGAAGAAAATTTCTCTACTCTAAACTACCCTTTACATAGGAAATGTTTTAATATTTTTATTTTCTCAATAATGGCTCTAACGATTTTTATTCAAATGTCATATGTTAAAGATATTTTATTGCAAATGAAATGTATATTTTGAATTTTCTGGCCATAATCTTTGTAATCCTATTTTCACATGATAACTTTTGCATCACTGGTAAACCGTAAGAGACAGACCAAATCTTACTATACAAAAATGTATATCGCGTTGAAATACATTAGTCTGCTCAAATATATATAGTTTTTTTTTTTTTTTTTTTTTTTTTTTTTTGTAGGGTGTACCATTTCGAAGATATTCCTTGTTATTTATGTGAATTTTTCAATTATTTAAACTTTAAACTTTTCTAAAATTCACTGTTTTACCTCTTTGGCCGTACAAAGAGAACATAATTTCAAAGCTTTATCGCTCAGAGGTTCCTGAATTCCTATATTCCCCTTGAACCTGCAATAAAGTAAAATAAGATAATTTTTGCAGATGTTCATCTCGACTAACATGAAGAAGATACAGGAATCACACTTTATAAGAATAGTCAGCATAAGAGTGGAGTAAGTCACGTGAGTGCAACAGATTTCATAGAGCGTAAAACACACAAGGATAACATAGTAAGAAACAAACCTGTTCTATGAGTGTTAATTTTATATTATACTAAGTCTTCAGTATATGAAACATTCCAATATTAGGTTGCTTGAATGAATACTGTTGCTGTTTATATTTGTATACTAGCTTTAACATATCAAGGTTACATCTGTGGCTTGGCTTTAAAACTATTGTTCATTGGAAATGAAGTACAACCGTTTACTATTGTGTATCTTTTGTTTCGTTTGCCTTTGGTTTTCTTTAATTCGCACACACACGCACACACACATACACACACACATTTACATTCCCATTAATACTTTGAGACTCTAGGGAGAACGGGAAATGTCCATCCTCCTGCCAAGAATAGAACCGGGGAACTGTGGATGTGGAAGCTACTATGCTAGGCACTGGACCATAGAGGTAGTCTGTTGTAAAGCTTTCCTATAACAATCATTTTGTCATTGCATTTTCCAACCAATTCATCTGCCTGAGGTGCTATGGTTGAGATGAGCTACTTAAAATATTTCAATGAATACAGGGCCTATTCAAATCATGAGCCTAATACACTTGAACAGGTGCATGTTGTACTCTTAAAATGAATTCCTTTTTGTGATAAACAACACACTATATATGTGGTAACTTTAATCGTGACAATACTGATAGTCACATTCAGCAGCGCTAGTAGATGAGCGGTTTTCTTGTAGTGTTTAACTCCGGCTTTTAGTAAATGCGGCAACCACAGGCGGTGGCACTGATGATATATGGAATGAAGAGGGGCATCGGTGGAATGAAATGGTAGGGAAAACCGGAGAACTCAGCGGAAACCCGCCCCTGCGCCGCTTGGTCCATAACAAATTCCATATGCGGCCACCTGGGATCGAGTCCGGGCTGCTTTGGTGAGAGGCGAATGGTCTAACCACTCGGCCAAGGCGCGGCCCGTAGATAAGCACAGCACTGCTTCCCTAAGTTTAGTGTTATATTTTAAGCACTGGTTTTCATTGCTTAAATCATTTTCTTTTCTTATTTATTTTTGAACGGATTGCTGACTGCATGTCTTAGGTAGTTTGTAAATTTTAATTAATGAAACTCGTATTTTATAAAAGTATAATACACAAAAAGATATAGGCACGCAGTTACTTCGAAATGCCCCCAAATGTGTGTTCACCAAGCACTTGTAACGGCTTCGTGGATGAATTGAAATCTGTGCCTTCTTACGGATAGTCATAAAGCTATGCATACATCTACCAATAATTTACAGTGAAATTCACAGACCTATTTGAAGTGCTCTCTGCACACATTCCTAGAGTGTAATTCACGAGACCTCTTTTACCACATTGTTTCAAAGGTAAAAATCTCCAGCTTCTGGTGTATTTGTACATTACTTTAAAGCAGCTGTCAAATTGAGATTCTGGCTTTAAGTTTAAATAATACGGTTAAAGGGAAAATTGTAGAATGAAGCACTAAGGAAAAGTCAACCGTTGTTAAGTTTGGTCACACAATTATGACTTTTACATTACAATGAGTTACCAGAAAGCTAGAAGTGCAGGTGAAAATACGTGTTTGAGTTTCCTGGTGTGAGTGTAGAGACAAAATACACCGTTTATTGGCACATAGCTTTAATGTTCTACGCAGTTTGCAGCTTAGAAAAAAGTACATTTCACAATAACGGTGTAAACCCAATTGTAGCCGATAATGCCTCTATTGATAATGAAAAAGAACCATAATTCAGGAAATTGTCAATATTCACAACATAATTGACAAAAGTGTTTATTTATATGAGAACTATACTCTACTTAAGTAAACCTTTGTGTTCTACATTTAACATAAGCTACAGAAAATTCGAGATTTACGATTTACTTATAATCTAAGGAATATCCCCGCGGCGAATATCACTACGGCTTTTAGTGCATATCTGCTCGACTGTCTGAGCTTAGTTATACTAATGGCCATTATCCTGTAGATCAATGGCCATTGTGCGCTTCCTTATAGCTCCCAAAGATTCGTTTTGCCTGTTTCGAGTAGGTTGATTTTCTGAAAGTTCCCTTCTCATTTTCATACGCACCTGATATAAAGAGCTGACCAGCACCCGGGCACAATCGTTTCGGAGTTGATAGTGCCCTTGAGTTCAAAGTAAATAGTAACTTGTTAGTGACAGTTGACTGGAGCAGAAATCAGTTGCCAGTTGTGCCTCAAAATCTTCTTGCGATGTCGGTTTGACGGATCAGTTTTCAGTGGCAGCAGCAGTATCTCTAATGTATCTAAGTTTGCACTACGATTGCATCTAAGCGCTAGATAAAGCGTGTTTAATAACAGGGGGTACTCTCATTTGTTACAATATGTAACCTTTTTATTAATTTCTACATTGGATGCTATTTTTTAGATTCCTTTTATATTACCACTGTAACAACAGCTTTATCCTTGCAAAATGCCATATAATTTTTCCGTTCATTTCTAGTGATATTTTGAAGCCCTTTGTAATTTAGAAAAATTATTGCTGTAGCTCCACTCCAAGCGTCGCTATAAAACTTACCTCTAAATGCACCTATTTAGGAGGAAGGATATATATCTATGCCCAAATTTTCGCTCTGCTTTTCCAATGTTATGAACCAGTTTGTAAAACCAGTAACCAAGCTATTACCACAACATATTATTTAGTTATATATATATATATATATATATATATATATATATATACATTAGCATAAATAATGTTTGAGCATATTTAAACTATGTTAAGTAAATCATCCATGAAGAGCTTTACAAGATGTTGGTAATCAAATAGAAAAGTATTAATTTTTCAGAGAATGTAACTAAATTAAGAAACCCGTTAATGCAATCTCACTGAAGCTTGGACCAGAATCTCTGATGCCTTTCAGTCTTTGGGTGCAGATAAGAATTGCAGGAAATGGTTAAGGTGGAAATCCACAAAGCATAGCCACAAGATGAAGTCCAGTTGTCACGGGAAACAAACTAATGATAGTCATTTATTTTAGTAGGGACTTTATGTTGATATTGTAAGCATTTCAATTGAAGACAAATTCAGGCATCATCTAAAATGAAGGCTTAATGTGAATAATAATAATAATAATAATAATAATAATAATAATAATAATAATAATAATAATAATAATAATAATAATAATAATAATAATAATAATAATAATAATAATAATAATAATAATAATAATAATAATAATAATAATAATAATAATAATAATAATAATAATAATAATAATAATAATAATAATAATAATAATAATAATAATAATAATAATAATAATAATAATAATAATAATAATAATAATAATAATAATAATAATAATAATAATAATAATAATAATAATAATAATAATAATAATAATAATAATAATAATAATAATAATAATAATAATAATAATAATAATAATAATAATAATAATAATAATAATAATAATAATAATAATAATAATAATAATAATAATAATAATAATAATAATAATAATAATAATAATAATAATAATAATAATAATAATAATAATAATAATAATAATAATAATAATAATAATAATAATAATAATAATAATAATAATAATAATAATAATAATAATAATAATAATAATAATAATAATAATAATAATAATAATAATAATAATAATAATAATAATAATAATAATAATAATAATAATAATAATAATAATAATAATAATAATAATAATAATAATAATAATAATAATAATAATAATAATAATAATAATAATAATAATAATAATAATAATAATAATAATAAATACCTTAGAAGAGAGTTAACCTGAAGTTTATCTCTCTGCCATTGGTGTCCAAATTTCACAGTTGGTGATCACAATGCGAACCCTTATAATGAAGAATTTTACGGGCTGATTGTTCTGCTACATGTTTTCGTATATTAATAACCTCTATGGTGCTTTGCTGAAGTCCAGATGTCTCGCATTTTAATTAATTTGTTGCCTTTCTTGAATTCTAATTATTTCTGAATTATGTAGATTCACCAGAATATCAACGTCTTGCTCTTTTCACCCAGATATCTCTCTTGAAGTATGACATATTTTAATACCCTTGCAGTAATGAACGGAGTAATGTAGGTGTTCAGCATATATATTTCTGGGAGAATAGTGATAGAATGCTTTGATTACACAGTATATTCAGAATCAGACTGTAAAGAATGATAGCAAACTCTTAGTTGTATTAACACCTTGAAACATAAATTAATTTCCAATTTTTTATTCTATTCATCATATGGTAGTTGTTGCACAAATTATAATAGAAATTTAACAGTGTAGTCGTCGTCTTATTGATCCATTCGGCTCAACCTCGTGAAGAATTTGTGTAAATATATTTCCTGAAGTAGGGCCACCAATACCACGTTGAGTATTCTAGTGAAGGGCCTACCTCCTCAAAACCTCCAGACTTGTTTGCTCATGTACCATCCCCTTGAGCAGGGCTGCCTCTTCCGTCATACTGTCATTGAGATCTTCACCTCTGTTCAGTATATGAATTGAGTCAAACTGGAAAAGGATATAGTTCAAAAATATTCCATAAACGAACAAAATTATGGCTCACCGAGGTGAACACTCAGTAGGTTCAAAAATAGTTGTAGAAAACAGAATATTGGAACAGCTATCTCCCTTTGACTATATAGAATGCAATGTAAACTTTGATAGAGTCAGAGATATTCAAAATAAGTTGAACAAATGTCAATCACTAGGTGGGCCAATAAATAGAACTCTGCAAAATAAAACTCCAAAAGATACAAAGCTAAAACATTATAAGGCAATGTTTGGAAGTGAATCCTGGATACTACCAGAGAAGGATCCAGTCACCAGAAATCAGGTGTTTACAAGGCATAAAGAGCTGAACAAGGCTGGATCTAAGTCGAAAAGAAGACATACGAGAAGAATTATGATATATATCTCATAAATGAAAAAAATTGCCGAGTATAAAGTAGATTGGAGAGCCCGTTTGATTCGCATATGAATGAAAGAATTCCAGTAATGGTTAATAATTATCAGCCTCAAGAACAGATGTCGGACGTCCGAGAAAAATATGGTCTTAACGCTGAGAAGACGGAACAGGCAAGAATTGCCAATCCCTGCAAGGTTGAAGAAGAAGAATTTAACACTCGTTTAATATATAACAGTCCAAAGTCGAACACTTAAATTGGTGTTCAGGTGTGTGAGCATCCACCACTATAATGGAAATTTACAGCTAGGAACGATCTGCTCTTTTATTTAATATTTAATATATAATAAAATTAATAAAAGCCGTGGATGCCAATTTGATTACTCTTCAAGTACTAGTCCTGAGAATCAACGAAATACACTGAATAGGAGTAGTAACTCGACATGTCACATTATTTGCCGTTAATACTTAAAACTACGTTGACTTAGTGAATAATTAGTTGGAAATCATTAGCCGAGGTACACATTTTTAAACAAACAAAAGTTATAAGTGCTATACCACAAAGCATACAAATCACCTTTGTCTCTCTTGCAATTAAGAACTTAAATCTTCATGCCAAAGCAGTCCTAAACTTAGCAGTTTCGTAAAAGCAGGAGTTCTAAGAAATGGTTTACATGGGAGCGGGCGAAATACAGCTCCTTTTTCTCTAGATTTCAGACTGTCTTGTCTACTATTATATGTAGCTCACATGTTCTATAAGGCCAAGGTGTACTCCTTTGGCTTTCTGGTTGACTATGATGGGGACATGCCGCTCGAGTTGATACAGAAAATAAAACATGTATGTATTTTGAATGGAATTGACTTAGATTTTGATTAGGTAGAAAGCGATAGTTTCAGCTGAAATGTGTTCTTCTGCTTCCTTTATCTGGGACTTTGCACGCAGTTAAATGAGGTAAGAGGTATGACAAGGTCCCGAAGGGGGACTTAGTACCTCGACCTGAAGAACTTTTGTGCCTTTGCCCCTGACAGGTCGCCTGACCCCCGGAGAGAGAAGTGAGATGAGAAACGAAGGTGGGTTGGAGGAAGGACGGCAGAAGGCAGGATCCATAACGGCTACAGATGTGAACTCCCCGGTGGCGGTTCGTACCCCTTATCCTCTCCCTCGCCTTTACCAGCTCAAGGTCCTCTGGTGGGAACGGGATTCGGAGATCCTCCCCGATCCGGAGGACGAGGATTTATAGAAAGGAATCACGTGACATGCACAGCAAAACTCTTGCCGGCACGCAAACCCGAACAACACAGCATAACAAAAGTGAAGTGAAATAAGAAGTGAGGTGAAATGGAGAACCGAGAAATTCTTCTTCTTCTTCTTCTTCTTCTTCTTCTTCTTCTTCTTCTTCTTCTTCTTCTTCTTCTTCTTCTTCTTCTTCTCTTCCTCCTCCTCCTCCGTCTCTTCATCGAGTAAGAGAGTCTCCTGTTCCGTGCTCAACTTTCCACTTTGCTCTTGGTCGACCGACATCTCTACTCCCTTGCGACTTGTAATCCAATATCTGTTTCTGCAGTCCTTCTCTGCTCATTCTTCTTAGATAGTTCGACTAACGAACTCTGCACTAGGAAATTTAGGGGATGTAATTATATTTCCCAGCATTCCCCCAGCAAAAGACCCATGGGTTAGGAAGGTGGGCTACGAGAATCGAACCCAAGACCTTTCGAAAGCGAGCCTTACACGTTACTGCGGATCCATCTCACTCGTTAATGGAGGTATAAGTCGACTATTACTTTCTCGTACACGCCTATGGTTTCCCAGTAACTCAGCCGCACACGAAATGTGTATCCACTATTCGTATTCCAATGTAGTGTTTTTGTATCGCTTCAGAGGTTGTAGTGAAAGGCCACAAAGAAATGCACAGAATTTGTAAAATGTTTCATTTTTAGCTACCCTCTACTCATTGTGATCTATGAAACCCGAAGCAGAGTTCACATTAGAGATATCTAGCATTGTGAATAAAATTTGGAGGATGATGTTTTGCAAATGTGTAAAGGAAAGGAACCTTTTTTGTTACATTTGTAGCGAGCTCATTTTAAAACACTATGTCTGATATTCAATTTTTTTCCATATCCTATGCATGACAGTTGCACATCGATAAAACAAACGGCCACTAGTGGACTATGGACTCGCGGTTTATAAAACAGTAGTCCATTTTTAGTGAAGTGGCGGATGGCAACCACGTATTCGCACGCGAGTCTGTTTATGTAGGTATCTACATTTCATATATTGTTCTTCTACCATTCTGAGACAGCCTATATCGTTAAGCATTACGTGGCAAAGCCATGAAGCGTATCGGAAAGAATGAAACTGTGCAGTTGTTTATGCGAGCTTATCGCCTAAACATCGCAAGACTGTGTGCGTACACTCTGTTCAGATGCAATCATATATCCAGGACAGCAACGTCTCATATATCGGCAGGCACGAGAGATCATCTATTTGTGCTTTATCACTGACTATACCCCAAGTTACTGATATTTCGCTCTTTTAATAAACAAGATAAGAAGCGATCGCAGTGCTCGACCACTAAGGTCAATACGCCTCAACGCTTTGCCAGGTAATAAATTTAAATTATTTTGTTATTCAACGAAGCTGTCAATTGGTGGGATCACTACAGCGTCACCGGTGTGCGAGAATTTTGTCCCGCAGGAATTCTTTTACATGCCAGTAAATCTGACATGGAGTCGTCGTTCGTAAGCACACTGAAAAGGCACCGGTCCGGGCCGGATTTTAACCCGCGACCTTGGGATCAGTAGGCCAGCGTCTAACCAACTGAGTCACCCAGACCGATTATATGGTTAAGCGGCAGGGCAAATATAAGATGTATGTCTATTTAATTTTAAGGTATTGTTTTGAAAGTAATTTAATGGCTACTTGTAGTGATCTTTTTATGACCGCCGAAATCTCCTTGTGGAATTTTACTGAACAGAAAATTTAACCAAATATCATTTCGTAATACTGCTCGAGCCTCGAAACTAACTGACCTAGATCCATTTAAGCATTTGTGTATGCATATAAAATTAGTGGTGACTGATATCCAAACTGCTACTTGAAACTGTGTGATCATAATGAACGAAACAGGACATTGTGTGTGTAAGGTCTGAAATCTGCAGAATGAGGTATGAGTGTATCGCGTCTTTACTTCGCCTGTATTGCTCAACCTTACGATGCTTGATGCTTATTAAACTAACTTCCCTTAGGTAATTGAAAATTAATGGACTTGAAAACTGAAAATTAGCTGGGGCAGTAAAGGAAATTCGGGTATAAAGGAGCGGAAAACATTCATTACAGCAAGCACTTCGTATTAGGGGACTTAGCAGACAGCTTCTAGTGACCCATTATAACAAAGTTAGAGGACTAATCAAGAAAGAAAGAAACAAAGGAAGCAAACAGAGAAAAACAAGGAAAATGTGATTTGAAGCTCAACAGGGAAGTTGAGCTGCATTCTAACGAATTTTTCTTTAACGAGGGTTAATCCGCATGATCCCTAAAGTCTGGGAGTATGAATGTGTGTGTGTGTGAATGCAATGTAAAAATTAATCCAAAAGTAATAGAAACCTGAAGCTTAAAATCACCCTTAAGCATGTGAACACCATTGCCGTTGAGCAATTGATCCAAGAGATTAAGTCACCTATATGACTTCCAATGTTAAAGTTGGCATAGAAATGGAACATTAAAAAAATTAAGTCTTAGTAGATATTTTCTGCGGGGCTCTAAGTAACGTGCTGACACATACTGGAGCAAATACTTTATTTATTGTGGTTGTTTATGGCTTTTCGCCTATCTTCCACTTTTATTTTTTCAAACTTGCTGTTCAGAACCCTGACTGTTACGCATTTAATTTGGATGCTGTGTATCATTGCTTACAAATGCAGTTTTCACAGGATGAAGTTTAGGGGTTATATTGCGGACGCCATTTTTAAGTATTTTAATTTTTTTGTCCTAACATAAACACAAAAAGTCACGAAGAACAAGCCGTGTCCTTAAGGTTGCAAATGTATATGTAATATAACTGTAATCTGAATATCTTAAATACTGACTAATTTACAATAGCATTCAAACATCAAATTGACGGTCTTAAAGCGACTTTCCCTTTATTTATATAGTGACCAAACAGAGGAATAGCGACCTCAGAACATTGGTATATTGGGGTGCACTATGCCTCGCTAGATCCCGGGGGGACCAATTGAGGAGCTACTTGAGGGAGAAGTAACGGCCCCAGGCCGCGAAGGCCGCATAACTGGTCGGGAGGACTCGGGGCGTTGACCACTTTCCACCCTCCAGTACTGCACCCCACCAATGACGCCTGTAGTTGGCAGAGATGGGGTACGCAGCGGCTGGGTGGCAATCCAGGGCCCTTCCTGGGCTGAAGTGCTAGTGGTTTAGTTTAGTTTAGTTTAGTTTCAATGCATTTATCACGTTCATTAAAACATGCAGAGCTCAAAATAAATTTATGCGCATATAAATGTAACTAAGTGTAATTCTTCGTTTTACTCTCTCTTTACCATGTACATAGGTGGAAAAAATGATGCATTGTTTCCAAAAATTGCTACCGAGATTTCACTGGAAATACACGTTTTGAGATAACTTGAATTCACAAAAACAATTCCAGAAAAAGAAATATATGGACATTTGTGTACTGTGTGTATGTGTGTGTATGTATGTGTGTACGTAAACAATATAGCTCTAGAAGGAAAAGTCGGTTAAATACCTACCAAACTTGCTATTTAGAATGTACATTTTCCGACACAAAGATTTTCAAATACATCGCCCATTCAAACTACACCTTATAAGGAAAATATTTTGAAAATATCTATTTTATAAAAGCAGCTGTAAAGATTTTAATTAAAATACGTAGTTTGAGATATTTTCTTGACAAATGAAAATATATATGTTGAGTTTTCCTGGAATAATCATTGAAGTTACCGTTAATGTGAGTGACTTACACATAGCTGGTAATCCCTAAGATATATAACAATCTTGCTACATAAATTGTGTAGATATGTTAATTCTGTGTCAAATATACTTTATTTCTGGAATTAACAATTTATGAAGTATTCCTTGTTTTTAATTGCATTTTCCAAAACTTATACTTTTCAAAAATGGCAAGTCGTTATTGTTTCCCCTTTCTCGGTTCAGCATAGTGAACAAAGTTTCAAAGCCGTCACCAGCACAAAGGTTGACTATCCCTTATATTCCTCTATTCACATTGCACCTACCATAAAACATGAAGCAAAAGCAATTCTACAACGGCTTATCTGTATTAATATGAATTACACAGAAGAATTGGCCATTTTAAATGTATTTGCTGAAGAATTGGAGCACAATTAGTGAAAAACGTACCATTTTTCAGTATTCAATCACAAGGTCATAAATGCAATCAATACGATTGAATTCAACATCTATTGATTTCTGTTGAGGAGTAGTCGGACGTAGGTTTATCCTCTGCAGGGAATAATGCGGGATATAAACTTCAATATCTTTGGTGATCTCACAAAATATTCAAAATTTATTTACGATGGAAGGATAATAAATATTCTTCTAAGTTTGTAACGATCTTATGCTAGCAATAGTAAATATATTTTAATGAGTTTTAGTAAATATTGTAAAAGTGACACAGTATTAAATAAATTTAAATTTAGGCTTGTTTGTTTTAATATTCAAAATATTTGCGATCACATTTTAAAATAAACTTTGATTATAAACTCGTTAGCATTGAGACTTCAGTCTTTCGAACCACGTAATTGCGGTGTGTGCCAAATGTTACAATAAATTTGAGATTTAGTAAATTTCTATACCTTTTCAGATTTGGTAAGAGAAGTGTCACCTTAAGCAGCATGTACAAGGAGCGGAATGTAAATGGTGACAGCAGAGAAAACGAGATCAAGTAAACACTGCTGAAACGGTCTACTTCATCCAACTTCAGCAGTAATTTCTATGGATAATCCACCAGAATTTGCTGCCAACATTCCAATATTTCAATGTATCCAAATACAAATTCAATGTATCATTAAAGGGGAGGGGGTGTAAGTCAGCCGACTCTGAAAGCAGGACTTATTCCATTTGCATTTCGGCTTCAAGAAGGTTCACAATCTTCCAACGACAAAAACATTACTTATCATCTCCTAGTACTTAAATACGAGCGTATTAACATAGCTATGTCATCGACAACGAAAGAGCGGCAGTGGACAGTTAATTCAACATTTTCTCCGAAGTTTTCCTTTGTCCTGAGAAGACGAATGTCGAGTAACTTCAAGCTCTATGGCCCTCGGGCTCATTTGAGCACCGTTTCACAAGCTCGTTCATTCACCGTCCGATATGACATTACACACGAAGGCGTTAACAATAGTAAAAGAATAAAATTAACAATAATAAGGAATAAAAATAACTTATCCACTTTCTTGCTAAACAAAATCGCCACTGTTACACAAAACGTGTCATCTAATGGCATACTCATTGCTTGCAGTAAAAATAACTGTATGAAAAACACGGCCAATGTAGTGAAACTATAAAAGCTACCCCTTAAAGGACCAATAGGATCTTATCATGAAATACATCGCTCGTTTGTTAATAATTAGACATAGTAACAGAGACTTTTTTAAGATACAAGCAACAAATGGCTCAGAGATAGGGCATAATATTTGTGCAGTGGTAATAAGGTGATAAAATCTCGGTGATCATTTTTCCACATTTAATATTTTTTATTTTTACCCATATATTATATCATATAAAATTCACACTTATTTTCCAACCCATTGTGTTAAGAATGCATATTAGTTCTAAACATATGTATACCTTGCAGCAGTATTAAAGCCTAAGCTTCCAAATACTGGTGTCAATTTCCTATAGCTTAAGAGTGGAATCAGGACTGAAAAATGCAATGCCATAGCCGAGATTTGAACAGTACTTACAACTGTTAAGTGGTTGGGGTATTTATCTGTGATGTGACATTCCCTTGTGGTCTAACCGGGAAAAGTACGAATCAGCTGGGGGATTTGATGTGGCACTGGCAAGTTGGCCATGATAGTTTAGTGGTTAAAGCAGCCGCTCTATAAGTGGAAGATCCGTGGTTCAAACTCCGGCTATGTCATTGAATTTTTCAGTCCTGATTCCACCTCTTGAGCATTGCCCACATACGGCTTGTGTGTTTAAAAACACCAGCAGTAGCTTATTGACATAAATAAATAAATGATAATTCCTATAGCTTTCTTATTCTTTTATTTTCTTCCTTTCTTTTTTATGTTAACAGGTTTGAACTTACTTCCACACACTAACAAAAACGAGCACCCATTGTCTTCATAACAATGCATTCATTCCATTTCTAGCAATGCTTCCAGCAAAGGTAGATGCTACTGATGGTCACCCTGTTCAGGCGCTTATTTCACAGAGCTATGCGGCCAACAGAGGTGGTAGCATTTATGGTGCTTCACAATCCACTAGGAAATGGGTGAAATTGAAGGTTGCTATAATAAAAAATACAGGACCTTTATGTGTCCCTACAGAGGATTATGAAAGATCTTGCTTGGTGGAGGTGGAAAAGGATTCCTTCGAAACACTACCGCATACAGGGCTTTGTGTTCATTTGCTGTTAGTGCATGAATTGTTAGCAAACTTCTGCAAGGATGCTAGTGTGGGGCAAGTGCGAAGGAGATAATTGAAGACCACATAATTGGCAGTTGGAGCATGCAGAACTCAGAACTTCGATTGCAGATAATTAATTTTCTCGGACGACGTTATATTCGGTGCAGCTAGTGATGCCTCAGCTGTGCTTACTTACCCAGTAGGACTAGGTACAACAGATGGTATTTGGCACCTGTACAAAAACTGGTTGGATGAGTAATCCTGTTTATGTGTGGGTAATGCAGGATAGCGCAATTATCTGGAGCGTGTTCGTGGAAACATGAATGGGAAAATATATGTTTAAATAGTTGTACAAATTCTCCCATTTGTCCGAGATCGTTATCCAGAACAACTTACTACATTCTATCAGGATAACCATTTGGTTTCTATCTCAGCCAGAGTGTAAAACCTCTTTGTGGAACACATGGACACTTTCAGGGGATACCATCCCTTCCGAAGTCAAACAATTTGAATTCTATTCAATGTTATAGATAAAAACGTATTTATCGGAGGTTCACTGATGCTTATAGCAGATGATATCAAATTCCAGGAACCTTGTAAATCCAATCCCTAAATAATGAAGACGGGAGCTTTTGTTCTTCTTTGTGATTGCCTTAGTAAGTTCCATATTTTACCTTAAGCGCATGCCCTGGTAGAAAACTATTGGTCACGTGGGACCTAGTATGCCCGCGTTATATTTTATTGCCTATATGCTTGCGTTTATGTTTCTAAACTTTATTTGTCCTTCATTCCCATGTGTAACTTCATCTAACTTAAATATACATAGCCTTTTATTGGCATTATTTCACTAGAAGATCAGCGATAGGTAAAATGTAGTTATGAATACACTATATACTGTTCTTACAGTACTATCTCTCACAAAAGCAAATGCCCAACTTGAGTGAGACCTGCGCGAAGAGTCACCTAATTCTCAGGCGTACTTGCATAGATGGTATGAGAGTTAAATTAGTCATACGCTTACCTTGCTGTTCAGAGGACATGAAAGCCATGGGCTCACCTCACAGTTTTGAAAAGCAATATTTCAGCAACCGTGGCATAGCGGGCTAGGGCGTCATGCCTCGGTTCCCTGCCACGGAATGCGGCCCGGGTTCCATCCCACCCCTGGGATTGCAGATTTTAAGCCCGGGTATAGAACCAGTGCCCACTCAGCATCGTGAGGAAACTGAGGAGCTTGCGATAGGTAAGCGGCCCTGGTCACGAGAGCCAACTTTTCGGCTGGGGGTGTCGAGATGCTAACCTCATCTCCTCCCCGTATCGGTGGGATGATCGCCCACCTCTACCTTGCGTATGTGGACTTGAGGCCGGCAGTCGGGTTGGCAGGCCCTGGTCCGATATGGACTGTAGTGCCACAGGTTTAACTTTTAACTTCTACATTAACTTGCAAACATTGCAAATTCAACGTCAGTGCACCTGCAGAAAATGTGTTATTAATGTGTTTCTATTAGCTTGTTGGCTAGAACTAAAAATGATTCCAGTGTAGGGTTCTAAGCTTACATACGTAAGCTTAATAAGTGAAACGAAGTTCGTGTGTTCGTTATAGCAGAACTGGCTAGAGCGTGCTCGTTCAAATCAACAGTGGTGGGCTCACTTTGTTTCAATCCCATTGAACGTTCCTTTCTTTATTTCGTTCTTTCATTTTTCTTTCTTATCGGGAATATCATTATAAATATAACTCGTGCGAAGTATAAAATTAACAAATTAATGGGATGTATTTGTGATAAAACTTCTCCCTTAGGTATGTTTATTCCGCATAGCGGTGTAACTCTTCCCGCCATCTTATGAATGCTCTAGTGCGATCGTAAATTTACAACTAAATGCTTTATAAGATTTAATTGCAATTGCTGAAAATAAAACAGGGAACACACCTACCAACCATAGCTCCCAAAATTAACATTTCCCTTTCTCTATAAAATTCGTAGAAATTATGTTAAAACGTATAAGCGTTTAACAATGTAAAATACGGTTTTAATCGTAATAAAAATGTATTGTTATAAGATCTGAGTAGCAGTGAATTATGTAATTAATGACACATTAAACAGAATAGAATGCAGTTGTAGATTATTTCACCGTGAAGCAACCTTTGCACCTAGCAAGGTTGCCATGTCGTTAATTTCCAAGCACTACACAATGTTGCCACAGCCCCATTAACTCAACTCAATTTCTAGCACCGTACCTTCATTCGATTCTTCATTCCTGAGAAAAAGCTGTAGAGAATTAAACACTTTATTAATTTCGTATTTCAGAAAATAAACACGCGGAATGAGAGAAACGAACTTCCCGCAACCAGCAGTTCTGAATTTCACATCAGCGACTCGACGCTCTCGGCTATTCCTCACTTGGGCATTGGTTCTGTATCATGTGATGTTAAGCTTGTGGTCACTAACTAGACAGCTAATTTCACTGTAAGGTGGACAGTTTGTTAGCACATTTAGAAATAGTTCCAAATTTGCTCTTTTTTCGAGGTATTCGTTTACATTCATTTAGGGAAATAAGAAAAGGGAATATTTCTATAACAAGCACGATTATCGCGGTGTTCCGTGTGGTGTTTAAGTTCGTTAGTTTACTGTTATTAAGGATAGACAAATGATATTGATATTGCTAATGTCAATAATTAATTTGTATACATTACCTACTAAGATTACACGGCTACCTTACAGAATATGAACGTCTTTAGCACGTCAGCTATTTTCAAGAATGCTTTTAAAAAGTATCACTTTTGAAAAATATATTTTGTTTAATATTTCAGTTACTTAAACGTGCTTTTAATGCAAGTGTCTAGATTTTTTCGGTCTTCTGTACAAACAAAGTGATTATCATCTGGCTGGCCCTGTGGCGCAGTTGTAGAGCACCTGCCTGTTGTGCTAGAGGTCCTGGGCTGGATTCCCGGCAGGGGGGTAGGCATTTTTCTCCAGCCAGGATTATTGTTCATCCTTCCCTGAGTCTGGAAGTATAATTGAAAGTGTGAATTCAAAGAATAAAACCCCCAAAGATAGAAAAACCCAACGTAAACGTGTAACACCATTTGCCAATAGGCAAGGCCGCCGATATGACCTCTGCAGTTAAAGGCGGGATATAAGTGGAACAATTAAAAAAAGTGATTATCACAGCCCAAATGCTTATATTTTAACGTCCTCTAAATAAGGAACTGCTATAATCTCTTTTATATCATTTACACACATAAAATGTTTAATTGTATATTTTCTGTTAACATTTAAACTCAGAAAATGTTTAATTCTTTCATATTTTCAGTTCAGGATTTTGAATCATCACACACTGAACGATTCTTTTCATTGAATGTGCTTAATGTTAGAAGACATTGCTTTAACAAAGGTGCTCTATATTTTTCACACGAACCTTAAAGAGTAGGCCAGCCTAAATATTATCAGCTACAGAAAAGGCCTATATTATCTCTTTGGTGTAATCATCACGATTTACCACTCTCATTTACAAAACACATGTTCGAAACTAATATACCCACTCTCAGTTTAGGTGGAGGGTTGACTACTAAGTCAATATTATTGAACTGTAATACCTATCAGATATCACATGTTATGTTTATAACAACACTGCTGCCTGTAAACCTTCCCGTATTCAGTATTCAATCTTCCTCATGCATGAGCGTGAATCAATTCGACATTATTTTCAATTAATGATACTTCTGTTAAAGGGAACGTGCAATTATTATTATATCGTTTTATCTTGATGTAAACAATTAAAGAAATTGAAACTCCACACCGAACACTGCGACACTCGTGTTTCCTATAGAAATGTTCTCTTTTCTTATTTCTCTAAGTAAATGTAAACAAATACCTAGAAAAAGAGCAAATTTTAAAGTATTTTTGAAGGTACCAACGAACTTTCCGCCTTGCAGTAAAATTAGCTGCCAAGTTAATACCACAACGAACTTAATATCGTATGATACAGCGAGAACGCCCAAGTGAAGAATAACCGAGAGCGTTGAGTCGGTGAGTGTGGAATTCAGAACTGCTAACTGCTGGGCGTTCGATCCTCGCCTTTCGTATCTTTATTTTCTGAAATACGAAATTAATAAACCTATTTAACCCTCTACAGCTTTTTTATCAGAAATGGAGACTCGAGTGAAGACATACTGCTAGAAGTTGAGTTGAGTTGATGGGGACACGACAACCTTGCTCGATGCATAGGTTGCTTTACGGTGAAGTATCTACACCTACATTTTGTTCCTATATCATTAATGACATTGTGCGTTGACATCCAGATTTTGTAACAATGCATATTCATAACATTAAAGCCGCATCTTACACTATTAAACGCGATTATTTATAGGAAAATATTAATTTCGGGAGCAATGGTTGACAATTGAGGTAGTCGTGTTCCCTACTTTATTCTCAGCAATTGCAACTAATACCTTATAAAGCATTCAGTTGTAAAATTGCAATCGTATTGCAGCATTCATAAGACGGCGGGAAATGTTACAACGCTATGCGGAATAAAAATACCTAAAGGAGCAACTGCAGCGTTTTTCCCTTCCCACCCTTACCTCTGGTCGTCCAAATGATGACCTGGTGGCTCGACGTCCTTCGTCTCGTCGATGCTGCTGAGGAGATGCTACCTTCTCAGGGTCTCAGCCTCGACGAGAGATTTTAGCCTTCGGGAAAGGAGCGGTGTTGTACGGTGTTAGGAAGGAATGGGTTTTACACGAGGTCCCTCGGAAGAAAGATACAAGATGCGGTTAAAGAGTTTGTTTAGGGACGCGTGGTAGGCGGGCGATTAAACATCCCTCATGACAAAAAAGAACGTAGAGGTTTTATTGCCGCACGCCAAGAGCTTTACAAACGGTCTGCAGAAATTATCTGGTTTTCTTGAACACGAAACTTGTAGATTTCCCTGCACAACTCTACCTGTGTTTATAAACCTTTATGAAACTTAAAACTTAAATATAATTTTTCAAGGGCTTTTATGTGACATACTTTTCAATGCAATTACATAAAAAGCATGAGTGATTAATAAACTGGAAGTTGATTTATCCACATTTCCCTAATTATGGCAGATTAAGGTTCATTCCTGGACACCCATTACCAACGAAAGTTTGGTTGTCTCTAACTCTTAATATAATGATTAAGAAGTTACAGCAATGTACGTTTCCTCCGTTAGGTCTTTTGCTTCTGAGGTAGTCAGGACCGATTACACTGTGAGAGGAAGCAATTGGTAGACATTTGTCTCCTAAACCGTTAAGCAAACTTTGAGTTATTAATGTTTATTTGATTAGTTCTTGGCAGAAAAAAACATGTTACTGTCACTTTTCAAAAAATCATATAGCATTAAATTGCACAGTGCCAGAGGCCAGAGAGATAGAGAGAGAGAAAGAGATAGCTAGAGAGGAGGACAAATAAAGAGAAGGCGACTGAATCGTTGGACCGCCTCCATAGTGCAGTTGGTAGCGCGCTTGCCTCTGACGCGGAGGACCTGGATTCGATCCCCGGTACCAGCATGGGGATTTTATCCCCTCTGGGAGGTCTGGCACGGGGTCCACTAAGCCTCGTTAGGTCCCGGGGGGACCAATTGAGGAGGTGCTTGATAGAGAAGTAGTGGCCCTAGGTCTAGAAGACTGCATAACTGGCCGGAAGGGCTCGGGGCGCTGACCACGTCCCACCCTCCAGTACTGCACCTCATCAATGACGCCTGTAGTGGGCAGAGGTGGGGGACGCAGCGGCTGGGCGGTAGGCCCTGGCCCCTGGTGGGCTGTTGCGCCGGGGTTTAGTTAGTAGTATAAAACAGAGCAATTTATTTTATTGGTTCTCGAGTTCTACAGTATTAAAATAAACGTATTGCATTTAAATGGATTCAACCCAGATACACACCAACCATGGAACCAACTCTAACTAAATAATCAGTTTGAGCAATAGGAAATTATTCCTCATCAGTGACTTCAAACTTTATTTTCCAAAGACACTAAGCAATAACAAGGAAATGGGCCTGCAGCAAGAGACTTTGTAAAGCTTATATTACAATTTATGAACAGTGCGTTATAGTAGAGAGAATATAGAACCATGAAAATGAAAAGGACGAAAATCAGTTAATAAACAGGCAAAGACTAAGTAACATTACGAGAGACTGGCTAAAATTATACATTCTGAAATATCAAACGGTGGCAACGAGTACAGACGTAGCCAGAATCCGTAACAACGTGCACCATGCTCGTGCAGCCAATAGACCGAAAGTCCCAAAATCATTGTTTTAAACGGTTTTAATAATAAAATAAATAGAGATGAATTATTTTCATTGCTAAACGAGAGTGAAAAAATATTGCTGCTTTCTGAATTGAAACAAACTTAAAATGTTTAAATGAGTAATATAAAACAAACAGGTGGCACATTCAAAAGTTGCCCAAAATTATTTCTCCAAATATTAACTATCCATGAGGTAACCAATTTCAGATACATACGTTAACATTTTTCCTATCGCCAATCAAAAGTGTTGAAACATACGAACATGTTTTCTTTTACTTAACGCAGGAAATGAGGAAGTCGAATTTAAGTTTCAGTTCAAATACAATATATGTCGACATTTTTCCTATCGCCAATCAAAAGTGTTGAAACATACGAACATGTTTTCTTTTACTTAACGCAGGAAATGAGGAAGTCGAATTTAAGTTTTAGTTCAAATACAATATATGTCGACATTTTTCCTATCGCCAATCAAAAGTGTTGAAACATACGAACATGTTTCTTTTACTTAACGCAGGAAATGAGGAAGTCGAATTTAAGTTTTAGTTCAAATACGATATATGTCGAATTTGAAAAGACTATTCGTAAAATTCTACACAGATGTAAATCTCATCTTGGACAAAGTTGGTGGAGGAAGACTTCGTATGGTGGTCTTAGTACTATTTGTAAACAAAAGGATTAGTAGTTAAATCCCAACGAAGTCGAATATTGTTTTATCGATGACATGATGACGATACAACCAAATGATGGACGAGCGTATAAATTTTGTGATTATATTCTAGAACATTACATCATGCGTGATAGACAGTTTCTCCGAAGTTTTCTTTCTCTTCCATGCTTACAACCCATGTATGTTAATCCTTTGGTGAACAACTCCCCACACCATAAAGTTCATCACCTGTTAGATGTCCTGAAAGGCATTCAAGTCTAAGTGTGCATAAAAATAGTTTCTGAATCAGCCATTAGACGACCAGCAATGCGAAGGAGAGGAACTGCCGTTCACAATGCAATGATGGAACTGCATAACGATGAAATAACACAATTTCAGTCCATTAAAAAGTATTTTATCAATGTCTGCCCAAAGTTTGAGGAAGTTTGATTTTCATGCATATACCATTTTTAGCAATACTGGTTTTTGGTTATTCGCCATCAATGCTACCCAAAGTAATTTAACCATAGCAGTCTTAGCTTCTTCGTGAGGTTAGATCGCCAGTACTAAGTCTGAAAAAGGGCAGGAAAATTTGCATATGTTGCTTGGAAACACACTGGAGGAATTCGTAGAAAACCTTGGCACACAACTCGATGACTCCGTAGAAAACCCTGGCATAACTCGATGACTCAGTCGAAAACCTTGGCACACAACTCGATGACTCCGTAGAAAACCCTGACACTAACTCGATGACTCAGTCGAAAACCTTGACACGCAACTCGATATCTCCGCAGAAAACCCTGGCACGCAACTCGATGACTCCGTAGAAAACCTTGGCACGCCACTCGATATATCCGCAGAAAACCCTGGCACGCAATTCGATGACTCAGTCGAAAACCTTGGCACGCCACTCGATATCTCCGCAGAAAACCCTGGCACGCAATTCGATGACTCCGTAGTAAACCCTGACACTATCTCCGCAAGAAACCCTGGCACGCAACTCGATGACTCCGTAGTAAACCTTGGCACGCAACTCGATATCTCCGCAGAAAACCCTGGCACGCAACTCGATGACTCAGTAGAAAACCTTGGCACGCAGTTCGATATCTCCGTAGAAAACCCTGGCACGCAACTCGATGACTCCGTAGAAAACCTTGGCACGCCACTCGATATCTCCGCAGAAAACCCTGGCACGCAACTCGATGACGCAGTAGAAAACCTTGGTACGCAATTCGTAAATCTGGCCCCTCTCCGCACGCTACATTCTACACTCCTTCGTGACCTTGGCTGCGACTGGAGGGCGCAGTATCCAGGATTAAGGATTACCCTTGTGCAGGTGAAACGCCCTAGGAATAATTTTATATTCCAGCGGAACGGGACGCTTAAGGAAATTTGAAGATTTAAAATAATATGTAATTAACCTGCTTTATAGTAACCCAGTTCTAAGTATTTCGGATTTATACGTAAATGTTTGTAGTTCCCGACAGAACGTATTTTAGAAACATACTGTATTTATCCGTACGTCACTATTATACGTATTAAACTTCAATGAAATACAACTGAGTTTTACCAAATTATAACAAACATGCACCATCCGTATTTTTAAAAAAACAGTCGAGTAGTGCTTTCCTTATCTCTGACAAGGACGTAAGCTCAGCTGGCAACTTAAGGCCGCGGAAAAAGGAGATGAATATCTTGGCTGGTAAAACAAGAAGTAAAAGTAAACATTTTCGGGGTCTGCTGTGTTTTGTTGAACTGCGGTTTTGTCTTTTAGTTCTCTATTCCTTTTAATCAACCATAAAAAACAGAAAAAGAAAACCACATAAACTATATCAGAAAGCAAAATTCAATCGAGAGATGGAAATTTAATTCACACAAAACCAAATCCAAAATTGTTTGAGACTAAGAAATTGCTTATACCATGCTATGTGCAGTAACAAAATGAGGTGTATGCAGTTAATGCAAGGAAAGTGAAACAAGACAAATTAACTGACTTCTTTAAAGCAGTGTCATATCAAAATATTTTCCTCATACATATCTTTGTTATTTGTAAACTTTTACACTTATAAGACGCATTTCAAAATCTCATTTTTACTTTCTCTACTGGTAAGTAGGGGAAGTATTGTATTCCACCCAAAACTTCGATGTCGAGATTTCACCGGAAATACATGTTTTGAGGCTCCATGAATCCAAAAAAAAAAAAAAAAAAGGATTTTTAGAAAAAGGTCCGTGTGTGTGTCTGTGTGTGTGTCAGTCTGTCAGTCTGTGGACAGCATAACTCAAAAACGAAAAGTCGGTTAAAAACCAAAGTTGGTATTTAAGTTTAATGGATGCGACACGAAGATTTTGAAGAAAATAGCTCCACCCTAAACTACCCTTTACATGCAAAATTTTTCGAAAATTTTGATTTTCTTGAAAATGGCTCTAACGATTTTGATTAAAATGTCATATGTTTGAAATATTTTGATGACAAATGAAATGTATATCTTGAATTTTCTGGCTATAGCCCCTGTAGTCATATTTACTCTGGACGACTTTTGCATAACTGGTATACCGTTAGAGATAGACCAAATTTTACTATACAAAAAATGTAGATCTTGCTAAAATACACAATTTATGTCTCAATAAATTTTCTTGCAGGGTGAACCATTTCTGAGATATTCCTTGTTATGCGTTCGAGTTTCGGAAAACCTAGTACTTTCGTGAAATGGATCATCGTTGTTCATTTTTTTGATATGTTAAGTGTGCAAAGACAACAGAATCTCAAACATTTGACTATCGCACAAAGACTACTGTATTCTAACATTCCCCTTGCACCTACAAGGAAATAAGCAATAAGATAATTTGTATAAATGTGTATCTCAACTATCAAGAAAGAAGATATAGGAATAAGAGTTTGTAAGAATGGTTAGTTCAAGAGTAGAGAAAGTCATGTGAGTGCAGCACATCAGATTTTTAAGTAATGCAGAGTCACTAGTAACCTCCCTTCTTCCCCTTGATATAGGTACGCATAAATCAGATTCACGTATGTACATAAATGACAGTTCATAATCTGATTTTGTCTGTTTTATTGCAGTTCAATTAACGTAAAGTTCACACATTTCTGAATAGTCATAGGTATAGCTTTAAATTGCTTACAGTCTGAGAAATAACCTTAGTTTTCAGTTCAGTTGTTTGAAAGTAATTCTCAACCAAGCTAAAATGCTATACATGCTATAATTAGATACTCTTCACATTACAAAAGGTAGCTTTGAGTACGTGATGAGTGTATGTACAGTATACTAAAATGATAGTTGATTACATCCTTGCGAAATCTTTGTTATATATAAATGTATCGTGTACACACATTCCGCAAGGGTCTGTAACCACTCCTGTTAAATAAAACTTTCCGTGCTAACGAAGGAGGGAATATAAAGGTTGAATTTTGGGAAACTCTTATACCCTACCGTTCCTTAAAAAGTATATCGGCTTCTGCTCCCTGAGATATACCATGTGCATCATTGTATCAACGAAGGCTTCTGCGGCAGAAGGCGTAATCCCTTAGAGGGCGGGAGACGGTGAAATGATGGGGCAACTGGTCGTAAAGTTTTTGTGCTCGATGCCTAATTTCATACTCCGCATATGAAGGAGAAAAGGCTTCGTGCAGTAATCTCCATGGGGAGAGGCGTATCACAATACATGTCGCCTACATTCTAAAATAAGCTGCCTTTCCCAAGACTTCACAGACTTGCGGAATGAAGGAATGATCAGTGCTCTGAAAGGAGGCAATTCCCTCGAGTGTAAGCTCGAATGCGTCCTAGAGAGAGCTGTATTGGGGTAGAAACACTTCTGTTTCCATTTGCATTTCGTATTATTCTTCATTCTTTTCCAACATATTTTCTGAAACGCGCATAAAAATGTCAAATAATCCAACGAGTGAGTGTGAACATAAAATGAGCAAAATTTAATTTAATTCAAACTAGTGCCTCTTACAGGTAATCTCTCATATTTGCAATTTCCATTTATGACGTAAAAATGACTTTATAAACTTTCTTCAAAGTGCTTCACTTTGAATAAAATCCATACGACGTGGAGTATACATGTAAAATGTAATGTATTGCACTCACATGATATTCTATTCCAACTCTTATGCAAACAGCTCTTACACAAGCCTTATTTATGTTTATTTCTATTTTTAAAGCTTAACTTTAACCTGGTAGGAAAATCAGACGCTGAATGAATGAAACGGTGAAATGATGTTCAAATAAGCCTGGGTACCATAGAGCCTGAAGCTACTGGACACTCGTCTTCTCAAGAAAAAATGCTAACAGACTAACAGGTTAACTCAACTCTTTGTTTCACAGTATGCTACAGCTAACGTCTACTTATACTGTGTTTAAACAATTGGCCGTCACTCCAGCCGCCCGTATGCAAAAAGGTTCGTATGCCGTAGTATTTTAATTTAAGGCCCTGCTCATAACACGTAACTACGATCTTGTAAGTGGTCGGGGACTTTCTACACGCTGACCATATGCTACATCTAAACGTAATCTTCAGCATATTAACTCCTGTGCGCTCAGTTTCAAAGGGCACACCTGTCGTGTAGTCGATTTTGGTTACGGGCGTACAGCTTTCGCTTTAGGCCTACTTCTCTCACTAATCTGCAACAAACGTGGAGCGCTGAGTTGCTCATTAAAAAGGCAAGGGCAAGCATTTACAATCGAGTGCATGGCATCAAGCCCATATAATGCTCTGTGGTTTATGTTGGTAAGGAATTAATAAACGTGCTCTTCCATGCCCAGCTTTTACCCCTTATTTGCTTCTAAACCTCCACTTAATTTAGCCCTTATAGTCCTTTCTCTTTGCTCCTAATCCGAAACGTAACTGGGTTTAGAAATCAATTCTCAGTGCCAGACCTTTCATATCAAATCAATAGGAGATGGACTCATCCAGGGACTTTTGTCGCTCACCTAGACCTGGCGTTTGTTCCGTAGGCTAATGTGTGTGCGTGTGTGTATGTGTGTGTGTATCTGTGTATGTCGGACTAGAATTCAAACCAATAAGAGATTGGCTCCCCTAGATCTGTGTGCAAAACAGGTGATAGTGGATTCTGCAACATTAGGGAAGGAGATTATAGGAAAACAAAAGCATTGGTACTCTTCTGAACAAAAGATATTTCCTTAAGCTACTAAGTTTATGTGGAGTTGTTTTATTTCTATGCATGATTAAACTGCTTTGTGTGTGATCGACGTGTTTTATATCATGCTGTCCTTTCCTAGCATATTTCTTTGAAAGCAGTTCAGATTGTGAAGGTTACAAATAGCAAAAAAGCTAATAACAACATGCTGATCAGAAATAGAAGAAAAATTCAAAAGCGTGCAACATAAGCTTTAAAGAGAGCTCAAGTCTGCATATGCTTAAGTTCAGGCATCAAGTAAACAATGATTAATGACTTGAAGCTTTCCCGGCGTTGATTATTGATGATAGTTTCTTGGGCTAACAGCCAGGTCAGATTAGGGTAACTACCCTAATCTGACCTGGCTGTTAGCCCGAGAAACTATCATCAAGTAAACAATGGAATGCATAGAGTACTTTTGCCTCTCTTTCCGGTACTATGGCATCATTTCTTGCGCCTTTTCTGGCAAACTACGCGTCCATGATTGTGAGTAGATGCTTAAGAATGAGGATGAAGAGATTCCGTAAGATCTTTCATAATTGTAATGCATAACAACGTAACTCTTTAAACTACGTATTATGATTGTGTTTCCCAATATGCTCCACATGACAACCGAGAGTACACTAGGAAAAATCTTATGTGTTGCACTCACATGACTTTCTCTACTCTTGTACTCACCATTCTTACAAACCCATTCCAATATCTTCTTCGTGTTAGTTAAGATAAACATTTGTACAAATTATATTATTGCTTATTTCCTTGTAGGTGCAAGGGGAATATTAGAATACAGCAGGTTCTGAGCGATAGTCAAATCCTTTAAAGCTTTGAGATTCCGTTCTTTTTGTACCCTTAATATATAAAAAATTAACAACGATGTTCCATTTCACGAAACATACATAACACAGAATATTTCCGAAATAGTTCACCCTACAAGAAAGTTTATTTAGACATAAATTATGTATTTTAGCAATATCTACATTTTTGTATAGTATGATTTGCTCTAACGATTTATCAGTTATGCAAAAGTCGTCCAGAGTAAATGCGACTACAGGGGCTATAGCCAGAAAATTCAAGATATATAGATTTCATTTGTCATGAAAATATCTCAAACATATGACATTTTAATCAAAATCGTTAGAGCCATTTTCAAGAAAATCAAAATTTTCGAAAAATGTTCCATGTAAAGGGTAGTTTAGGGTGAGATTGTTTTCTTCAAAATCTTCGTGTCACATCCTTGAAAGACATTAAACTTAAATACTAAATTTTCGTTTTCGAGTTATGCTGTCCACAGACTGACACACGTTTTTTTTTTAAATTCAGGGTGCCTCAAAACATATATTTCCGGTGAAATCTCGACATGACATTTTTGGGTGGAATACACTACTTCCCCTACCAGTAGAGGAAGTAAAAATGGGAAGCATATTGCCTGCAAGTATGATTTAATGAATAACTTTGTTAACAAGAATAATTGAATTAAAAGTAAATGTGTAATAATACAGAGTATTGTCATACATCGAAAGTGCATTAATGATTAACAGAATTGTAAGAAACAGCGAAAATATATTAAATTGGAGGAATAGCTATAGACAAAGGTGTCTTACATAAATGATATTCTAGAACAGAGGTCTCCAAACTTTCCAGCCTTAGGGCCTTATTTATTGCTCCAGAAAGTTCCGAGGGCCAGAACCGCTTCAATTTTTCCTGCCATTATCTGTAATTTCTAGACTAGTTAAATGGTGTATTATTGTTACGATCGTGACATTTAGCGACATCTAGTTGTCAAAAGCGCAAATAGGTAGTGGTAGAACCCTCTTTCGGTAACAGATAGCACTAGTAGTACTTTCGAGAACGTTCTGGTGCATTCCACGCACTTGTTTCTGTGAGTGATTTACTGGAATGGAAAAGAAGAGAAAAGTACATAGTGAATGCACAACATTCAAATATCAATGGAACTATCAGTACTGTAATAAGGCGCTATGTTTGATTTGCAATGAAACCATAGCCGTTTTCAAAGAACATACCACTAAACAACATTATGAAACGAAACATTTGCAAAATTACTCAAAATATACCGGAAGTTTGCGGACAGAAAAATTTGAAACTTTGAAGCGCAGATTGAAATTGCAGCAATCCTTCTTAATGAAAGTCAACAGTGAACAAGAGGCTGCAACTCGTGCTAGCTATTGTGTGGCTCCTGAAATCGCAAGACGTGGAAAACCATTCACTAAAGGAGAAATGATCAAAGAATGCGTAATTGCAGCAGCCGAAGAAATGTGTCCCGAACAGATAAATTTATTTAAAACTGTCAGTTTGTCAGCAAGCACCGTGGCTCGGAGGGTACAAGACATCGCAGAAAATATATTATCATGTCAACTGTGTGACAAAAATGGACATCTTGAGTGATTATCTCGAGCCTTGGATGAGTCAACCGATGTGACAGATAGTACTCAGGTGTTGATTTTTATTCGAGGAGCAGATAAAAGCTATACAGTGTATTAAAAACTTCTTGATATTGATAGTATTCACGGCACGACTGCTGGAGAAGATATTTTCAACAGGGTTGAAAATGTCAGTACTAAGAACCTTCGATAGAAAAACTTGAAATCTATTACAACTGATGTAGGCAAAAACATGTGTGGTAAAAATAAAGGAGTGATTGCACTTGTGTTAAAGGCTGTAGAAAACGACGATGGTTCAAAACCATTAGTCTTACTTTATATCATTCATCAGCAGTCCTTGTGCGGAAAATGTTTGGATATGTGTGAGGTTATATAACCAGTCATATCAGATCCACTGGGCTGAATCACTGACAATTCCGCGAGTTTATTCAAGAGATTGGAGAAAAGACTTACTATATCATACTGCCGTACGCTGGCTTAGTTGCGCAAACGTCTTTCAGCGCTTTTTTGAACTACGAACAGAGGTCGAAATTTTTTTGAACGGAAACATTGCCCTCTTACTGAATTACAAAATAGCTAATGGCTGTGGAAGTTAGCATTCTGTTTAGATTTGGCAAAACATATGAACCAACTGAATTTGAGCTTGCAAGGAGAAAACCAGCTTCTCCCTAATTTATACACTAATATCAAATCGTTTCGGCAGAAAATAATACTATTTCAATCACAGTTAAAGAAAAAATGTTTCACACATTTTAAAACGTGTAAAATATTCAATCACACTACTGAGACTGAGTTTCCTGTCCATTTTGCAATCGACACTTTGAGTGCTTTGAACATAAGTTTTGATACCCGTTTCTCAGACTGATGACATTGTGAATACAATTAAGATTTTTCAAAATCCTTTTGATACTGACATTGAAACTCTAGCCCCGGAACTTCAAATGGAAATTATTGATTTACAGTGGAGTGATATGATTAAAAGCAAATACCAAAACTCATCTTTGTTGGAATTTTATAAAAGTCTTCCACTGGTACAATTTGATAATTTGCATAAATTTGCTCGTGGGCTGTTTTCTGTTTTTGGTACGACTTACTTGTGGGAAAAAACATTGTCCAAAATGAAGTACACATAGAATGTTTACAGATCTAAGTTAACCAATGATCATCTTAAATCTCTCTTTATAATTGGTACAAGTAAAATTGGTCCACAACTGCAAAATATTGTCAGTGCTAAATCACAGTTACATAAATCTCATTAGTACTTTTCAGAAGGGGACACCCCGCAGTTTCATTCGCGTTAATTTAGCTTTTCCGCCCCGGAGGGATTTTAAGGATAAAAATAATGTGTGATATTTAGACTATATATGTACACTCCAAACTTCGGTTTACATTCATATAAGATATTCTTTACCCCAATATAACTACCGAGGGTGAAACTGCGGGATGTCCACTAATGTTAACGAGATTCATTTCAATTATCTGTTAGTTATAATATTTAAATGTAATTGACTGATTATTATACTTGTCTTTAAGCTTTACCTAGCAAGTAAATAAAACATACTAAATAAAACAAACTAACATTAAGTTTTTTTTTTCAATATAACTTATCGCAGCAACAGAATTATTGTAACCAAGTATTATAAATAAATATTATTGTAAATATTATTGTATTATTATATGTGTGTTAATATTTACGTTGATTTGTGATAATATGCAACTGACTCAAATAACATAGTAAGAATTTATGTTGTAATTAATTGATACATTAAAATTAAATAAATAAATTTGTGATTCACGACACAGTTAACTTAAAAAAAAAAAAACAATAACTAACCGTAAGTAGTCGCGGGCCGGATTGAAGACACTGGTGGGCCACATTTGGCCCGCGGGCCGTAGATTGGAGACCCCGGTTCTAGAAGGTCACCGAATAACTGTAAGGTAATACCATAGCGGATAGAAGAGAAAGTGTGAGCTCTCCCGCTAGTTCACTGCATGATCCGTGCTCCCGTGGCAACTGACCGAAACTGTGGCGTGGTGATCGCAGTCGCCTCAAAATGCGGATGAACTGCCTAGTATGTGATTCGGAAGTAAAGACAATTTTATACGTATGCGTTGTGTGTTGTGAGTAATTAGGTACATAACGTGTCAAATTGCTTCTAAGTTTGTGCATAAATGTGTGTGTTCTTCAAAACGTAAGTTTCAAGCAACTTCAATAATTGATTTAAAATGCCAACTTGTTTTGTACCCGGGTGCCGTTCAGGATACAGAAACTGCTCAAAAGCTAGACATTTTTTTACTCCTGCTAAAGATAAAAATCTGTTTTACAAATGTGAAAAGTCTATTCCTAGGAAAGGCACTAAATTGTCTGTTAAATCTAGTAGTTATGACAAACATTTTCCAGAGGATTTCTTAGTGAAAGATGATTCATTCGTTCTGCATGGAAAACTAGTTGAACTCCCTAGAATTAAATGGCGGTTAAAGCCAGGGGCAATTCCCTGTATATTTCCTAATTTACCCAGGTACTTAACTACAGTGCATAAATCCCGAAAATCTCCACAAAACAGACACAAAAAATTACTGAAAAAGCAATATTCAACAATCAGTAAATTACCAGATGCAGGATCCAGTCAACCAGTTCTTATTTCAAAAGCACCATCCTTCAACAATGAGGAAATCACAGAAAACAGTTCTAATTCCTCCAAGGTCACAAACACAAGTGTCAATAATGAAATTGCTACACTGAAGAAAAGAATTAGAAACCTCAATAGAAATTTAGTTAGAACTAAAATCCTGCTATGTAAAGAGAGGGCTAAATTAAAAATAGTAGAAAAGAAATTCGCTACTAATTGTTGCGAACATAAACGCAATTTAAATTGTTTAAGTAAAAAACAAAAGCTGGTTCTAGATACAATTGTTAAAAAATGTCAGACGAGCTCAAAGGGGATGCGTTACACCAATTAATTTCTATTAGAAAGCTTGCTATTTAAAATTAAAAGCCCTAAAGGTTATAGACATTGCTTAACACATGAATTGCTGACCCTGCTTTCTGAAGCCCATTGAAGGAAACTATCTAAAGGGATAAAGTGCACATATGGTATATATAGTAATGCTCTAAATGCGATTTCTACTACATTCAGTCAAGAAGAAGATGAAAACAAACGTCTTGGAGTTTTAATATTTGATGAAGTCAAATTAAGAGAAGAAGTTGGGTTCAATGCTAGCTCACGAAAAGAGGACGGATTCGTGAATCTAGGCGAACACACTCCTGACAATCAGAAAAATTCTATGGCTAACCGTGCTTTAGTTTTTATGTTTGTTCCCTTATTACATAATTGGAGCCAACCAGTAGCGATTTACGCATGTAGAAATGCTACACCCGGTGATATACTAGCTAAGCACCTTATAGAAGTAATTATCCAGTTAGAAACCTCAGGGACAAGAATTGTTGGCTTCACTAGTGATGGAAGTCAAACAACAAAGTATGGGAAAATTTAGGAATAAGAGCAACATGTGAGAATGTACAGCACCCACTTGATGACAAAAGAAGAATATGGGCTTTTTCAGATTGCGTCCACATAATAAAATGCATGAGAAATTATTTTCATGATAAGGTGGACGTCTTATACAGAAATAAGAGCATCCAATATAATTTTTATAGATATATTTATGAAGCTGACACTTCTCCAAAATTTGCTGGTCCAAAGTTTGCCGGAAATTGACCTCATCCCACGTAGACCCCACCTCTTTTCAGAAAATGAATGTGAGGCTGTGTTTTCAATTGTTCAGTAACAGCACTGCAAATGGCATTGACTTCTTCAGGAAAATTAATTTTGAAAAATTTAAGGGAAGCAAAAATACCAAAGTATTCACAAGAGATGTAAATAAACTTGTAGATGCATTAAACTCCACAGTTCCAATTAAAGCACTCTATAAAAATTCGTAATGTCACAGAGTACTAAAAGATTTCTTTCGCATAATAACGTCTGAAAACAACACACTCTGCTCAACTAGGACAATGGAATCTCTTAGAGTCACATTAAAAAGTACTTTGGAAGTGTCCGAGTATTTATGGAATAGAGGATTTGCATACGTCGTAACAGCAAAATTCAATCAAGAACCCCTTGAACGGCACTTTGGAATTATGCGTTCTTTAAGCTGTGATGACCCTCCTTCCACAGTTGACTTGTTACATTTACATATGCTACAGGCTGTGTATGTCTCTGTAAATCTTGCACTCAAATGCTGCTAATTGTGAGAATAAAGTGGGGCCACCACTTACATCTTTTATGAATCAAATTCGTATATTGGCAAAACAAACTGAGCAAAAAAACCGCGAGCTGTTGGATTTTGTTGGAAACAAAATAAAGAACAAAACTAAAATACTTGACTGGGAAAGTGAAGTTCCCGAACTCTATAAGGACAATATTTCTAAAAGATGCTTAGTACATAACTTAGGGGGTTATATAGTACCAAAAATGCTTGAAAAACTTAGTTGTGAAACCTGTGCCTCTACTCTGTCCAGCGATCTACCCTCTGACGCATTAGCTTCCACTTTCACTACAATAAAAGACTATGGCACCCTAAAAAATCGTCGGTATTTAACCTATCCCTCTGAATGTGTGGTTAATATATTTTTGGAAGTCGAAGCTATTTTGGAGAAGAAAATGTGCTCGTCTGAAAGCTTGTGGGGTGATATGTTTTACGAGTACTTAGATAACATAGATGAAATCATATTAGGACCCAGTGGAATAGGATGCTGCGTGGAACACAAACTGGATTCAGTTGGAAAGTTAATACTACATAACATAAAGTGTCGCTTCTTTTTTCGTACCAAGGAAATCAGTAGAGAAATGACGTCATCGAAGTCAGCAAAATCAACACGTAAACTCTTCAAGGTCTCCAACATCTAATTCCACGGTGAGTTTCGATATTTTATATACATAACATACCTAGTTTGCATTATGGTTTAATTTTTCAGCGTAAATTCATGTAAGCAGATATTTCCCATTGTTCTTCATTAATTATAATACCCATTATTGTAAAATAGCATCCTATATTATGTGTCAAGGAAAGACGATGTTTCAAAACAGTATTTCAAATATTCCTGCTTACGATTTTAGGTATTTAAAATGCTAATTGATAATATGAAACCCATTTTCACCATGCATTCGTAAAGTAAAGTGAAGCGACCGCGACACCAGTGCCATCTTGCGAGCGAACCATAGTAACTCCCGAAGAGCTCACACTATCTCTTCTATCCGCTATGGTAATACCAAAAGTAAAACAAGGCCTGTGTCTCCTGGCATACAGACTGAGCAACCAGTAGTTCCATGAGCACTGCTCTGTTTTCTTAAACACATCTAAGCGGGCCCATAAGCCGATTGCTTTTGCTACATTTATGCTTGCTTTAAAGAAAGCTTCTGAGTTGCTTTTACTCTTAAAACTGTACCGAGACAGATATTACCGTAGCCATGCACCCAGAACAGTTACAGTGCGCAAACTCAAGGGCAGCACCACCTCCACCCATCGCCAACCCTGCAGTCCTGAAAAGACCGAATGGCATGAAGTGAATAGAAATGGAAGCAGAGGAAATTCGAGGGATGTAGCATTCACCTGGCGACCCGATAGAACCGATAGTTCAGGAAGGTTGGCCACGGGAATTGAACTCGCACACTTTAGAATGCGAGCCTGACAGGTTATGATCTGAAACTTTTCATTATAGTTTACCTGTACAAAATGCCGTAGATTTCCTGAGAATTAGTGCGTTGCAAATAATGTGCGAAATGATGTTTCACAGCTATCCTGTTGTAAATTCTTTATTCTCTGAACAGAAGAGGTTAACAAATAATACTGCAACGCCTGGGTTGACGCAAAGCAAAGGATGGACGGGGCCAAGGTGCTTCACGGCACATGCCAGGCCAACGAGCAAACAAAGGCTCAAGGTCAAGCTTGGTCACACCACTCACGTGAGCGAAGGCGTGACTAACGACAATGAAGAGGCTACACAAAAATGGGTTTACTTCGGAGCCTTCGAAAAGGATCTGGCGGTGTGTTTGTGGAAATCGAGAAACGTCCGTGTGACGTCATCACCTCTATATAAGGAGACGAGGGAACAGCAGAGCAGTTAGAGAGTGACAGTTGCAGACATGAGCCGATCAGTGTGACAGTGGGTGTGGGGCAGCTGCGGGTGTGTGTGTGTATCGCCGTGATGGATACGTCGGCCGTCCATCACGGTCACTAACAAGTGTCGTGTGATTGCATCGTTGTAGTTACTGTATGTAAGGCAAAGAAAGTGAAGAAACACACTGAAAGGAGTGAACAAGGTTACCTGAAGTAAAAGTTGTGACATCAGAAAAGACTGTAGACTGTGTTTACGATGAGAAGAAAAGTGTATTTGTAATGAAACTGTATTTAATGAAAGGTGATAGAAAAGCAACTGGACTAATTTTGTTATTTTTGTCACAATATGTCTGGTCACAAATGAATTGTACCGCACTTTGTTTCATTGAATAACCGTAAACAATGCAGTAAATAAAGAAGCAAGCTAGTTAAAGCACCCTGTAATATCTGAACGCGTACTTTGAATCCGTTGCCAGTAAAGCTTTGCACTTGCTCCACTTGGTGATCACCTTCAAACTTGTTTGAACATTTCGAGTACTTAGCAACGCTTTAAGCTGCATTGGATTTTCCATTGCTATTATTCGCATATATTGTGTGATTAATTAAGTTAATATGCCCTTAGAGTACTGTAATATCTTAATATTTCAGCTGCAGTGCACGTCGGGATTAAAATACAAATTTAACCTGGCTGTGTCACATGATGGCACAGTTATTATGGTTATAGAGGGATCCCTAGTCGGTGGTAGTTCATCGCAGCGTTTGTGAAAGACGGGAGGTTGGGTTTGCCTCCTTCCGCTTTATGCGGATTATGCCTAATTCTCAGCCGTGCCTTATATTGCAGTAGTGGTCAGGTTATATGTACATTGCCTATGATTTACGAAGTCATTTTCAAATCATATGCGATAAACATCTGTTCATTAGTGACTTCTCTGGTACTTCTTACGATTAAGAAGTCTATGTATATTTGGCGATAAAGTCGAATGCATAGGCTTAGATGAAACACCAAGAGATCTTGGTGTATTCTATTGCAATATGGAGCTTTATATACGACAATTTGGATAAATTCTATTTGCAACTATATGTAGAACCAAAAACTGAAATCGGGTTGGAGACAAACATTCGCAGTCTAGGGAATGTGTCAGAGGACAAAGACTGAATAAATCCCAACCTGTATGTATATGGGATCGGTCTGATGGTGCCTGTCGAAATGCCGCTTAAAATTGAAGTGCGAAGCTCGTGATATGTCCTGTAAATGCGAAATTTAATTTTGTTCTCCTCTTGAATACAAAAATATTTCTCCTGCGATTCGTTATGAAACTTGAAACGTTTTAGCATCTTAGAAACTGCCATGGAATCGCATGGCACTAGTCATATTTTTACTATTTTAATTCTGAATTATATGATAGATGCTTATTTGTTAAAAAGTTTTTGGATCAAAACAGGAAGATACACAATGTAAAAACTTATAAAAGTAATACTTTCGATATGGAGCTTCCTACATACTTAATTTTGTCATTTAAATCACTTTTTCACTCACTGTGGAAATTACATTACACGCGAAGAAGGCCTGCTTAATAGGCTGCTTAGTTCAGTAAAACCAAACGGATGATTCATCTACTATAAATGTTTGTCATTATGGGTCAGTGGTGGTGGTGGTCTGATGTTTCCAAAATTAGCTTCTGACATTTGAAGACAGAATGAAAATGAAGAGCAAGAGGTGTGATTGCAGGTGTCGTCCTGGACACAAAGGACGTGGTACACACGAATGTTTGTAAGCTATCATACGCCACATGCAGGTTTCCCTTCCACTAGATGCCTGCACCTAAAGGGTTGCCAGGAGGGCAGCAAGACAAAACAAAAAACTGGCGAAGTGCTTTTACAACGATCGATGTGGCACAGGACGGCAAAATTTTATGAATTCCCTTTGCGGGATGACAGTTGTGACAGGTTTTAACAGAAGACAAAAGAGGTAAATAAAAAAAAGTATACGTTTATAGATAGTAATAAAACTTCGTTGCCTCTCCTGGAAGGATAAAAACGGAAGCCCTGTTAAAGCTTTCTTCATTTTTGCCTCTTTCATGTTACGTTCTATGAAGTATTTTCTACTAAATTCGTAACTAAGAACGTAATTTCATTATAATTCTATAACTGTTATATGATGGACACATTTGAAAAACCTACATAAATGCTCATAAATGCTCCGTACAAGAGAAACAACTCGAGCAGAACTATACTATGTGCACTGAATAGCTTCTTGCTACTCTGGTTGCTGCATGGGTAGTCACATTAAAATATTTCAGGTAGAATTTATTATATTTCATTTTTTCACACATCTCTGACTAATGAGGTAATTCTAAGTAGAGGAAGTTCTCATGCAACTGCCTGTCAAACCCGCAGAGGTCCTGGCGGGCGATAAACAAGTGAAGGAAAAAGTATCTAAAATTTTAGGAATGATTACGTCATCATCATAATCATTATCATAATCATCATCATCACCATCATAACCATCACCATCATCATTGTCGTCCTCATCACCATCAACGACATCAAAGCCTACACCGAGAGTTCTAAATTAGGTCTTCAACCTTAAAATGATAAGAATTGTGTAGTAATTTGTGGTGATTCATTGTACATAATTCTCATGGATAAGATAATGAAAATTCTTACGTTTTATATGCTTGAAACATAGCATATGTTTTAAGGATTGGAAACCGCAAACAAGTAGCTTTGATACTAACCACCTCATGGAATTCAATAACTATCGCCTGTTCGTTTTTAGGGTTTCAAGTGTTACCTTTCGCTTGGATCTCTTTGTGTTTGGCTGTTAGGTTCAGCATCCTGTGATACTATTTCTCCAATGAGTTATTAGTATAAGTAACATATTTGCACTCAGTATTGGTTGCTTTTAATTGCCAATGCTTGCTGTATTTTCTTTTGTTAGTTGGTAATATTTAGCCTACCTCTGCAATCAGAGATCGCCGTGAAAGCATTAGATGTTTGTATCTTTTGTTTCTTATTTGTCTTATGGTAATAAGAAATTTTATTTTACTAATAAAATTAAGCTAGTGGTAAATCAACTCTTTATCTCGACTTACAGAATGTACATAGCTAATAATAATAATAATAATAATAATAATAATAATAATAATAATAATAATAATAATAATAATAATAATAATAATAATAATAATAATAATAATAATAATAATAATAATAATAATAATAATAATAATAATAATAATAATAATAATAATAATAATAATAATAATAATAATAATAATAATAATAATAATAATAATAATAATAATAATAATAATAATAATAATAATAATAATAATAATAATAATAATAATAATAATAATAATAATAATAATAATAATAATAATAATAATAATAATAATAATAATAATAATAATAATAATAATAATAATAATAATAATAATAATAATAATAATAATAATAATAATAATAATAATAATAATAATAATAATAATAATAATAATAATAATAATAATAATAATAATAATAATAATAATAATAATAATAATAATAATAATAATAATAATAATAATAATAATAATAATAATAATAATAATAATAATAATAATAATAATAATAATAATAATAATAATAATAATAATAATAATAATAATAATAATAATAATAATAATAATAATAATAATAATAATAATAATAACAATAATAATAATATTTTGTTGTTTAACGACGTTGTCAATTGCCAGGAACACATCAGCGTCGCCGGTGGGCTGGAATTTTGTCCCGCAGGAGTTCTTTTACATACCAATAAGTCTACTACATGGAGCTGTCTTTTTTTAACCACACTTGAAAACCATCGGCCTGGGCCGGAATTGAACCCGCGACCTTGGGACCAGCGTCTAGCTAACTGAACCACCCATACCAACAAATGTGCGTTACGGTATCAAACTCAGCATTCGCTATCACAAACGTTGTTCATTTTAGATAATTACACCAAGTTACCACTCCGGGATAACAAATTTACTCGTGCAGCGTTCTATATCACTTGTTTTTTCCAAGTAAATGGATTTGTCTGCGAAGGCATTCCAATTAGAAGTGATTAAGTACACCATGCGTGAAAAATAGTTATTTTGCGCTTTATACAGCCCATCTCTCAGCTTGTATACCTAGGCGCTACTTATTTAGGTGAAGTATATATGCTTAAAAGACTGTTCACTCACAAATGAAACTGCTAGTGTCAAGCACCAATATTATTTACTTATATGTATGTTTACGCTTATAGGAGATTTCACCTTTGCTTATTACTACAGTTTGATACTCAGAAGCTCATAAAAGAATAAACTGCATTTTAACAATCGAAATCCTTATAGTTGTGAATCAACAATGGAATACTAGTGTTGTGACTGTTCCGAGTTAAAAATAAATCCTAACACTTCATACACTATGTACCAATATGAGTTCAGTTAGAAAGGGAGGATATTTAAAATTACTAAACCTTAAATACAGGTGATATCATTTTCACAGTAAACATTTTGACAGATCGAGATATACGAGTACCAATGCTACTTTTGTTCATTGCACAGTTATGACTGCGTCAAAAGAGAAGGAAGGGAGAAGATAATCTAGGTCAGTGATGTTAAACAATGCCCTAGAGCTCAAGCGCGTGCTTCGGAGCTTACCAGACCCATGCTGCCCGTAACAGAAGCACCTGCAGTACACACATCTACAAACAATTTCTTTCTTTAATGAACTTGACGAAGTGCCGCTTAAGAGCAAAATTATCTGATGATAACCTTGAGGTTGCCTTGAGGCTTCCTTCTGCAATAATTCTTCCGCAAATATTAAGATGGTCAAAAAGCACGAAATGGGTATAATAAATACTTAAGTAGATTCAAAGTGTGACCAAAGTAGAGGTTTTAATGTGGATTGTTTTTATTTTTTGTTACACGAGCATATCTTATTCCTTTTGAAGTTATATAACTATTCCTTTTCTTTTGTGGTTTTCATATTTTTTGTTTTTGGAATATTAAGTTGCTTTTCAACAATCACAGTACTATTGTAAATAATATTAAAACCTCATGATCACGAGGTCTATGTAAATAAATGCTTTTAAAACAAATAAGAATAAACACAACAATAAAACGAGTTAACTTATTTTCCACTCCAACTTTGTATGGTAAACTCCACCGCAATCTGTGTGTATAGATACCACAGTAGTTCTCAGAGCGCCCCATGCTCGTGTGTACTGACAAGGCCACGAAATTGCGCTTGGGTTGACATGGCTGAACTAGGTTATACCCTTGGCATCTTAATTGTTTCCTCAGGGTCCACTGAAGTAAAACATACATAACTCGCTTATTATAGAGTTTTACAATATTAAATGAGAGATTTGTATGTAAGCTACTTCTGAAAAGCCTCAATAATTGCAAACTTTTAATGAACAGAACATAAAATCGCGAATCACGCCAAAGCTCCAGGCAAACTAATGGCAGGTAAACTGCTTAGATATAGTATAGCTCTGCTTCCATTAAAACGTAAGGAACAGGCACAACTGTTAATAATGTTTCGAAAGAAGTTTACAAATCTTACAATGGAAATCATTTTTGAGGTATTATTGCATCCGAAAGGTATTTCAAGCTATTTAAAATTAAATAATTAAACTAAAGTTAAATAAAGCGAGTTAAATAATAAAACTAACTAGCCTATCTGTTTAAAACAATTTTATAAGCATTCAATAATAAGTTCCAAATAAAGGTAACTCCGTAAATAGTAGAAAATGGAATGGATATTCCTGGATACCATAGCAAACAGAAAACATTAAATGAAGCAAATTTATTTTAGATCTCATCAACCATAAATGCACACTTCGTGAGAGAAACTCGTTTAAGAATAACATTAGTTACATACGTTTATTAGTGTCATTGTTATCAGGTTGGATAGTGAAATGCATTACAGCTATCATAGGATTTTCGAGTAAACAAATGGTAGGTAAATCGTAAATGGAATGCATTTCCAGAGCAAGTAATTACGTTGCAATATAATTTGCGTAAACAGCAGTGGGTGTTTCAATCAACTGTTGATGTAATAAACGCTGCGGGGTTCAAATACTCCATATGCGGTATTGCATTCATTATCATTGCTATAAAAGTATTTACTAACACTTAGAAAACACTCGTGATTTAACTTTGCGGTTAATATGCTTTTAACACTGTGGTTTTCTTACATAGAAAGAATTTAGACATTTTGTTCTATGTTCCTTTTCATCTGAACGCTCATTTACTTATCATTATAAACATGTTAATACAGCTCTCACCCTGGGGTTCTGACCATAGAACTCGAATTGTCAGAATATTCGAATAACAATGGATGTCATTAAAATACATAAATGACTGAGTAACAATGCCAGTACCTAATGGGCTAGAGAGCCTCAGATTAAGGCAAAAATAAAGAAGTTGTACATTTGATACTTAACATAGTGTAGAAAAAAATGTATACAGCACTTTAGTTATACTAATTTACTATGGCCAATGTATTTCGAAATTACTTCCAACGCACGAGCTATACAGCAGATAAAATGCCGTTGTACTTTTGAAATGCATTTGAAATCGTTTTAAACAGTAAACACATATGAGAAATGTGGCCTTTTCCTACTAGAGATCACACACTGAAGTTACTATATTGAATAAAGTGTGTAGTTTCATTCCGTCACAGAATTTCCCTGTTAACCCATTCCAGCCCAAATTCTTTTGCTACTAATGCTGGTCTTCCCCTAATTCGTAAAACCGGTTTTCATACGTGCATTAGGGATTACATCATGCAATTGACTTGAATAGCCAATATCTTTATGGCCAGACAAGTAAACTGGGCATCCATTGAAAGATGGAGGTCGCGGGTGCAAGTCTCAGCAACCGCAAACCAATGTACCTGTTGTGAAGGATGTGGGAGAGCCCATGTAAAATAATCGGTGTAATGTCACGCGTGGATGATGACGGGGTATCATTTTACTACAATGAAAATTGTAAAAATATAATATTTTACAATGTAAAACATCTCAAATACATATATTTTAACGGTTAAAGCAAGCAGAACAAAAACATAACACACAAGAAAATTAAAATACTTTCAAAGGTTCATAACATGTGAATGATTTATGGAATCATTGGGTGTGAGAGGGTTAAAACTAAAATTATGCTATGGTTAATTTCAATTTGAAATCCAGCACTTCCATTTACTAGCTTTTGGAAGTGTAACCTAATATGTAATATTTACTGCATGGTTATTGCCACCTCCATTATTGCACTGAAAGCAATTATTAATCTGTTTGTTACTTTACATCCAATGTTGGAGATGACAGAGTTTATATGAAGGCTAAAACATTCATATGATTTCCACACTTGAAAATTGTTATGCTCAAGGAAGGTGTAATAGGTATATATTCTAACCACAGCCGTGGTATTGATTCAAATTAAACTAAACTTTTCAACTTCAGCATAAGAAGACCTGTGTGAAAAGAGTATCAAAACATAGATACGAAATTCATTTGTTTTAGTTCCTGCCAAATCAGATTCATTATGATTTCGGAAAGCTAAATTAAAAATTACGCTACACACACATACTCTCGCACACGCGACAATGAGTTATTTGTTTCGAACAAAAAAAAAATTACTATAGATTATATGGAAAACGTGCATTCATACAGTGACCTCGGTAAAATGGAGATAGGGTATGTGTTTGCCAAATTGAAGTATGCGTTTTCGCACTCAGTTATTTGTTCTTTGCTGTTTGCAAAGAAACAGTGTAAGAAGTTGTATCTCAGTGAGACAGATACCAGAATAAGGTTACCAATTTAATTCACCGTTTCTTTAAGCGGAATAGTATAAGCATAACAATATAATATTAAAATGTAACACGAACGGTATAGCAACATGGTGGTCAGACAATTTATGTTGTATCTAAGGAGGTTTCGTCGTGCCAGGAATATTCAGATGAACAGACAGTGGTTCCAGCAAGAGGGTGTGACATAGCTGGACAGTCTATGGCTATGCTGCAAGAAACCTTTCCAGGACGAATCATTTCCCGTGGGACTGAGTTCCCCTAGCATCATATTCGCCCAGCAGACACCAGCTGATGCTTATATGTGGGGAATGTTAAAGGAGAAAGTTTTCAGCTGTGCCTGCATTATGTCAAAAGATCGTCTGGTGTTTTAGGACTCCGGAGCAACTTATGTCCAGGATATGTTTAAACATCTGCGTGATCATTATGAACACTGTCTACAGTGCAATGGGGCACATTTGAAAATTTACATTATCATCCCGATAACGGAATAATAACAATAACAGTAACATAATTTTGAAGTAGTGTAGTTTTGGGCGCGTACTATATTAGGAAACCTTTGGTCCATTTGATATAGCATATAAAAGTGATTGAATCTTTTGAGAAAAGTTAGAAGAGATGAACAATTTTTTACAAAGCAAGTCACCCTGTAATTTTAAGATGTCACAAAAGGGTCTTGCCAGAAAAGGAATTACGTATGCCGTAGGTTAAATATTCCTTTCCTTAATACAGTTCTCTCAGAAAGTGCGCTTAGTGAGTTGTCGTCTAGGGAAATCAGCAAAGTACCGCATCTGAAATAAGAGAGCAAAAAGGAATGTGGAATATGTCAGAAACTGACTTATTCTGTTGGCACTTGCTACTTCATTGCACATTTAGAAAAAACTACTTAATCAACAGTAGCATTAGTGTCCATTATATATGAAAGCTTCAAGTTAGAGAGAAGCAGCTTGCCTTAATCAAAACACAAATAATTTTTATTAGTTTTATTTCACAGAAATGCATGCACATGTCACAACAAAATATTCTCGTAATGCATTAAATGGAAACAGAGGTTATCATCCATTTATCAGCTTTGATCCTTAAAGGACACTGGGAGTGTAATTTTGGTCAAAATTGTGAAAAAGTCGAAACTTGTTTTCTTCCCTTAAAATGTTCCTGGAACTCTTGTGCTTTTGAATCAGCTAACATTTTTCATATCCCCCACTCCATGAGGTCATTACAGTCCTTTCAAAGAGTGCTCTTCCCTTAACGTAAACAGCATGTTCCTACATAAAAGCCTGTTTTTCTCAAAACTACATTTCTGCATATTCCAAAAGAAGGTCGTGCCTTAGTCTTGCTTCAAATTCAGTGAAAATTTCCAAAAGTATTCATAAACAGCAGCTAAACAAATCTATGATTCAATATTGATGTTATCATTATGAATTGATGAATTCCAAAAGCATTTTTTGTATGACAAAATCAATAATTTTTAAGATTAAACTTTCTTTGTTATTAAAAAAATATGTACAGCATAATCAGCAAACGTACTTGAAACAACTCTTCGTGCAATTGTTACTCATGTTTTAGAGTACCAATTCTAGTAATATAAACCAATTTTGAAAATTCAATAGACGCGAGTCACATTTTGAAATCTGCCTATTAAATTCATAAAATAATTTATATATCATAAACGAATTATCCAATTTTAATGAAATTTGATGTACATCTTATTCTCATATAAATACAAACGCAGTAAACATTTCAGAAAAAACTATCAAGAAATGTGGAACTTTCAAATTTCACCCCCAGTGTCCCTTAAGGGCATTTCAGACTTATATGTGCAATGATATTTCTATCCAAATTTGGACTTAAATGAGTAAAAATTAATGCTAAATCTTGGACAGTAATGTTCTTAGCTTTAATTCTAGAGTGGTTCTAGGCTGAACACAAAACAAACTCATTAGTTGCTGTTTTTGTCTCCCGCAGAGGCTGGGCCAATAATTATTTTAACTGCCAGAGACAAATTCAAGATCATACGCCATGAACAGCTTCAGCTACAGTAAATGCTAGTCCATAGGTAACAATCGACAAAACTGGAAGACTAACCCACGCAGCAGCCAATCCATTAAGCAAAGACCAGACCAACAGTCATAGGCCCACACAGCTAAGGTATGTGAAACCAACCGACCCGTATCCGTCGTCGCCGAGAGTAGCAGTGTACTACGGTGACACCACTGAGGATGTTCGACGCAGCTTCGAACGAAACGTTTGGAAAGAGATTTTCCACTAGACCACGGCCCACAAGCCCGAATAACTATTTTGCATTTTATAACGCTAAGAGTGAAAGCTTACGCAATTGGATCAAAGAGAACTTTATAGCTTGTTGAACATCTTTGTATTTGTATTGTGTTCTTTACTTACGCAATTTTTTTCTTTTATGTTATGCTTTTTACAGATTCACGTGTATCTTTAGACACACACACACACACACACACACACACACACACACACACACACACACACACACACACACACACACACACACACACACACACGAGACTCTTTTTTCTAAAATGTACATTTTTTACTTCATCTAAAGTAATATATTTCCAGTTACATCTCAAGATCGAATATTTGCAATACTTTTTCTACCTACTACAATTAGCATTTGGAGGGAGAGCAAACTTCAAACTTCAAACTTATACACATTTTAAACAAAACCTAAATTGTTCTATGTAAACCATACACAATACTTTTATCCGCAAAAATTACTTATTTTAATTAAGTACACTTGTAATTGGATTTTCATATTAGTTCAACTAATCTAGAGATCAGGCTCTAGCTTGATAAAAATGGATTTTTATTGCCTGGATATGTTTGAAAATGTACTTATACAGCTGCGTAAAAGCAATGACAACTAAAATGTAATGTCACAGAGGGTGCTTCATCAGTTCTTTAAACTCAACCCGAGTACGTACGACATATTTTATGCAATGTTTTGTTGGTATTGCTCTTTGGCTGCTAAGTCTAGGGAGTAAGCATTCATTGAAAGTTGCTCAAAATTGCGGATTAAACAGGTGTCATAAAATAAAATTAGAATTCTGTTCTTCAATTAAGTTGCGGCGAGAAAAGAACACTAAAATACACATCTGCATATATTGGTAATATTGCAGTTTCAAATTATAACAAATTGTGTATTGCAACACAAGTGCATCTTTGGTGAATCAGGAATAGTTTGAAATTACGAGACAGAAGTCGTGTGTTTTCTACTTTCAGGGTTCTCCAATGCAGTAAAAACATGTATTTGCATGCTATTTTTTCGATGATAGTAGATAATAGATACTTAATTACTACCAGTTGTTCAACACTGGCTCCGTAGCACAGTCGCCAACATTAACCAGGCGATCAGTTACCAACGCCTGATTGTTGACTTTAAAACTCAGTAACTTGCAGTTTATGTTTACGTGCTGCAAGAATTGAATAAATCAAAGTAAAATATAAATCCAGGTAAGATATAACTGGAATAAATCAGCTCTCAATGTCTGTAGTAATGAGTATATAAAAAGTTACAGAATTTAATATTCCTCTGGACATACAGAACATGCAGGTAGGTTCTGGATGCAACAAAATCAACATTTCATCACAACACCATTACACTGTCTTCGAAAAAGTAGGTTTTTGAATGCTGTTCTGAACCAGGACTTCAATTAGGTGTTTGAGGTGGAAGCAGAGGTACAGGAATCATGCAGTTTTTGGGATATATTTTTAGATTCAATATAAATTTCGTAAATCCGAGTAACTCTCGAGTGCTTGGCTGCTAAAACTGTGATGACTTATTGAAACGGTGTGTCTGACAGCAAATAGTCCCAATGTCTGTTTTACACCATGAGCTTTTATGGACCATATTCTGATTTTGCATATAAAGGATTCTTATGCCTGGTCATTGCTTTGCCGGTAAAATAGCTGTTCTCTGGTGTAATTAAAGATACATAAATTTTACATTTGGTAAACTGGATACTGCACTAACATGATACAGCGTACAAATGCACTTGCATTGTTACAGCTCTTATTTGTGTACACAGCTCACGTTCGTTTTGATGGATACACATGCACGTAAAAGTATAGTGTTAGCTGTTATCATTCATATAGAACCAGTAAATATTTCCGGAGGAAAATGGGACTTCAGAGTTTACATGTTATTTTCTGAACAGACCAGCTCATTTTCACAGTTTAGCTAAAATAATGTTAAAGGAACAACATGTGTAGGAAAAACTAGCTAGGGATGCTAATGCTAGATTGCAAACTCAATAGCTATGCTACGGCCTTCATTGTGGGCAGTTAAAACGTAAGTACGTTTACAACATAAGCGATGAGCATCTTAAGTATCAGGAAATAAGGGTACAGCTATTTATGTTCGATCGTATGTCTAACATTTCAGAGTTCTGTAACACTTGATATCATTTGATGGTTTGCATGGTTTATGTGTTGGAATTATGATGAATTTTTTCTAGATAACTGGAAAAGAAGTTTTCCAGATGTGGGTGTATAAGTTGAGTAACAGGTACCCCAATTTTTTTATAAATTCTGCATGAACTTGACCAGGCCTGGAGCTTTACGATTAGATGTATTTTTAATTGCTGTATAAAGTTCAATAATTGTAAATACACGGGCAAATATTTCATCTGTTGAGGTTAAATATGAAAAATATACTTGTTTTTGTTTGATTTTATTTCATTTTTAGGATTTTCTTTCTACTTTTTATGTGGTCGAGGACGTTTTGTTTATGTAAAAGTTGAGTTAAATGAGTTTGCAGTTTTCAAATCATTTGTTAACTCTTTTGTTAACTCGTTTGTTAAAAGATTTCATTGGATGTTTTAGAACTACTTTTCAATATTTGAAATATGATTAGGACATTTTGGTATCTGTTTTACTATCAATATTTTCAATGAATGTATTAAAGGAATTTCTTTTCTCAGTTAATACTGCTTTTCTAAAATTTACTGCTGTGTCTTTCCAGTTATGTAAGCATACTCTCCTGTTTTTTCAGCTAAATTTCTTGCTAACTCTTATTCATGTTTTAAGTTCCTTAAGTCTGTGGTCCAAAAAGCGTTAAATTTTTCAGTTTTTCCTCTAGGGATGTACTTTTTGGCAGTATTTATAAGAATATTACAAAATTTATCATTGACTTTGCTAGGTGTATTGTTATGAATTACGATTGTTTGAGGCGATAGTTCTTCTAAATCCATTTTATAGCCTTTCCAGGTCGCTTTTCTTAAAATTCCATGAACTTTTAATAGAAGTTGGTTTATGGGTAATACTATTTATAATTTTAGCTATTACTGTTTGATGACTAGAGACCATACTTGCTGAAATATATCTATAAGTTCTGTTTGTTATGTTTGGTGATACAAGTAAAAGATCTGCATTATACGTTGTGTATTTACGTGCCAGGTTGTTGAATGTTGCAAATAAGCTCCCGTTAGTGGTGTACAGCCGTTCTTCTAATATTTTACAGACGCATTAATGTTATTACATCTCCGGTATTTAAAGTGAGCCTTAAAATACCCAATTTTAAAGTCTTTTGATATGTCCAATATATTTATATGTAGTGCATATGGGTTATATGGGTTATATACAAAATATATTGGGAAGTACTCATTATTCTTCCATATGTCCAAATGTGCTATTTTGCTTGAATTTATTAATCATTAATTCAGTGATTTTGAATGTTGATGTTACATTTCTTGTGGCTTAGTTCGTAACGTCAAGGGTTGTTGTCCCAAAGGTCGTGGGTTCGTGTCCTAGCATACAGTTACTACTTTTGCTTTCTTCTTTTGTTCCATATGAAAAAGAGCATTAACACTACCTTCATTTCTTTGATCCGGCTCACACCAGAAATCTTGAATAGGGTACGACAATCGTTCTTTCGCCGCTGTCAACTTTGCCACCAAAATTCAGGTCACAATTCCCAGCAGTTCCTTTAAAACCAACGTAAAGTCCTAGATATATTTATGTTTCTACTCTTTCTTTGAACCTTCATATTACTTTCCATTATGAAATGCAGCATATTAACGTATTAAGAAAGTTTCAACTTTTTGTTCACAAGAGTTGTAATTAATTTTACTGACCTGTTGAAATAAAACTACATGAAATGAAACAATTTAAAATATAGATCAAAGGAGCATCATTATATCAAATAAAGAAAAGAAGCCAAAGAAAAGAATAACAAAAAAGGGAAAAAAAACTCGAACTCGAAAACGATGACGAGCTTATGGTCGAACGCTAACGTTATAATCACTGCGCCAGAAAATGGAATTAATTATTTGAAGATTTTAATATTGTACCTCAGTTCACACCGCGCTAAATCATTTTTTCATATAGACAAAATGTTTAAGTTTTGTCTCTGTGTACTTCAGAAGATACATTTGTATTTGTATTGAGCCAGTGCAAATTTTAATGTTGAAACTACTATTTGTTTTTACTCATACACGTTAGATCTGTAGTCGTATTACATTGGAGTAACATCTTCAATTCATCATCTACAGCAGAATTCATTGCCCCCTCCCTTTCACATGAATTTAGCATTGTTTGGACTGTTTTGCAACAGAGAGAACAGAAATGGTTTGGGTCGACATAGGATTTAAGTTATGTAAACATGGAAAGCATATGGCACAAACATCGGAACTATTGTTTGGGAAACCAGATAATCTTTACTGCACATGACCATCCAAAATAATAAATTTAAGAAATTATACTGAAGAACAAAGTGGTTTTTTTTTTCTGAATAAAATAAATGCATTTTTCGAGGAGTGGTATAAGAATCTGTTTAAAATGGAATTCTTAGCTGAAGGAAGCTTTTGATCTCATCCTTGAGCGTCGCCATTTGTCTGTGCCAGAAACATCCTGAACTGACAGCAGTTCTAGAGTTATGTTCTAGTGAATTGGTTACAGAGAAAACTACGAGAGACGGAGCAGCTTTCCACATTCTGTAGCCACACTAAATGAACGGCTTTCTACGAGAAGGGCACTAATTTAATTTAGGGAGTCTTCCCAGATCACAGCTGAAAGGAACTATGTTTAGCTGTGTTTACCCTGCCGAAAAAGTGTATAAAATTAGTGGATATATTAATGTTTAAGTTTTTGCTTTCACTCTGCTTTTGTGTTATTTGTATATCATTCTCCTCAGATTTTACCTTGCTATCATTAAATTTATTTCTCTTCTCCAAGGCCATTTTTTAATTACTACTAACCTTCAGCAAGCAGAGTAAGTATTGTATTCTACGCACTATTTCGACAGTGACATTTCCCCGGAAATATACGTTTTGAACTCCCTGTAAAAGCGATTTGAAGAAAACGGTTTTGTGTGTACGTCTTTGAATAGGATGATTAAAATACGGAAAGTGGTTGAGTACTATACTTGTTTAAGTTCAACGTCTTAAAGGTGTAACAAGAAGATTTTCAGAAAAACTTGCATTTCTAACCACACTTCATATATAACTGTTTTCGTTATTTTATGCCTCTTTAAACTGACTCCACTGAATATATGTTGATGCATAAAATGTACTTTTGGCCTGTCAAGGGTTTTTCACACAGACTGACCCTTGTGTAGTGGTAAACCAATGGTAAACCATATATGTTAGGAGAACACCTCCATGGTAGGGAGTAGCGTGGCTGCCTCACATTCAAAAGGTACCGAGTTCAAACCTCGGTGAGAGCCTGTTACGTAAATGTTTTCCTTCGGGTTTTCTCTTATCCTAAGAACACGAATGATGGTGTAACTATAAGCTCTATATACCATTGATCTAATAAAGCATAATTTCAACCATTTCGTTCAAACACCCTCTGATATCACCTTCCTATTAAACTCATAATGAAACATTTGTGACCTAATGTTTCCAAGATTTTCTTTAGAAAACCGCTACTCCCTTTTTACTGTCGGTCTGTAAGTAGCATGGGATTTTAAGACATAACCATCCGTTTCTTAAAAATCTGAATGATTGCTTTCACCTGCCGTATTTTTCTTACATATAAATAGAAAAAAATGTATATGTATTTTAATATTTATCTCTATAGATAAGAAGTAGGTAGTAGAATAAGCCATAAAAAGATTTCGTAGAATAGTGAGTAACGAGTTTAACGGGTACAAGTCATCAGAATTTCTCATGTAAGGTTTCATTTTATTCCAGCACTAGTACAATGTATTTCCATTTATTTCTATCTATAGTTCTATCTATAATATTTATCTGTGATAGCAAGAAGTAAGTATAAGAATAAGCTTTTATTAAAATATGTTTAAAATAGTGAGTAAAGAAGTCATATGGGTATAACACATTAGACTTTTTCATTTGACTTTTTAGTACTATACAAATCGGTTGGGTTCACTCATATGACATCCCTAAAGTACAGAAATGAAAATTAATTAATTACAATTGGAACTCAGGCATGTAATTTACATCATGTATAGACACCGAGGATAAATCTAGTAAGATCAGTTAGAGCTAGAAAAACCTGGAACTGTAATATACTGTTGTGCTAATTAGATTTATCAGTTGGACTTTGCACTTAATGACAACTAAAACAGGCTAACTTCAACCGCAAATGAAAGGACGAAAGAAAATAAATTTTAAATATATTTCACAAATTAAAAGCTAAAATCAAATAGATAGTAAAACGTTTGGCTACTATATTATATAACGTCTGTGTTTATTTAATAATTTATTTAACATAAATTAAAATTGGTGTATTTTGAAGAATACAATGGAAGGCATTTGGCATATGATGAACGTATTTAAATATATGCAATTAAAGAAAGTAAAACCTCGAGCGAAGCACAACTTTTGTAACGCCTGTCATTACGTGTGATATTATTCATACTTTGAACCGTGTTCTTGATCAGACGCAGTATTATAAGAACTTCACTCCAGGGATTAAATAACCAATCCCTAACTTGCGAAGAAAAGTGTAAAGACGTTAGTATAACAATAAAACGCAAAAGTGTGAATATTCCGTTATTTATTTTAAGAGTACTTGCTTTAATTACTCCATATTTAAAGACACAAACAAGAGCGTCACATCTCTATACTTTTCCGGGGAAATATGTGTTCAAGGACTACATATAACTACCATTTTCATTTGTAGACTACCTAGGGATGAAATATACGCGTTCTATCTCATTCTCAAATCAAACTATGCTAACCGGATAATTTTCTTTCAGAACATTCAAAATCGATAAGTTAACGCTTACTTTTGTCACCAAAGTATCACTTCAACTTTGTTCAAAATTGTCTTTATCTGGATGAAGTTCTTTTGCCGTCTTTCGAATCTCACTTCACCACTCGATTTCTTTTTCTGGCATTGGATGGCAAACAGGATCATGTTACCCTTCACTTGTACCAAAGGTGATTGTGAAGCAGTAATCTGTTTTTCTGGTCTAAGGGAGCCCATCAAAGGCTTTCAACAGAACGTCCAGAGAGAGGTTAAGAGACGATTGGATAAACATTCTGTAGGGAACAGTAGCGCCGCCAGCTTTAGGACTGTTTGAGACAAGTTTGTCCTTATTTACCGGAGAGCAGCAGTTAATGAAATTGAAGAGCAAATGCTCTGGTAAGTAATATAGCAAACATACTTCGTCACGAAAGACAAACACTTCAGAAACAACTAGTCACAGTAAGGTGTGTATTCTATCTAGTGAGATTCCGGTTGTTGGAACCTTGATTGTTAAAGGGGTATCATCGCAGCTGAACGAAGGTTTAACAATACATTCTAATATGTATACTCCAGAATTCCAGGTGCTTCCACTTACTGTGTAACAAACCCATGAGGTTCATCGAAAAGAAAGTGAAACTGCGGGTCTATTACACATACGTGGCTAGTCTGTTTTCAGATGCAATAATGTTTCCAGGACAGCAAAATGTGTATATCGCCAGGTGCGAGAGTTTATCCATTTGGATTCCATTACTCACTGTACTCTTTTAGTTATAACAACACATTTATAGGATATGTATTACTTTGGGGACCAATATTTTTGACGAGAATAGGGTAGAATCCACATTCAAATAGTTTTTTTTTTTCCTGGATCAATAGTTTTTAATATACAATTAGATAATATTATTATATAGTATTTCCCTGTACTTCTAAACAAGGTAAGAAACGAACACAGTGCAATGACAACCACGGTCAATACGCGTAGTCCCTTTGCCAGATAGTAATATTTTCTCCCACGCAGTAATGATTCCGAGTTATACCAGGTGGCCCAACTCAGCCGGCTTTACCGCCTGCGGTGCCGTAGTAGTAAAAGCGGGCGTTAAACACTACAACAGCCGGCTTTACGGAAAGAAGATAACCCTTCGTGCGTTAAAAGAATTGCAGAACGCAACGGCGTCATTCATATGAGGCGGATGTTAATGGCGTAAGCGAAATTCGTGGACGAAGCGCCGGTGGGGCGGGTGTCCTCCGGGTTCTCCGGTTTTCCCCGCCATCTCATCACACTAGTGCTCCATCTTTATTCCATGTATCATCAGTGTCACTGCCTGCAGTCTTATGTGGTAAAAGTAGGCGTTAAAAACTACCAAAAAAAAAAAAAAAAAAAAAAAGCGAGCCTTCGTTCTGCCTATCCGTGGAGACGAGAGAGGAGAGCTAGTTCCAGACTTGAACTAGCGTATGTAGTACGTGATATTAGACAATGACAGCAACCGAAAAAGTCTTAAAATGTTTTTCATTTTACTTACAGTGACATTATTTTATACGCAATAAACTCACTTCTGCATATGCTGCTACTGTCTAACATTGTGGATTAATAATAATCCCTAGGGCATCTCCTCTATACAGAGGTTACTCTCATTACCCGGCCGCTCCGTCCTGATTGTAAACTGCCGTAACAAATTCCATGCAAACATGCCGGCAAGTAGGGCTTCAGTGGCACTTGTACATTTCTTATTACAGTTAGGGTAGCATATATCATCATCATCATTATTATTATTATTATTATTATTATTATTATTATTATTATTATTATTATTATTATTATTATTATTATTATTATTATTATTATTATTATTATTATTATTATTATTATTATTATTATTATTATTATTATTATTATTATTATTATTATTATTATTATTATTATTATTATTATTATTATTATTATTATTATTATTATTATTATTATTATTATTATTATTATTATTATTATTATTATTATTATTATTATTATTAGTTATTGAACTAAGAACAATGAGTGGTTATTCTTGGTCCTATAAGTTATTAAAATTGCACATTTGGGTAATTGGTGGCTTACTTTATAACTTCATTAAATGATTAACTGCCAAACATAAACAAACACAAGCGAAAGGCCGATGTCAGTAAAGTTTGCTTAGCGAAGAAATAAAAACCACGAGAGGAGTCCAAAATTAACTTGACTATAATGCAGTGGTTATATTTCAAACCCTTTAATATTTGCTATTACCTTTGTTTTCTTCTTTCCTTTTTTATTTTTCTCTCTTTCTTTCTTTCTTTCTTTCTTTCTTTCTTTCTTTCTTTCTTTCTTTCTTTCTTTCTTTCTTTCTTTCTTTCTTTCATTCATTCTTTCTTTCTTTCTTTCATTCTTTCTTTCTTTCCTTCTTTCCTTCTTTCTTTCCTTCCCTCCTTCTTTCTTTCCTTCCTTCCCTCCTTCTTTCTTTCTTTCTTTCTTTCTTTCTTTCTTTCTTTCTTTCTTTCTTTCTTTCTTTCTTTCTTTCTCATTCTTTCTTTCTTTTTTCTTTCTTTCTTTATATGCCTTTTACTCTCAAGTAGAACATGATCTGGATTGAAGTGTATCTCGAAAATATCAGACACGATTGGGTGACTATATAAAATAATTATATGTTTTTGTCCCAAGTAAAGTCAAAAGAAGAATAAGAAGTGTCGGTACTGAGATCAAGAAGCACTTCTATGGTCAAAAAGCTGCGCCAGGCTTTGTTATTTTCTACCGTCTAAAATATATAGCATATCATTAATTAGCTAAAAATGTGCTATACTAAAGCAAGTAAGTAAGCAAATGATGAAGTGATATCACATTCCATCTAGTGAACAGCTGAAGTGGAATCACACGCTGCATTTCTCCGTACAAAATTAGCTTATTGTATCGTGGCCACTTGCTCGGTGTTACAAAAGAGTGATATGGATTCTAAACCTACAGAGAGGCTTAACTTTTTAATCGTTTTCTTACCTCCCTTGAGCTTCAGTTAGGATACCTTTGCACAAAATATTGTAGAAAGTTACACATACTTAAACTGCTAAGATTCTAAGGTCCCTATATCCTGAAGAATAATTGGGGAGAACTAACAATTAACGAATGGGACATAAAGAAGTTCATGGAGTGAAGACGTAATGTTGTTGTGGTACACTAGCTTAATAAAAATGTCGCCGCGGTATTCTCTCCCAGTGAAAGCAGAACTATGGTCACTCTTATGCAGGTGATTTTAATGCGCGGTTCGAAACTCAAAAGTGTTACTGTTTATGCAATTAATAAGTTCTGCCAAAACTCAGAGAAATCCGCTAGCAAAATGTAGTAGATGACGAAGAATGTTTACTGTGATAGTGACTGCTGAGTTTAAGTGGCACCAACGGTTTCTGCAAAGAGACGCTGAGGAGTATTGTTATGAGTAGGCTGCGGATTTCGCAAGCGGTTTCCTTCAGGTTGTCTACATACAAAGCATCATATCCGTGGTACAGCCGTGGCTGCCACAGATATGAATGGGGAAGCGATCAAGAGACCAACACAAGCGAATAATTGGGTGAAAAGCAACTACTCCATGCAGAGCATATACTGCCTATGTATACACATTTCCTATTACAGTATGCAATATATACGGTGCAAACAATACATACCACACGGACCTACTGTATGTAATATTTATTGTATTTTTACAATATTTTAAGTAAAATTTTAGTACAATATGAACACAATTATCGTTTTACTGTACCATACGTTTATAAGTTTTAATGCGCATGCTATACATTTTCAACAGTATAGCGCGTATCTTTAGTGATGCAGTATTCCATAAGAGGTACTTGTTTATTGTTAGTTGCTCCTGTGCATCTACCTATTGCAGTGAATCTCTACACCATGTTGAAGTTACTGAAGTTTGCAGTAAGGTATTCCTTATGCCGTGAAAAACTGCATTCTACGTCGCGAATTGAATTATCTGCCACAGAACCTCTTAAGTACCCCTTCCCTACTGTTCTTGCATTTGCCACGTCTCCTTTTGCGTACCTTTCCATGAAACGTTTAAGGCATAGATTATGTAATTTGTTAATTGAGATATTCGTGTGTATCATCATGTTGCATAAATCTGCAAATGTCGCATAATTTCGCTTGGTTCATTTGAACCCACAAAATGGCCTGTTGGCAATGTCGTTGACTACGCCAATATTGTACATTGTTAAAGCGTTTGTTCCTTCCTATTTCTGAGTGACACAGTTTTGGTGTTATTATACCACCATTAGCAGTGCAATACTGTGAACCAAATTCTTGAATATATTCCTGTATTTTCTCTTTGCGTGTTTTACAAATATTGCATTTTATAAGCACATGTGTACCTGTTACTGTGGCCAGAGAAAGCAACACTGAATCGGTCCTAGAAGACAACAGGACAAGATGCAATGTATATGTGTACAGGGAGTGGGGGTAGGGATGAAAACTCCGACATGGTGCCTAAAATCCAGTTGCAGCGCAACGAATTTCTGTTCGTCCAGGCATTAGGGCTTATGAAATCCTCAGCCTAATTATGAGCGCCTGGCTGGCCACAAACGTTTCAAACTACTCGTCCAGTCTCCGGTCCTCTGCCGTTTACAGTCGTCACCATGGGTCTATCCTTCGACTAGTTAAATGACTAAATAGAGATGTGGATCTTTACCTTTGGTAAGGAAATATGCTAGTTTCAGGTTGTGTGTCAGACAAATGACACGAATTCTAACACCATAAATCACCATTTTGGTCACAACTTTCAACTCCTTTACATAATATTTAAAATTAGGAACTGCTGTCGCCTGGGGCGGCGCCGTGGCCGAGCGGTTAGCGCGCTCGCCTACCACCTAGGTGGCCCGGGTTCGATCCCAGGGACCCGCATGTGGTATTCGTGGTGGACGAAGCGGCGTCAGGGCGGGTTTTCTCCGGGTACTCCGGTTTCCCCCGCCATCTCATTCCACCGGTGCTCCATCTTCATTCCATGTATCATCAGTGTCACCGCCTGCGGTACCGTAGTAGTAAAAGCGGGCGTTAAACACTAGAAACACAAACACGCTTTCGCCTGGGAAGAGTGTTCTCAATGAAGTGCTTTATCTGTTTGCTCTGACTGTGTCATTTGAGCTACTTCCTTGCGCGTTTTGGGATAGGCAAATTATTCATAAGTGCTTCTACTAATTGCGAGTATTTCACATTCCTTGCTACTAACCACCCACACAGAAGTTGTACACGCATGCGCACACAAAAATAATGTTTTCACACCCTGCTACCCTTTTTAGGTGGCAAAGCTGAATGCTTCATGTAACATGTTCACCCGCTGAAAGTTCTTGAGCAACTCAACTGTATCGCGAGAACGCAATACATTTATGCTTCTTATGTTCTCTCTTGGCGGCGCTGTGGCCGAGCGGCTAGACCGTTCGCCTATTACCAAGGCGGCTCGGGTTCGACCTCAGAGACTCGCATGTAGTATTGTTATTGAACTTATTTCACCAACTTCTTCATTTCATTGCCCACCTCGGTAGCGTGTCTGCCTCATGCTCAAGAGGTCGCGAGTTCGAATCTTGCTTAGGGTAAGTTATCCGGGTAAGGTTTTTCTTTTTTCTGGAGGTTTTCCCTACCCTGAGAAGACTAATGTCGGGTAACTTAAAGCTTCATGGACCTCAGGCTCATTTGAGCATCATTTCACCCATTTCATTTCGTTCATTCGTCCGATATGACACAATGTTGGAGGACGTTAATTAAAAAAAAAAAAAAAAAAAAAAAAAAAGCTGATTCATTACCACCTTTTCATTCATCCATTTCGCCTGCATTTTTTATCATCCTCTTCAATACTAACATACCTGGTGCTTGGCTGACCACCCCTTCCAGTTCTTCAGTTAGTCCAGTCCATAGATCCTAGGCACAGGTTTGTAAGTCCTAGGGGTGGGGTAATTAGATAACGAAGAAGAAGTAGTTCTGTCTCCTAACTTTTCCTCTTTGGCTACTACTTTCGAGTTCTCAGAACCATTTTAATATTACCAGGCTAGTATTTTTACATAATTTGATCAATTTTATTTCTTTAAAACTAACTCTAAAATGGCTTCCCCTGATTCTCTCGTCTCAATCGTGCTATCTTTTTGTGTTTCTACGAACTGTATGTTAAAATATCTCTCAAATCGTATATTACTTGACTATTTTTATCACTCAGTATTAGTCTTAACATTAAAGTAAGCTTTCCAGTTTCTTTAAGCTGATATGAAAATTATGTATATATTATTTCCAGTTGGAATGTATCAATTAATAATAATTATTTATTAATGATTTCGGTATAACGGCCCAAAGCATCGGTTCAAGGAGCACCAGCTGGTGCCGTACCATGTTACATACCACCGAAGTTGTGTACAATGAAAAACTGAATCTGTTACGTTATTAATGCTACACCATTAGACGATCCTATGATCATATCCAGTGACCTTATTAGTAGTCCTAACGACGGTCCATCGCTTCTCAATTCGATCATACGAGAAGACGAAACACGGCGTTTTATATACGATCAACAACAGAAATGACAGTCCGCCACCAATAATTTCCATTATTGCTCTAACGGATAAAAACAGCAAAAGCATTATTTAAAAGTGGAACTTATGGTTTAATCGTTTGGAAATAGTTTGAGGTATATACTAGATGGTATAATAGCTGTAAATAAGACCAACATGGAGATCTACGTTTGACAAAGGCTCAGAACGTCGATGTGTAGTTGCTTTTTTCACTTTCCGGTAATCACTTGGTGTATCATGCGATTTCTTCTTTCTCCATTTGAAGAAAGAGCTTCCTGGGCATCGATTTCCGTCAGCCGAGGACATTATAATTACCATAAGCACAGCCGTACGGGACTATCTTGCTAATATATTTAAAAAATAACTAAGCAGTAGCGACATTAATTTTGTAAGATGTATCGGTAGTAGCCAATGACATTTACTGTGAAGGACCACGTGGGTGTGTGCTGCAGAACGCCGTAATGAGCGGCGACTGGTACAACATGTGGATTCTACTTTTTGCCTATAAGCCAGGCGCTAGTCGACTATACTTAACCTAGAGTACCTGGTGTCCTATTTCTATTTTAATTCAGTACAATATAATTCTATAATCAAAACGAGTGCTAATTCTGATCTCTTTGATAAATTATTAATACGAATAAATAGAATAATGAAAGCTTATTATGTCACAAGACGTGAATCATTGTTCTTCAAGCCAACTGCTTCGCTTGGAATTGAACAGGATGAGACATCCTACTTACTATCCATCTTATATAATACGTTAACTATTTAAACTCTCTGCATCCGATTTGTATTTGTGCTACATTCATTAAATAGGTACAGTATAAGGAAATAAACAAGGAACAAATTAATACTAAAGGGGGTAGCAACAGAATATCACGCTTATTGGGAAACGTGTTACGTAGTTAAGTGGAAGAAAGATGAATGGTTCAAAACCCTTGATATCACATTGGTCGCTAGAGACTTTAAAGACCCCTAAGTTTATTTTAACATTAGAGCTTGCAAACGATGGCACCTACGTAATTTCCTGACTAGACCATCTAACATTACACTTTATTGTTTGCTGTAACAACAACCTTATCTGTTTATTTCTGTAGCTGGAAGAATAACTAATCAGCAGTTACGTGTCGTATAGGTCAACTAGACCCTGTGTAGCTGCCCTCGTTACATATTACTGACATTTAGATTTCCTCAGTTGTGTGATTTTGCTTTGCCATTGCATTTAGTATGTTACTGCGTCTCACAAACAGGAATGCCATCTACAAAATCCCAATGATTTGGAACAAGCGCATCATCTATCTTGTTGTAACGGTACCTTCTCCATGGAAGACAACTTGAATGAATCAGGTGACCCCAATTCTGATGATAAACTGAAAACGAGAACTTAAGATTCAGAAACCGATTATGAAGAAAAGGATTATAGAAACCTATGTGTTAATAGCTTGAATTTTATACTTATCAAAGTTATTATAAGTATTATTGTTATTATTATTTTTGTTGTTGTTGTTCTTTAATTATTATTATTATTATTATTATTATTATTATTATTATTATTATTATTATTATTATTATTATTATTATTATTATTATTATTATTATTATTATTATTATTATTATTATTATTATTATTATTATTATTATTATTATTGTTATTATTATTATTATTATTATTATTATTATTATTATTATTATTATTATTATTATTATTATTATTATTATTATTATTATTATTATTATTATTATTATTATTATTATTATTATTATTATTATTATTGACAGTACATTTCAAATTAAAAGTTGTATATCTGAACGTCGCAATTGATCATCTTTCCATGTAGTGAAGTGCAAATTATAATGTACACTGTATGCACGCTATACTTTAATTACTAATAAAAATCCTGTGTACTAGAACTAAATGAAGCTAACTGGTAATGAAGGAAACATGAAATTTAAAAAACCAAATACAGGCACATAAGCACACAAATGTAGTGCAGGCCTATTAGGCCCCGTGCGACCAACGGAAGATTGGTATATTAACCCATTGCCCGTGAAGTGATTTCTCCATCCATTACAGAAAACCATGAAAGCTAACAGTGAGTGAGTGTTGTGTCTTACCAAGAGATGACGGATTACTTGCGCTTACAGAAATATTAAAAGTGGGTTTTAAAATTCAGCGAAACGCGATTGGAACCCGTGTTATCTATTGTAGATTGTGACATAGCCTTAAAACTTTAAGTTTGGGGTTCATGTCCGCGGTCATTTTGGTTAGTCACTGTCTAATGTGATTCACCTTGTTTAAAAGACAGCAAATTCCAAAACAAAATAGTGTGAAATTGTAGAACAAAGACATCTACTGTAATAAATATCTAGTTTTATTTGGTTGTGATATGTTTAATGCCATCGCGGTCATCAGGGCGAGTTCAGAATCAAAACGAAAGTGAATGATAATGTCTGTTTCTATCCTGTATTAATGAAGTTTGTAGGATTTAATGCTATGTTTTGGCTGTTCGGAAAACTAACTCTATAAATTGTACACATAATTGCTCAAGTAAGGTATGAAATGTGAAATAAAAGCTTCATCTTTTCATATAGCTTGACATGACTTTTGAAATGCTTTGGGTGGTGGTAATCACAGACGTAAGTGATTACTCCACAGTATGTTATGTTACATTTCATGTAACATTATTAAGGTCACAAATTATGCAAGCTAAAAAAAAAAGTTACAGACTTAATCGCAAAACGAGGGGCCCTAATGACCCAGTTGTCGACGGGCTCTTAAACCCAACAAACTCACTCACTCACTCGCAAAACGATGAGCACTTGAAGATTTAACACTTACATTTATCTATTTCATATGTCAAGCACGTGACATCAAATACACAAGGTCCGACTCAAATGCGCTGAATTACTTAATACTTAAACATTGATTGTTATTTGAAACGAGTTGTTACATATGCATCTGTACTTTCAATGGTAATATTGTAAACAATAAGAATGAATCATGCACTGAGGAGAGATAGATTACAAATTTATCCAGGTGTTTATGATAAGTACCTGTTTGGAAATATTTGAAACCAAAGGATGCAAAGTATGCACAATGTTCCATCTGTTTAGCTACTGAAAGAAAGCTAGCAAAGTGATACATGTTTCTCTCGTCTACGTATGGCTCTTGGTTTACTGATTCAACAAAAATCGTTAGTAACGAAGAACTTGCCTTATGAAGAAAAACAGAATGTGGTTTCCTCTAAGATCTCTTCTGTTTTTGTTACGCACATATAACACAGAACTATATCCATATATCATTATTGAATATCTTAGTAATTTACATTCTTTATATAAGATGTGAACCACAGAATGACCAAATTACTAAATATAAGAATGTCTTCAACTTGAAGCCTCAAGCTTCATGCTTCTTTACGAAATGTCTGTAATAATAACGGAAAGGAAATTAAAGGAAACTATATATTATTTTTCTCCAAATATATTAAATGTCAAGTTTAGTATTTGATTTTCTGTGCTCTGTGTCAGGTGCAGCTTTAGATAATTTCCGAAGAATGAGGGCACTTGAAGATTTTGGCATGCAATTCACATAAAACCAAGGACTTTACATAGACACGACAGACATTCTACTTTCCGTATCTTCTTATCTATCCATTATGAACCAGTCTACCAGTCCCGTATAGCCCATCCATGTGTACGTTTACATCTCTTATGCATAGGTTGCCAAGGTGGTCTTGTCCAGATGAGATAAGTTTAACGTAATTGTATTTTGAATCAAAGCACCAGTTTAGACAAGCGAAACCTTAAAGAGAATCAGAAGTGCAGTTGATACTTTTAGCATATACAAGTTAGGGCTTAAATGGTGCGTGCAGTTCCTACGTATTGTTTGCCAGGTATCATTAGTAAAGGTTTGTAGTTTTGACTTATTCGATATTTTTGAAAAACCTCCATCCTTTTCAAAACTTTTTTAAGCTTATAAGGCATAATCTATACATCTTAAGAAGAGTTGAAAGTCTTATATTATGAAGTTTTTCCAAAACGCTTTTGCAAACGCTTCTTCTGTTATCTGTTTCATTACTAATCCAGCTGAACGATAACAAAATTGGTTTCATTGCACGTTTATTGTAGGTATAAACAGAATACAAGCCTGATGAGGTAATTATATACAGTATTTAAAATGTGGGTTGGTGAGTTGATATGTGTTGGCTTTGAAGTTCCGCTCTTTGAATAATCAAGAGGAATGGTGACCAAAATGCAAAAGTCGTTCACGTTTCATTAACGCTTAATAATTCAAGCCAATAAGAACGAACATCTAGGAAATGGTTACTTCTAAAACAATAGATACATAAGGATAAACATAATATATATAAACACAAATATATAAATGTCTCACCCACCAAAAAAAAAAAAAAAAAAAAAAAAAAAAAAAAAAAAAAAAATCACCGACAGCGCTTAGTCTGTTGTGTGGGATGGAAACCACTCGGTTTTAAAAAAGGAAGCCCTGTCCGGTAATGTACAGTTTAGACACTGCAGCGCATCGAAGTGTGAGATGCGTGTACGTCCATATTTTGTGAATAAACCAAATATGAGAGCACATCGAGCTGTTCACATTACAAGCGAGCTTCAAACTGTGTACCACCTATGTCATTGCAGAGCGCACTTTGGCAGTACTGAGCCTCATGCACATGACCCAATACCTCAGGTTGTCTTTGAAGATTTTCAATCACTCCGTGGTCGACGTTACAGGATTGCCATTCATCGTACTTTTCATACGACTCCACAGAACATATTCGAGAGGTATCAGATCTGGTGCTGACTATGGAGCTGGCCCACCTGTACCAATCCATCGATTTAGACTTGCAAAATTGTGGCTATCCCGCACATTTATGCCAAAGTGTGCTGGAGCTCATTTCGGCCACTTACGCAGCTGTACACTGGTGCGTGTTGCTCTGCTGTTAGAACGTTACTATACTGAAAACTACACAAGTAACGCAGTATGTTGCGCACCAAGTACTCCATGGAGGAATGTAGTGCATCGCACGAACGTTATTCGTTATCGTTCATTCGCGGCACATAAATGGCTACCTTCCATGTTAGGATACCAGAACGAATCTTAACAAATTGTCACAACCGTTCGTTCGTTTTCAAACTTTGATGCCCTCCAGCACCCAAACCACGAACTACCGAACTGTCCTTTTTTAAAATCGAGCAGTTTGCTATCCCGCACAACTTACTAAGCGTTGTTGGTGCTTTTTGGGGACACTATGTATATCAGATAAATATATCTATTTATATCAGATGGCAAAGTATTACTTTATGAGAAGAAAAATTCAACTTTGCTTGTGCAATCACTAACATTCAACTAATGACTCTTTTGAAGATTAAGCTTCAAACTATGGCAGTAGCTATAGATTTGTGCAAAAGCTTAGCATTATCCAAAAATCCTATGCCAGATCCTGCCGTCATACTGTAATATGAAACAATGTGTATCTAACTACTATCCTGATAAATATCTACAGAGAGAGAGGCAGAGAGAGAAAGTAGGATGTTTTAAGCTAGGTTACGCATATCATACTCTACTTGGACTCCACTCAGTGGCCATTAAAATGTGTAGGACAACAGGATGCAGAAGTAAACCAGGCTGGAATAGCTTAACCTCGATAGACTTTAACTAAAGAATTTGCTCCAGTTTTCTAGCCCCCTCGTCTGCAGGAAACGATTTTTTCTTCTTTTTTATGCCGTCTCAGAAAGAATGGAAACTTGGGATTAACTTTTGTTATTCTCTCAGCATCATATTTCTCCGAGTAATGGTGTTTGTCATTTTGTTTTGGCTCCTTGCCATTGAAAAGGAGAAATGAGCAGAAAAGGTCAAGGCCCACTCGGAACGAATGCATCACTAAAAAGTTCAGAGTTAAGTACGGTCATGGGAGGCAAAATTGGCTGATTTCCATTGCTGCTGTGTTTTCATCGTCCATTAAATTGCCAAGGGGTTCACTAATGCTTTTCTTCAGCTGGTGCTTGTGTGTTTGTTATAAATCAGGGTTGGATAATTCGATATGATTTTGTTCTTTTTAATTTATAAATCAGCCTTAGAACCTTTGTGTAACCTAGATGCTTACAATTTACTGTTAATAACTGACATGGGAAACATCCGTGGGCGATAAGAAAACATTCACTGTCCATTATTGATTCAAAAGAACTGCTGTAAAACATTCTTTCCCCACCTATTTAAAGGGAACATAGGAAGGGATTTATTTTATATCACAATTATACGTCCTTTGTTTTACAGTGGAGTCTGGCATGAAAGTCTCACATTTGGCCGATAAACAGT
>CM060966.1:73386147-73646147 GCA_030765045.1 Tenodera sinensis | reverse complement strand
TTACATGAGTTCCTTTACCCAATCTCCTACATTCCATTATTAAAAATAGTATCATGCTGTAAATCTTATTACTCGTAAGGAATGTTTTCTGTGTTTTTGTTGTATATAAAACAGACACAGTGAGGTAATAATAAAAATAATAATAATAATAATAATAATAATAATAATAATAATAATAATAATAATAATAATAATAATAATAATAATAATAATAATAATAATAATAATAATAATAATAATAATAATAATAATAATAATAATAATAATAATAATAATTAATAATAATAATAATAATAATAATAATAATAATAATAATAATAATAATAATAATAATAATAATAATAATAATAATAATAATAATAATAATAATAATAATAATAATAATAATAATAATAATAATAATAATAATAATAATAATAATAATAATAATAATAATAATAATAATAATAATAATAATAATAATAATAATAATAATAATAATAATAATAATAATAATAATAATAATAATAATAATAATAATAATAATAATAATAATAATAATAATAATAATAATAATAATAATAATAATAATAATAATAATAATAATAATAATAATAATAATAATAATAATAATAATAATAATAATAATAATAATAATAATAATAATAATAATAATAATAATAATAATAATAATAATAATAATAATAATAATAATAATAATAATAATAATAATAATAATAATAATAATAATAATAATAATAATAATAATAATAATAATAATAATCTTTAGAAAAAATTACGCGCGCTCGTTTGTGTGTGTCTGTGTGTGTGTGTGTGTGTCATTTCAAAAACGAAAAGTCGGTTAAAAACCAAAGTTAATATTTAAGTTTAGTGTCTTTCAAGGATGCGAAGCTAAGATTTTGAAGAAAATAGTCTCACCATAAACTACTCTCTACATGGAATTTTTTCGAAAATTTTGTTTTTCTTGAAAATGGCTCTAACGATTCCGATTAAAATGTTATATGTTTGACATATTTGTATGACAAATGAAATGTATATTTTGAATTTTCTGGCTATAGCCCCTGTAGTCGTATTTACTCTGGACGACTTTTGTATAACTGGTAAAGAGATAGACCAAATCATACTATACAAAAACTGTAGATCTTGCTAAAATACACAATTTATTTCTCAATAAATTTTCTTGTAGGGTGAACCATTTCGGAGATATTCCTTGTTATGTGTGTGAGTTTCGGAAAACTTTCGTATAATGGAACATCGTTGTTCATTTTTTTATATATTAAGTGTGCAAAGAGTACGGAATATCAAAGTTTTAAAAGATTCTAACGTTCCCCTTGCACCTACAAGGAAATAAGTAATAAGATAATTTGTAGAAAGATTTCACAGAATTTTTCAAAGCAGATATTTTTATATTACAGGGAACTCTAAACATGTATAAGGATGAAACACTCTCATAAAATATTACAATAGAATACAATTCCATATCTATTTACCCTATGGAAACATTAAAAACAGATTAGCAAGGAAAAGCGACCATCTAGAAAAACAAATAACTAAAAATCAATAGGAGCCGAATTTTAATCACTATAAGGAAGTAAAAGGCTCATATATTTGATTTGAATATCATACGGCGGATATCAGTAGTCAAATACACGTTCATTAATTACCCGAAATGTACACAGCCGTAGGGAAGCTGGAAAACAGAAAACCTCCAAGCCCGGATTACATGTGAACTTTTAAAAGAAGGGGTTGAAGTGTTAATCCAGGAGTTCTGCTTGCCACTCATTAGGATAATGGAACCAAAGGTCCATCAGAACAATATATAAAAAAGAAACACTCAAAGCATTTCAAAGTGCACGATAATTAATGATAAATAACTACAGCTAATTTCACTCTAAAATTATTGCTACAAGTAATTAGAGTAATAAAACAGCATTAAAGACCCTGCCTACCATTTTTTCTACTCTTGGACAGAAATTCACAATGAGAAAAAAATGGAAACTGGTTTTTGACACAAATGACACTCAAGCGCTGGTATAATATTGGCAATAGTATTAATAACATATGTGTGATAGACGTAATGAAAGCGGTTTTGAGGCTGTAATTTAAATTGTTCTCAGCTAGTTTCCATTTCCTTCTATTATTCTGTTTGGCTAAAACTTATTACATAAAATGTAAAGCTGAAGGAAATATACACCCTGTTTACAATTAGTTTTACAACATTTTTACAATTTTCAAAATATTTCCATTATTACTTATTTGAGTTTCCTCGGGTTGAAATGACATTCGTATTTGCAAGGCATCTTAATAAATATGTGATTATAATTTGTTTTCTCATGGAGTCGTTTGTAATAAAAAGCTGGCCAAGTATACAAGGTGCTGGGGAAATAGAGACAGATACAACGCCTTTCGCTCTACGCTCTCCAGGAAAACAAGCGCCTAATGCTTGTGCGTGCCTGCCTACTTGGAGGTAATAATAGGTAAAATTAGAAGTTTACAAGTGAAGCAAACTTTTAAGTAATATCGTTAATTACACTGCCTTCAATTTATAATAAAATATGTATATTTATAAACCTAGCAGCCTGAACATTAATAGTGTGTTAATGATCTCTGACCATATTGGTAATTTTAGATTATTTCTAATAGAAAGTTTGTTGTAAGCATCGTAATGCGTGTAGAATAATCACCTTTTATATTAATAATATAGTATACTGTGTTAAATTCAAGTGGCAGAGAATTTCCTGTGACTGTGGCACATATTATTATTTTTTCTACTACGTATAATAGGTAGGGTAAGTATTGTATTTCACCCAAAAATTCGATGTCGAGATTTCACCGGAAATATATGTTTTGAGATCCCCTGAGTTCAAAAATAGGAGAGAGGTCCGTGTGTGTGTCTGTCTGTGTGTCAGTGTATCTGTGGGTAGCATAACTCAAAAACGAAAAGTCGGTTAAAAGCCAAAGTAGGTATTTAATCTTACTATCTTTTAAGGATGCAACATGAAGATTTTGAAGAAAATTCCTTCAAACTAAGCTAAGCTTTACTTGGAAAATTGTTCGAAAACTTTATTTTCTGAAAAATAGCTCTATGTTGATGAAACTGATCTGTTTCTAGGATATTCTTATGGCAAATAAAATGTACATTTGAATTTTATGGGTAAAGCCTATGCAGTACTATTTACTTTCGATGACTTTTGCATGATTAGTAAACGTAAGCGATAAATCAAATCTTACTACTCAAAAAATCTAGATCTCGTTAAAACACACATTTTTGTCTAACTGCAGTTTTTTGTGGAGTGAACCATTTCGTAGATACTCCTTGCTATTTGTGTGAGTTTTGCAGCGCTGATTCATCGTTATTCAATTTTTATCTCTTAGCCATGCAAAGGGAACGGAAGTTCAAAGCCTTCCTTCAGTTACCAGCTTTAAAAGATTTGACAGTGGGCCTACACTGTATTCCCTATATTCCCTGCACCTGCAAGACAATTAGTAATAAGGTTATTTCTACAAATATTTATCTCAACTAACATGAGGAAGGTAGAGGAATAAGTGTTTGTACAAATAATTAGAAAGTCAAGAGAGTGCAACACATCAGATTTTTTCTTGTAGTCGCTTGCGGTGAGAAGGGTACATGGACACTTTTGTTTGGCGTGCTTATTGCTTTAAAGGTTTATTTTTGAATTTTACATTTATCTGCAAAATCCAGCCCAATGATAGAAGATACCTGAGCAATCGTATAAAACTAAAGGCATCGATCATTTTGCATCTGTACAGAGTACCCAGCAGTAAGCTATAGGTTTTGACACTTCGATGGACTTTGCACTGCCAGCACAATAACCATTGACAGTGTTGTGCAACTAATTTAAATCGTTCCTCAAATTGGCACCAAATTAGCAGGTTAAAATTAATAAATATAATTTAATAACTAACCTTTATTCACACTTTTCTGTGTAACGATTGTGATCCGCATGTAACCTAATATTAGCTGTAGAAACATGCGTTGCCATTTAAAACAGCAGAGCAATCTTCTACAAACACTTTTCTGACAAAGCTTTAAAAGCTGTACCTGGATCTACAGCTGCCTTAGAAAGATACACTTCCTGTCTAGAGATAAAGGAATGAAGGGAATTCTGTGATGAGTGTGAAAAATAGGTTTTTAAACAAAATTTTACACTTCAGGATAAATTATTCTGCCTATACTTTCTGCTTAATTTTTATAATCCTTCATTGTACAAATCCTAACCAAGGTTTTCTGATGAGTAGGCATATAAATTTTTAAGCAGCTGGCTTTAAGTTAGTCACACAGAAAACATAATTTAATATAATGACAAAATCTAGTCCAGTTACTTTTCCATCACCTTATTTTAATTCTAAACTTTTGCACAAAAACATAGTTCTCTTCTACTGACACAGTCTACAGTCTTTCGTGATATTACAGTTCTCAAAGGTTTTCTTTCCGTAGCCCTGACTCAGTCCATACACTGTTTCTCTTTACTTTGTTTTTCATACATTAACTCCCACGATACAAACACTCCACATGCATTAAAACTTCTTCACTCCGACGCGACATATCTTTCAGAGTTGTGTCGCACTCACTGACCGACTCAAAAACTGCTTTGCTCCACGCGCTGCTCAAGCTTTCTATACCGGCGGTGACGTTCTCTAACGCCTACAAACAAGCCGGCTGCCGGACAGTACTCGAATGATCTGGAAAACATTTTGTTTTGCCACTTGATTGTTGTTGGTCACGTATTCGCTCGTGAAAGAAATGTGGGGAAGCTTGACCTTATGAGCCCTGTTACCTGCTGCACCAGTAGGGTGGGACAGCTGGGCGTCACGACAATATAAATTCAAAGAACGACAATAACAGTAGCAATGTGTCACTGGCAGGTAGGTAAATATTAACAAAGTATTCGAGTGATGAAAGTGATTTTTTGTTCTGTGACGTCCCTATGTAAGGGCTTAATGTCGTTTACTTTCGTCCTTCAATGCTTAGAAATATTCATACCTGACACTGACCATTTTGTAGTACGTGTCGTTTTATGATTAGAATGAGAACGTGCATGCTAAAGCTTCTAATTTTTAAAGTTATATTACGTTTTCAGAAAAAAATAATGTTAGCACCAATTACATACGCACTTCATGTTTCAGGAAATTCCAAAGCGTAAAGGTAGCTGAGTACTCTATTATTTTTCACTTATACAATCAGCCCTCTATACTTCCTTAGCAATTGGAGAGATTGGAAAATACTGTGTTTGTACAGACAGAGTTCATTATGAATATAATTCCCTTATTAGAATTCTTTAATGTGGCGCTATAATTTATTTCGGGATATTTAAAAGCTAGCAACTAGCTGCTGAAGTTTATTACCACAACGGTGATTTTTATACTGTGGCGTTGGTCGCAGGCAAAGGAGAATCAAAGTCCGCTATCGCATTTTACAACACCACTCGGCAACAACTGGACTTAGAAAAACGCCGTTCCAAGCAACTTCTCGAAGGTTCTAAAGAGTAATTTTTGACGACAAGTGAGCAGGCATAGGTTCAGAGTTAATTATCAGTTACTACTCCTGAAGCATTTTAGAGTGAGTAGTATTCTCTTGAGCAATTTTGCGAAGTTTATGAACAGAAACTGTGAATTGTTAAGGATATGTGCGAGGGAAGAACTACAATGGAGGCAATGTTAGAAAAGATGTTGGCTGAGAAGCAGCAGATGAAGGCCGAAGTTAACTCCGATATTAATTCTGGAGAAGACGGAGGGAAGGTTAAATCCGGGATGGATAAGATAAAGAGAGTCAAGCAACTGGTCGGGGTGAAATAAGTGAAAGCGCTCGGAGGAAAGATGGAGGATCTTGGGCAACGCGTTAACGTCGTACAAGAGATAGTCATTGGACAAATGCTCAGCAAAAACTTAAGAACTTAAAAGTGGAGACGCCAGGACTCAACACAATATTCACGCACACAAGCCACCCAAGCACGACACTACGTTGATCTTTGAAGTCTTCCTCCGACTTTTCGCCACCGTCACCGCCCACAACCAATGGTTAGCAGAAGAGGAAGCTGCAAGGTAATACTGTAGCTAGGCGTCAGGAACGGGCGGCAGAAGTAGCGAACGCGATTCCGGCGTCACCGGCGTCGCAAGGCACCTGATGGGCTCTCGAAAACTGGTTCGGGAACTACCATCTGGCTGCAGCCTGTCACAGCTCAAGTCAAGGCTGCAACAGACAGGGCAGGCGCTGCAGGAGTTTGCCCTGGACATTAAACAACTAGTGAACAAAGCTCTGGTGAACCTCCCGGTCGGATAGAGTTCCAGCAAGCTACCTAGTCCTTTGTCGATGAGGTGAGTGACACCTAGATACGTAAACGTTTAATCCTTGGAGGCTACAAGACCATCCACGATGCGCTGATGGCCACGCTGAGGATGGGGTGGCCAAGATAACAAACGCCCTCAACTCGAAGATTAGGAGCATCCTCTATGACGAGGATAGTGGAACGACCCAAGAATGACGACGGATATCACTTGGTGTTTTGTGCTAGGGGTGCGCCTAACGGGTAGCCATCTGATGAAGGACTGCCCATACCCGATCGACGAGCAGGCAGAAAACGGGCGTGATGAGGGGCACCGCCGAACTTCCAAGTGGCGCTGCGCACCTTGTACAGGAGGATGGGAAATAACTTCATCGTGGACAGATAAGTGTGCAGGAAGTAGTACTGGATACATATATTTGTCATTCAGTGCTTAAACGAATGAACCTGAGGTTACAATTGCTGTTCTAAATTTTAATACGGTAATATATTTAGAAGTACAGAAATGCGGACAGTTAAATAAGCACAAATTATGAACTACTTTAGCTATTTATGTATTCGAGCTGTTGATTCAAGAGAAAAGCGAAGGAAAGAAAACGAAATGAATAATTTTAAAGATAATTTTCCTATATCATGTTGCACTTCTGGCTGTATTAAATTTGTTCTGACTGCAAATTACTGGTAGAGTATTTTATGAAGTACATGTATACTGACAAAGAAGGTCTTAATAATGAACCCCGCCACTTTTTCTTTTTGGAATTGAAATTCCGGCAGTGCATTGCCCGCTTTGCTTGCTCTTAGTTGATAAAGAAGTTACATGCTTGCTTTGAGGTAAACTGGAGGATTAAACGATAGAAGCTTCTTAGCAGCGATGCAAGTGATTCAGCAGCTTGGAACGAATCATGTACCGCATTCCTGTTAAAACTCTTTGTTTAATTTAGTAGTTTTCTAGCTTCTGTATCTGCAAATCAGCACGAATAAGTCGCAGAAATATTGGCTTCTGTACTCCAGAATTATAAATAATATTTATCTGTAATAAAAAATTGTTCGTAATAAACTAAGTTATGCCAAACTTTCCACAAAATACTCAGAAATGATTAACTCATTGTATCTTAAATATGAATATTGATCCTACCTCGTAAACGTTTTTATCATTGCATACACTTTGCACGCTAAATTCTGCAGTGATTATTACGATTTTAGTTATTGCATGTCTTACTTTAAGACAAGAGTATAATTATAGAATGCATGTTGAAATATAATAAGCGCAGACATTTAAATACTTTAGGAATACATATATAGGCATAGTGCACTAACATATTCAGAGAAAACTTAATCTGCACTGAAAAATTATACTTAAGGTGCTATATAAAATAAATTGCATATATGTATCAGGGAATACTCTCAACTAGCTTAATAAAAACATTTAGAGTTTTAATGATAATACAATTAACATACTTCTGACAAATCCAATTTATTTTAATTTCTCTTGATTTATACAGATATTGATATCGAGTTATCTGAATTTATGAAGAAAATGTAACATACCTTAAGGAATAAGTAGCACAAGTCGATGACTCTATTGAGATATTTCCAAATAGAAACTGAAGGAACAGACCAACAGTTAGTAGATACTGTGGCGCCAAGAGCTAAGCACATTCTAACGAAGTACTAGAGCCAACATAAAGTTCAACTTGCGTGCAGGTTTCTATTTCAGTTGACCATCTAACTCACCTTGGGTATTTTGCACTTTTCCCTGGGTTGCTGCTTAATTCACTGGATGCTGGGATACCTTCTCTCCTTCCAGTATTTCCGTTATGTTATTCCGTTTATCTCTGTTTGTTTCAGGCGAGCTTTCAAGTTTTGGTGGCACAAGGCAGTGCCGGAAACAAATTTATGCAGAAACAATAACAATGACCAGGATGATTTTGATGATTCACTTGCCCAATTTGAGTTACATGGGTCTCTTTATAAATTCTTTGCATTTGATACTAGATGTAGTATTAAAAGAGGCACAAGGAATACATGCATAACCTCAGTTCTGACGGTCTAATTAGCATTTTAACGTAAACTCATCGGCAACATTTGCATTGTTGCTTGCTTTCTTAACCTAGAATTTTCCCAGTGGAACTTTTTTCCGGGGTTAATATCTCAGCGCATTAATTGAATTCTTCTGTAATAAAACCCTTCGTTGAACATAACAGTGAGAAATAGGCAGGCCTAATAGCATACATTTTATACATACCTACTATTAAAACAAATCTGATGTGTTGCACTCTGATGACTTTCTTACTAACCATTCTTGCAAACTCTTATTCCTTTATCTTCTTCGTGTTAGTTGAGATAAAAATATGTACAGATTATCTTATTGTTTATTTTTTTGTAAGTACAAGGGGCATATGGGGATACAGTAGACTGAGCAATAGTCAAATGTTTTAAACCTTTGAGATTGTTGAGGACACAGAGTAGCTGAGGACATCTACCGTCAGTGATTATAACCAAATAGTTGTTGTTGACGCCACCAGATGCGTTTTTGTTCTTGCTTTGTTTTTGTAAAAAAAATAAAGAGAGTTTAAGTATGGAGACCTAGCTGTTTGTGTACGTTATTTATACTACGACATACTGGTGCCGAAACTTAATTACTGTTCGAATCACGGATCACTACATCACGAAACGAAACATCTTGAAGATTTCAAGCAGAAAATACTAAGTTAAAGTGGCAGTGAAGTGCAGATTACTTGAAATAAGACACGGAACCTCACAACGCCACACGACGACACCATTTCAACACAACGGATAAGTACAATAATCCATTGTATACGGGTTGATTTGCATAACGCAACAGCATGTTTGCAATAACACTTGCTACATTACTTTCATTGATTTGGTAGAATTGTGTATTATGTATGCTTGATAACCTAATCAGTTTCGAGTAGCCATTTTTTTTTTTTTTTTTTTTTTTTTTTTGGCCATTGCCAACGCCATCTGGTTGCCTCTTGGAATAGCACAGAGCACAGCTGTTCTTTCAAGCTCGCCCCATCTCTCCAGCCATAAATCAAGACAAATCCACTTAGCTAACGGACCTATTCTTATTCACATAATGACGGACAAAGAACAAGAACTTAAGAAACTTAAACGAAAACGTACCACTCAGCGCAATAATTGTGCATGGTTTGCAACATCTTTAAATGGCAGTAATGACTCTACAGATCCAGCTGAGATCGAACACATCAGCGATCGTCTTCAGGATACTTTAAACATGTTACTTACCTTAGATGACTATATTCATGACATGTTAACAGACGAAGAATACGAAGCAGACGCACAGACTTGCGAAGAATATTTAGACAGATCGAAGCGCGCACTTCAGCACGCCAAAACCCTCCTTACAAAGAAGAAAGACAAGCCTGGTGTGCTTTCTACTACTAATAACTATTCTGACGGTATACCCACGGTCATACAAGGGGTTAAACTACCCACAATACGGCTCGAACCCTTTTCCGGTGATATAGAAACTTGGTGCAGGTTCTGGGAACAGTTCCAGTCCTCAGTTGACAAGAACCCCAAAATATCTGACATAAATAAGCACGTGTTTCTAAGAGGATACTTCGAAGGAGAGCCAAAGCGACTCATAGATGGCATAGCAGTGAGTGCAGATACCTATGAACAGACGAAAAAGATACTTGTAGCACGATACGGAGACAAGGATAGAATAATCCAGGCCCACCTTGACTTCCTGGAAAATTTAAGACCTGCTTTGTCGGAAAGTCCTCAAGAGTTGAACTCGACGTACGTGGAGTGTCATCGCAGAGTACAAGCCCTCATAGCCCTAGGGGAAGATGTAAACCTATACGGACGGATATTGGCTCCAAAAATCCTACGAGCTTTTCCAGCTGAAATTTGCAGACGCTGGCTAATACACGCAAAGCGAGAAAACATTAAAGAAGGTCACATGATGTCATTAATGGCGTTTCTCAATGAAGAGGTAGAGGGATCGCTAACAACTGAGAAGATCAGAGGAGAAACCACCACGTCCGCTCCATCCTTCTATACTCCGACAGCGGCCACTCTTCAAATTTCTGCAAAAAGGGAAAAATCAAAACCGAGATGGAAGAAAACCATAAATCCATTCTGCGTCTTTTGTGAAAATAAAGGCCACTGGGCCCAAGAATGTAAAGAAATAACCAACCTGGAAGACAGAATACAAAAGCTCAGACTTTCCACGCGATGTTTTCTTTGCCTTAACAGGGGACACACTGTCCACCAGTGCAACAAGAAAGGAAAAGTTTCTTGCTCAAATTGCAAGCAACTTCGTCACATATCCGTCTGTAACGCCAATAACACGCCACACACTACTGTCAGCAAAATTCAAGTGGCAACATCACATTTATCATTTCTCCAAACTGCTCGTGTGTGGATCAAAGGGTCCACGGGAATTTCTAAACTCACACGATGTATCCTGGATGCTGGAAGTCAATCCAGCTTAATTGCACAGGTTCTAGTAGACACTCTCAAACTAAACGTAACTGACAAGCGAGACCTATCGGTGAAATCATTTGAAGCAACGTCCACTGGTTCCCAACTACGACGGCTTGTTCAGTTTGACATTATCGGATTTTCAACAAGGAAAACCGACACTCTCACGGCCTTTGAAAGTGACAACACCTATTCATCGCATCCAAGTGTCACCCAGGACTTCAGTAATCTAACGCTTGCTGATCCGGGAACTAACAACGAAGAACTTCCTATTGAGATATTAATAGGTGCTGACCATTACTGGAAGATAGTAAAAATGGAAAAGGCAATGCCAATAACGCCTTCACTTGTACTGCTTCCTACAGTCTTCGGCTGGGTTCTGACAGGTAACCGGTCCGGAGCTTCAGTTAATCACGTTACGACCTACCACATCTCAACCACTGACTGCGAAATATCCGATGAATCCATGAGACAGTTCTGGGATCTGGAAACAATTGGTATTCGAGAGACACATGGCAGACAAATGTCCGGGAAAGATGCAACTATCCTACATGAATTCCACAAAACATACTGTATCCAAGACGGTAGAAGAGTTGTATCACTTCCACGTAAAAAGGGCGTATTTTGTCAAATAACCTGCCAATAGCTGAGAGAAGATTCCAGACTCTTGAGCACCGAATGCAACACGATTCGGTTTTCAAGGCAATGTACCACGCACACATGTTGGACTACATCGTAAAGGAACAAGTCGAAATAGCTCCAACGAACGAGACTCCCGGAAACGTCTTCTATCTACCACATCACGCAGTCAAGAAGTAAAAGAAAGATGGCACTAAATGGAGGATCGTGTTCGATGCCTCTTCTCATGAGCGAGGCCAACCGGCGTTGAACGACGCACTAGAAATGGGACCTAATCTCCTACCCGAAATCGTAGCGACGTTACTCAGATTCAGAGTGTATCCAACTGCCCTTGTCTGCGATGGCAGTCAAGCATTCTTACAGCTAACTCTACATGAGAACGATAGGGATCTAACAAGATTTCTATGGTACCGAGTGGAACCTCATGTTGATGGAATTACGCAGGCGAGCACGGACATTGTACCGTATCGCTTCAGACGATTGCCGTTTGGACTTACCAGTAGCCCGTTCCTCCTTTCGGCAACCTTGCGAGAACTTGCAGCCATGTATCATGAGAAGTACCCAAATGCAGCACAACTTCTAGACAGCTGTACCTTTATGGACGATTTTGCAGCCAGCGTAGATAATGATAACTTAGCAGTTACCGTTTATTATGAACTTATAGCTCTACTTCGACACATCAAACTGGCATTGTCGAAATGGTTTACAAGTTCCCTACCACTCAGAGAAATATGGAGAGCAGAAGGTCAAGAGGTGAAATCAGAAACACGGGTTCTCGGTGTTAACTGGAATGCACAGTCGGACTTACTCTTTGCCACTCCAGAGGACATTACTCACGAACTAGTAGACAAACCAGCAACTAAACGCCTGCTTCTACGTGTTACAGCCAGATTTTATGACCCACTTGGTTTGTTTTCACCAGTACTGATCATCGGCAAGATTCTCTTTCAGGACACCTGGTGTAAGGGATTAAAATGGGATAGTATCTTACCAGTTGATCTTGGCCAGAGATGGCAAGCCTGGAATTCAAATCTGTCGTACTTGTCTTCTATTCAGGTTCCAAGATGGATTGGTGTATCCACATTAAGCGATAATCTGTCTGTCCATGTGTTTTGTGATGCTTCAGAAAGAGCATATGGCGCTGTACTATACGTTCGGTCAACCACTGACAACACTTGCAATGTCAAACTTGTCTTCAGCAAAAATAGGTTATCACCTGTGAAGAGAGTAACACTTCCCAGACTGGAATTACTTGCAGCCTTGGTTGGATCACGTCTTCTTCGCTACTTCTGCAAGGAAACTGGAATTGATTCCTCTTGTGCCACCTTATGGAGCGACTCGGCCGTCACTTTGGGCTGGATTCGCAACAATCCAAATCGATGGAAAACCTTCGTTTGCAACCGTGTGACCGAAATTCATACGCATACTTTGTCTAGGCAATGAAGACACTGTCCCGGCATCGAGAATCCTGCAGACTACCTCTCAAGAGGACTACAAGCAAAAGAGCTGTCTTTGAAGGATTCATGGTGGAAGGGGCCTTCTTGGCTTGTCCAACATCCTAACTCGTGGCCTCGTGATATCACTGTGCCGGACACGGCTCTACCAGAAGAAAAGAAGATCTCTCAAGTCCTTGTTGTTACAGCCCCAGAAACACTGTTCAGAGCGTCACGCTACAGTTCATACTGGAAAATATTACATGTCACCGCGTGGATGATTCGCTTTGTAAGATGCATAAAAGAGAAAAGAAAGGGATGTGTCAACTATTTATCTGCAGAAGAAATAGAGACAGCAAGGATGTATTGGATACGTCAGGTGCAACGGGAATGCTTCGGTACTGAACTAGCATCCTTGAAGAAAAGTAAACCACTGCCGAAATCTTCCAAGATTTTTCGATTTAATCCCTTCCTGCGTGATGATATTATTCGCCTTGGGGGACGTCTACAATTCGCAAATCTGACAAATGATGAAAGACATCCAGTGCTTTTAGACGGATCACATGCATTCACATACCTTCTTATCAGACAGACTCACATCAGGCTTCATCACATGGGTGGTCGTGTAATACTAGAAGAGCTTCGCTCGGAATTTTGGATTTTGCGAGCTCGACAGGTGATCAAAAAGGTCTTGCATGAATGTCTACCATGCAAAATATCCCACAAGAAGAGGTGTGAAGAGATCGAAGCCCCATTGCCATTGGATCGTGTTCGTTCTACTCGACCATTTGCCGTGACTGGCATCGACTTTGCCGGCCCACTCTATATCAAATCGGGGAACGAGATGAAGAAAGCTTACATCGTTCTGTTTACATGTGCAACGGTAGGAGCTATACACTTAGAACTGGCTACGAACCTATCTACTGACAAATTTTTAATGGCGTTCCAGCGATTTGTGGGACGCCGAGGAGTACCACGAATCATATACTCTGACAACGCTCAAACTTTTCAAGCAGCAAATAGAGAGCTTCAACTGTCAAAAGTTCTCACCGATCCGAAGACGCATGAATATCTAGCGCATCACAACGTGACCTGGAAGTTCATAGCTCCACGGGCGGCTTGGTGGGGAGGATGGTGGGAAAGGATGATCGGTTCCACCAAACGCTGTCTCAGAAAGGTACTTGGTCGATCACAGGTCGATGAAGAGGGACTCAACACTGTTCTGATCAGCATCGAAGCCACCCTAAATTCACGTCCCATTGTACAAGACGGGAGCAACCTTGAAGCTCTTACACCTTCCCATTTCCTCAACGGAGAGAAACTCACGACCATTCCGAACGGACCTGAGCCTGACGGAAGAAAAGATCTTACGAAGGAATTCCGAAAGAAGATGAAAATCTCCGAAGACTTCTGGCGAAGGTGGAAAAAGGAATTCCTCCTGCAATTGCGGAGTTACCACGAGGTTAAGTGTCCAGCCGGCAAACATCCGAAACTGCGAGTTGGAGACGTCGCCCTCCTGCAAGAAGACGTCCTGCCCAGACACATGTGGAAGAGAGCCCGAGTCGACGAAGTACTACAAGGGAGAGATGGTCGAGTGAGGACAGCCATCCTGCGTCTACCCGATGGTACGAGGATCAGTCGACCGGTACAACTGGTGATTCCACTGGAAATCGACCAGGGTGGGGAGGATGTTGAGGACACAGAGTAGCTGAGGACATCTACCGTCAGTCATTATAACCAAATAGTTGTTGTTGACGCCACCAGATGCGTTTTTGTTCTTGCTTTGTTTTTGTAAAAAAAATAAAGAGAGTTTAAGTATGGAGACCTAGCTGTTTGTGTACGTTATTTATACTACGACAGAGATTCCGTTTTCTTTGCACGGCTAAGATATAAAAAATAATCACGATGTTCCATTTGACAAAAGCATGTCGTTCAATAGACACACAAATAAGAAGGAATATCTCCGAAATGGTTAACCCTACAATTTATTAGGAGATAAATTGTGTGATTTAACAAGATCCACATTTTTTTCTGCAGTAAGAGTTGGTCTAGCTCTTACGGTTTACCAGATATGCTAAAGGCATCCAGAGTAAACATGACTATATAGGCCATCACCAGGAAATTCAGAATATACATTTCAATTGTCATAAAAATGTCACAAATATATGGCATTTTAATCAAAATAGTTGGAGCCATTTTCGAGAAAACCAGAACTTTTTAAAATATGTCCATGTAAATTGTAGTTTAGGGTGGCGGAGTTTTCTTCGAAATCTTTGTGTAGCATCCCTAAAGGATATTAAATTTAAATACCAACTTTGCTTTTTAACCGACTTTTGGTTTTTGAGTTACGTTCTCAGCATACACACGCACATACTAGAACACAAACGCACGCGCGCTCGGATCTCACTCTAAATGTGCTATTTTTTATTCAGGGGACCTCAAAACATATATTTCCGGTGAAATCTCGACACCAAATTTTTGGGTGGAATACATTACTTTCTCCACTTACTATACGTAGTAGAGAAAGTAAAAATGGGTTCAATTAGGTAAAATCACCTAAGACTGGAGTCTTCTTAAACAGTCAGCTATCCATAATTAATTTGATATATAGAGACTAAGAGATCGGCATTTTATCCATGGTTTTCATCTAAAGATTCACATTCATTTATAATTAAAGTATTTTTGTTCCATATTTACATTTTTTATTGTTTCAGTGGTACAACAGTATTTTGTTTTAATAAAATACCCTGTTGTGGCATACATTTTAATATTTACGTGTCTTTTTGTTTTTGGTAAGCTGATCAAGTGCGCAAGTACATTTACACACACACAGACACACACACAGACACAGAGAGAAAGAGAGAGAGAGACTCGGGTACATTTTCCAATGACTGTACTTCTAGATATGCTAATAACTTATAAAACAGGGGATATACTGCGTCATTCGGGTTATGAAAAACTGTACCAGGAGGGTAAAAGTTTTTTATTAAGAGGCCCCCAGCGTCTATTGTTAGAAAGGCTGTCTGAAAACGCAACCTTCATACGATTTGATAATGACATCAAGATAAAAGGTAATCAATATGCAAATTTCTAAGCAACGTGTACACAACGTGTACGTTTTGACAGCAACTCAAAGGATGTATCGTATCGAGAACAACAGAACTAGGAGGAAACAGTAAATAAAAACTGTATCAAAATAGAATGAACGCGTACACATCACCTGAAGTGTTGCTTTTGAATGCCTAGTCATATTATGAAAATAGCCGCAAGTGAGCTTATGGAATTACAAATATATGCAAGTGCAAAATGTGCATTTCAAGTTGCCAGAAGAAACTAAAAATATAGTAGGTACAGAGGTATTTTTTAGAGGTGGCGCGTGACCTTGCTCGGATGTGCGCGAGTGACATCACGCAAAGCGATGGTGGGGGTAAGTTTCCACCAGCAGCCTGCTGGCTAGTGGGTTAGAAGTCGAAAAGATACTAACCAGACACCCCTTTTATCTTGCAATAGACAAGTGGACTTGACCATGAACTACTGCGCAACATTACGTCACACGCCACCTCTAAAAAACACCTCTGTACATTATTGATTAACAGAATCAAAACATGTTTCTTTTGCTTCGATTCTTGATCCTAATTCTTGCGTTATCCGCAAATTCTTAGGCATTCCTTCCATTATTTAGGAGAAACTAAACAATGAAAATATATACGTATATATTAGGCACAATGCAAATAATTTAAATGCCTGTATAAATATCTCAATTTTTACTCTTAATTCTATCCACCTTTACAGAAAAATATGGATAGAAAGTTTAACTTATAAACACTTTGGAGTAGAATAGAGACTTTAACCCATCCTTTATAATACATTTTTCTCTACCAATTGGTAGTACAGTTAAGTTATGGCAGATTTAGTCTAATTAAGGAAAATGGCTTCTCTGTTTACAAAAATGTGAGTTGTTTTCTCCATTTTTGCTTTGAACATCATTTTCTGTGAATTACACTTTCTGGTATAAATGAGGCGTTTTCTCGAAACTAATTTTAAGGTGACTATTTCATACGTAGAGGCATTAAATTATCACATGCGAATATCAACATTCTTTTCTTTTGTACAGATTATCACTAGATCATTCTTGTGTTTAATCAGTGTCGTCAACTGTATCCCATAAATAACTGAAAAAAATTATTACAAATTACAAGCGACTAACAATCAAAATAGCACTACACCTCAGTTTAACAACTATGGTTTAACAATGTTTCTTTTAATGAGTAATGTACCTTTACAGAAGAAAGGTCATCTGCTCATGTTAAAAATAAAGTGAGACTTATTTGAGATCATAAACTGGTTTTCTGTTATAACAAGAGAAGATCGAACTGCATGAATTCATGGGTTGCATTTTCTTCGATTGAAAGTCCTGAGTAACTTGAACTACAGTATTTGTTCTTCATAGAATGTAACATTTTCTAGTCACATCATTGCAATATAGTATTTGAATAGAGTATTTATTATATATTCCAGATATATATCATTCGGCAGTCTGAGTTTTCTCCACTCCGCTCAAGAATTTATAGGTTAGGTCAAGTATCTTATAATATTACTTGTGATAAAAATTTTTTGAAAATAATTGCTGATAAAGTTTAATTGAATAAGGGTATAATTGAATGAAAGGGTCCTTTCTTCTGCAGTAAGGAAGCTTACTGCATAAAAGTGGATCAAAAGGCATTCATCTCTATCTGGTGAAATTATAGTCGATCTGAGTGGCTCAGTTGGTTAGTTGGCTTAGTGAACCCAAGGTCGCGGGTTCATATCTGGCTCAGAGTACTCGTAGATTTACTGGCATATAAAAGAACTTCAGCAGGACTAAATTCTTGTACACCGGCTGATATGATCCTGTCAATTGATAGCGTCATTAAAGAATAAATTATTTCAATTTTTTTTTTTTTTTTTTTTGGGGGGGGGGGGTTGGGTGGTGAAATGATGTCCAATGTTTTAAACGGGTTCTGAGATAAGGAGCCATTAATTGAAAATAGAAGTAGTAAATAGAAGTTCTAATCTCCCCTTAGTAAAAGTAATTTATTGATTATTAAAGCATTTGCCTTTTGCACCGATTTCTTTATATATTTGTTTCAATATGGTATAGCTTTTGCTTTTATCCAAAGTTTTGGAATCCCAGTATGAGCAAGCTTATTGTGAAAGAATTGTGCACTATAGGTCTCATAGTGTACGTTCATCTGGCAGACGGAGCGGGATGGCTGAGGCGGTAACGTCTGTAGCCAGGATTTGGGAGGTCGCGGGTTCGCCTCCCGGGGCCGACCATTCTAACCCATAGGCTGTTTCGGATGTTTCCCCGGATCGCCAGGGAATACTGGATTTCCATATCCTTTGAATTTCCTGTCCTTACATTTCGTTACATTAATCAGTTCATTTCACTCTTCATGCCATTAGATTCATTTCAGGCTTGGAAGCGTCGGCGAGTGTCACGGCAGTAGCACGCCAGGTGGAACAAATTCGCTGCTCTGGAAATCTCATCCCCCGGATTGGAAGCTGAGCCTACTGGTTCCCCCTCCCCTTGGAATGACACAAGCCCGGGGGGTGGAGAGGGGAGTTGGTTTCCTAGTCGCACTCCCCCCTTGGCAGTACGAACCCGAAGGAGTGGAAGAGGAACCGGACTGAGTCAGCCTCCGCCGGGATGGTTCTAATTCTCTGTCGTGACAACGTTCCGGCCGCGTTTATTCGCCTCATTCTTCCTCTCGGCATAGGCACAAAAATTCCCTCCTCCATGCAGAAGTTGCCCTCATCGCTGACCGCTGCGTCCTCCAGCAGTAGTGAAGTCTACGGAGGAGTGCAGGTAGTAAGGCGACTTGACCATTTAGGGAGGATAGCTTTCAATCAGGATAGACACTCACTTGGCCCGTCAGAGATCTAAACAAGCCGAGTGCATCCTACACCAGACCTCTCAGCGGGGAAAAACCCCATGCCACTACCCGGTTTCTCCGCGCTAGAGGCAGGCACGCCACCATTGCTATCATCAAATAATGTTATTTATATCCATAATTTAGGACACTGTACTTACTTTTTATTCAAACATTATACATTACAGTACAACACTGAAGCTGTTATTGAGACGACTATTTATGTGTGAATATAGGGATCTATAAAGATTTGAATTTTATTTCTAAAGTGAAAATAAAGTTTAAAATATTATAAGCATATTCAAAGACAGATGATCACTCAATAACAGAATGTAATTGGAAGTAGCTTAGCAACATTTTCTTCGTATGTCTGCATGTAATTTGTAGCTTCTGAACAAACGTACGTATATACAGGATGGAAGGGAAGACATTACATGAATTTAAACCAGTGATAGATCTCAGTATTTGGAACACATCCTGTATCCATTCCTACGGAGATCGTTTTGTCGAAAACAAGCTGGCGACACTACAGATTGTGTGTCACTTTCACTGGTTCTGTACATAAACAAACAGTGTCACTACCAAGCGTCTCGTGCAGGTCTCCTTCCACGTGTAGGCCAATCGCAACCGCTACCTGCCAAAACAAGAGACGAAAGAGAAAGTGTTTATATTCGGAAACCAGATCGATTCCCTGACCAATCTCAACGCAACGTTGTCGACTTACTTCCCGTCTGAAAAAGGCGGTTGGAGAATTCCTTCACGTCTTTTAAGCGATTAATCATTTCGAAACCCTGTGTGATGTCCCATAATTACTACCGAAGCAATGTCAGAAATAAGTTACTCTACGCATCTCACAACTAACAAACTGTTATCTTCGTACATTCTTGTGGAATTACGCATCCAATTTGGAACAAAAAGCATTTATTTTTTCGAAATCGGCTGAACAAAATGCCATCAGACTTTTTTTGTGTGTAATGCTTCTATGAAGCACATATTAAAAGGAATGTAATGGCTTACCTTCCACCCTGTATTTCTTGAAAAACCATTAGTATTGATAACTTCATTTAAAAATTAGGGTGTGAAATTTTCAAACACAAACGGCTGGATTGAAAAGAAGCATCCTTAGGACTAAAAGAAATCACTTTAACGCGCTCGCACACGCACGCACACACACACACATACACACACACACACACAGACACATATATATATATATATATATAAACACTAAGGAAGTACAATTTGTAAAGTAACTCCCAAATTAATCTTTCTGTTTCCAAATATCAAAAAGATCCTGGCTACCGCAAAAGTACCTTGGATCCCTATAGGCCAGTACTCGAATGAACTGTATAATGTTCAAGGGACTTGTTATTTTCAAGGACAATAGCTGCCACATTATAAATTAGGCGCATTACGTTTTCAAATATCTTATGGAGCATGGCTCAAGTGTTTCATGAACATAATTTAAAGTTATATATAAATGGTTAAATGGGCCAGCATTTAGCAACATTGTTAAAGTTAAGATATCATATTTCATCTCTAAGGAATTATAGTCCAATACATCAGACGCTCAAAGGGATTTAAATTCGTTACTTTTTACCAATGTATATGACCAACATTAGACGCAATATTAATTTTGTACGTTACCTTTACTATCACAAATCATCTTAAAATTACTGAAGTCAAGGTAATCATATACTATCTTACTCCAAACATTAATTTGATTTGACTGAGTGAAGTGGTTCTGAAATGCGGGAAGTTTAAAGTGAAAAGTGGTAGTTTGTCTGATTTGCTTTGGGAGTGAAAAGTTCTGTTGAAAAACGGGGAGAGAAAGGAAACAATACTTTTTATGAAGCAGTCTCTCTAGGCTACTGGAGTAGATAGCGGTGAAACTGATTTAGAGGAAAATGTACATAGGCTTGCATATATACTACATCTGGTGGTCGAAGATGAAATTACATTGGCTCTCTCACAACCGAGAATGTTCCCTTCAGTTAAACGTTAACCTGAAGTATAAATTTCGTAACCATCGATCGAAAAGCTTTTATAGTTCCACCATTTTCGACACTTAAGCAAATGTAAGCAAGAGAGAACAGAAGGGGAAAGCGCCACTATAGAATTATATTAATATTGTAGTGCATAATTGTATGTTTAACTGTTATCAGGGTTATAACATTATTATAATCTATGTTGTCATTTTGACTTTTATCAACTAATCTTTTAGCTTTATTCTCATAATCAGTACGGTATCTTCAATTCTAAACTTCTTTTTTTGTATAATAAACATGAATGAATGTACAGTAATATAATATCTCATAATTTTGCTTTGTGTGAAATTATGAAACTGTGGACAAATGGAAACAGTTAAGGTACAGAGGCAAAACATGAAAATTAGTATTATAATTAGTTTTACAACAACTCAAGAAATACACGCAGATATGATACACAGTAATATTACTTTTTATACACACACCGAAAGAAGTGTAGAATATTTCTACTTAAAGTTTCTGAAAATCTGGAACTGCATTTTGAAATACTTGAGTGAAGGTAGGTACAATGAATTGTATGTGAATCTTTGAAACAAAGGCTTGAGTTAAAAGCCTGAAGATGTTTCTTTAAATGAAGTTTATAATTTAAAACTTAATTTATACAGAGCTAGATGTTCATTATTTAATATGGTGTTTCCTTCACAGTAGAATTAAAATAAGAGTATGTAATTAAAATATAAGGCAATATAGTGTTCATATGTAAAACAAATATCTATATATAGGGTTAGCTTTATATTGGTGATCTTATGAATCACTAAATCACATTGATGTTTAATTAAGGGTGTTACAGACGCTAAAACCACCACTGCTTAAACTGTATAGGCTTGAAGATTAACAAGGAATAATCAAACCTTATATCAGGATTTATCCAAAGAAGCTACGTGGCATGTGTGTACTAAAGACCGAGTTATCAGTTTCAATTGTATGCAACCCCTATTCAGCACACGATACAAATAAGCATACTTGCTTCAACTGGAATTCACCTTTACATCATTCACTCGTTTTGAAACAATTTCACTAAGAAGTAATAATTTTGCATGACTTAGCTTAATATTATGGAATTCAATTTTAAAACTTTGTAGTCAGCATTTGCAGCAACTGTTTTTCGTATAGGTTTCATGAAAATTTGTTTATTTAAACGAACCCCTAAAAATATCTCTGGTATTTTCATTAAAATTAGCGCACTCGTTATAGATAATGGTTGAAATAGGTTCAGTCGCATCACAGTAAATGAATAGCAAGTACTCACCATTCATGTTCAGTTCGGTGGTCTTTGTGAAAGATTTCTTTGGAGTGGTGCCATAGGAAGCTGTTGATTGACGCCTGCTGGGTACTGTGAGGTCTCCTTCACTAGGTCTCAGGTAGTGACTGTGATGATGCTGATGACTGGTATGGTGCTGATGGATGCTGTTGAGCAGAATGTTACTGGAGGTCCTAGAAAGGGCACGCCTCTGTCGCACAGCTTCTTTGTAAATACGATAGTACATTGTCACCATCACCACTCCAGGGATCCAAAACGAAACACCAGAAGATATTAACATGTAATAGATATTCACTTCAAAAATGCACACGTCGGGATTGGATCTCCTAAATTCCTGATGTTCGGGAGTAGTATACCAGCCAAGGAAAATAGGAGTGAAGGATATTAGAGCAGGAAGTATCCAGACATTTGCAAGCATAAAGCAAACTGTCCTATGTGTCATAGTGATGGGGTATTCCAGCGGTCTCACAATTGCATAATAGCGGTCTACACTGATACAGCAGAGATGCAGAATGGAGGCGGTAGAGAAGTACACGTCCAGTGAATTCCAAACATCACACATGAAGTAGCCAAACAGCCAGATACCTCCTGTGAGTTCAACAGAGGCGTTGAATGTCATGGCGCAGAGAGCTACCAATAAGTCGGCAAGGGCCAGAGATACCACATAATAGTTGGTGATAATTCGGAGCTTTCTGTGCCGAACCACGCTGATGATAACCAGAGCATTGCCCAGGACAGCAGCCACGATGATTGTCCCCATTACCAATCCCTTGAGAATCGATGGTACTAGATCGGGCCACACAGGGGAGGCGAGGTCTGGAGCATGAGATAGAGGTGTATCTGCATTTAGTGTGTCGTTGTGCCCTAACCATGTCACAACGTTGTGGTGAGAGTTTCCTTGTTGAGACTGATCAGCAAGTGTGGCCATACCACTCAACATCGTCCTGATTGGCTCTCAACCTTATGTGAACACATTATCACCACAAAATAAAATGTTTTTCATTTCATCTACTGCTTTGAGAATCATTTTCTCAACAGAAAGCTATTTATGTACATTGTTTTAATTTGGATTATAAACGTTTGATTTACTATTTTTTCAGGCAACACTACTAAAACAGGAACTAGTCTTACAGAATTACCAGTCTAATAGTGCACGTAAAACAAACTGGTTATTCACTGAAATTCACAACGGTACGTTATCTGGTTTTACAATTCACTAAGAATCAAACTTCAATTTTCCACTAAGGATAACGCTGCATCATCGCCCTATTTATATCAAACGATTGTCAGTAGTCAGAAATAATCCTCTCTGTCACAGCCTTTCGTGGAATTAACACTATTCAGTTACCACTTTCATCAACAGTTCAATGAGCAACTTCGTAACAAAAGAAGAGGCTCTGTGCAGATTCACTCACCGGAAACACCAATCAGATATATCTCTCTTTAATCTTTCTCTGTTAAGCGCAAACAAATATTTCAATCTGAATCAAAGGCCAGCTTTTTATACGATTAGCTTCTGTGCACAGGTAGTTTATCTCCAAACAATAAAAAGGTCCTTGTTCTGCTACACCTTTACAAACAGCTGCGTTACAAAGAAAATCCGAGCGTATTCCCAAACATTCCAAAGAATTTACATCCGTTATTAAAACCCGTCGCTTTGAAGTTCCTTGTTGCCTCCATAGATCTGCATGCAGGTGAGTCCCATATCTTGTTGGAGCATCACCTGAAAATCAAAATATAGAAACAGTAATCAATATCCAAAATGAGACTAAAAATTAGGGTGATTGCTATTAGAATAAAGGAATAAGAGGTGGGAGAGTGGGCGAAAGACAAGGAGATCGAGGGTGGAAAGTAAGGAGTGTTCTTATGAATTTCAACTTAATACATGAATATAGACTTTTGAACAATTTCCCTATATATATTGACTGATTATAACACAGTAATAAAACAGAAATTACATTCAATCAAATAAGGAATAATATAAGCAGTATAGAAATTGAAGTAGGAATATTAAAATACAGAGGTATACGCATTAACTAGTCCACAGTTGCTTCGAAAATAAAACCAAAATACCATTAGTTTTTAATACACAGACAGACTTGTTTCCTTAGATGATATTTTGTCACCTGGCCGTAAACCAAATTTCAGGTGCAAAGCTCTTAGTTAACTGGTTTGGTTCCTATTACTATGCAAAGTAACAACCACTGCTAACATCTCTGAAACAAAATTAGAAACTTAAAAGTGATTTTCACTGGCATGAAAATAGGGAAGAGGCTTAATACAGTAAATCGTATAGTATTTTTGAAATGTACTAAAGCATTATTTTCAACATAAACTAAAGTTTTTCTTCTATAAAACTCGATATACGTTTTTGGAGACTGATAGCTTAGAAAATAACATTCACAATATAGCTTGTTGCATAGCAATAGATCATTTATATCACAACAATTATATGTTTTAAATACAAAGAAAGAAGCACAGGTCGTGATTAATTGCAATGTTGTTGTTGTTGTTTTCTAGTGCCTTGCATCTGGCAATGAAGCCATTAGCATTCGTGCTTTCCAATACTTTTGAACTGTAGTTTCTTCTGATCTTAATGTTTCACAGGTCTTCAAGTGGTCTTCGTTCATTTCTGCTGGATCATTACACAGGACACATATTGGTGAGGCTGAGATACCTATTCTGTAGAGATGACTTGCTAAGCAGTCGTGATTTGTCAATAGTCGGAAGGCTGCAACCGCTGTTTTCCTTGGTCTCTGGGGGATTATATCTGGGTTGGAAAGTAGTGTAATCCATTTTTTATCTTTGGCATTTGTTTCTACTTCTTGTAGGTATGAATGAGAAAATTTTTTAATGATCAAGCGTTTTATTGAGGAATATGAGAAATTGAATTTAGACTTTTGTTTTATTGTTGTGCCTTTCTTTGCAAGTGAGTCTGCAGCTTTGTTCCCCATGACTCCACAGTGTGCTGGAATCCATTGGAGATGAACAGTCTTATTAACTTTTTGGAGTTGTGTTAACATTTTGTAGCATTCTCTAATTTTTGTTGACTTCTTTGTAGTATTTGAACATATTCCCTGAATTCCAGCTTTAGAATCTGAAAGAATTACTGCCTTGTTAAATTTAAGGGAAGATTTAATAACTGTCGGAGAGCAATGTGTATACCCTCTATTTCTCCATCATAATTTGTTGTGTCTCTGCCAACAGAATGATGAAAGGAGAAATGTGAACATGTAACTCCAGCTCCAGTAAGGTTTTCCTTGGAGGATCCGTAGGTATATATGTGCAGCCATTCTTCTGTGGGATACCTAGTATTGATTGTTTCCAGAGCTAGAAGTTTTTGTATTTCTTTTGGTGTGTCTGATTTACTTATTTCCTCTATTAATTCCAAACTGAAGGTAGGCTGCTTTAATTCCAATGGATTTTCTCTTATAAGTAGATTTTCTCTGGTGTTAGGAATGTTCAATTTGGATTTAATCTGTGTTACCTTTTCTAGGAAACTACTATGAGTTTTAAGGATTGAAGGGGGGAGGTTCTCTTCTGTCCATTTAGAGTTTGGCAGTCGTGACATTTTCTCGTGTTGGAGCAATGCTTTTCTTCTATTTTTGTTGCTATTGATGGGGCCCGTGTTAAGGCAAGCATGGCATCAATAGGTGTGGATTTAACTGCTCCAGTGATTAGGCGAAGAGCCTGATTTTGTATTTGTTCGAGTTTATTAATGTTAGAATTTGCTGCTGTTATTAAAGCTTCAGAACAGTACAAGAGGTTTGGTTTAACATACATTTTGTATGTTGTGTTAAGGACTCTCCTTGAGCAGCCCCATTTAGCACCAGCTAACCTTTTCAGGATTTGCAGTTTCTTTTCAACCTTTTCTGAGATGTTTGATATATGTTTTTTCCAACTTAGCTTTCTGTCGAAAGTGATGCCTAAGTATTTGGCATCATCAACTGCTTTGAGTGGTTTACCATTATAATTTATGTTAATACTAACTGGTTTGTATTTTAGTGTAAATAATTCATAATTTGTGTTTTCCACATTGATAGTCATGAGGTTTTTGGAGCTCCATTCATGTACTTTGTTTAGGGCTGTTTCTATTCTGTCTTTAATTAATTCAGGTAAAGTAAAGTTCATACTTGAGACTCAACGCTGCTGAAGCTCAGACTATACAGATGAAATACACCTCATTTGTTATATTTCAAGAGTCAAAAACACGTTAAAATTTCTAGGGATGTGTCGGACTTATTGCCATGTAACAAACACTTTTTTCCATGTCATTAATTGCATCAAAATAATATTGTGTTATTTAGAAAACACAAGTTTGTTAAAAATCACATTTGCTTGCATATATAAAGGACTTTATCATCTGCTTTAATGAGCCTCTCGTCTACATTCATGCTTGCGGAAATACTTTTTCAACTCCTACTTTCGTTTGAGGATATTTGTAGCTATAAGTTTGGATCACTTACCTATCCGGTACGGTATATATACTGTTACTCATATAAACACACTTTTTCCCGACTATCGTGCATTGTATAACTGTTTTTCGCTACTCTCCACATGTTCCTCCTATTTCTCTCTTTAATGTAACCACTCACTTGGATCTTAAAGATTTCCTTAAAGTTAATATGCGTCTTGCACATTTTTAGTGTGCATGACATCAGATTGCCGTACTCAGAAATCAGTCCTTATGAGTAATTCTCTCACAACATTTAGCTGTTTAGACCAGGCATGATCTGTGACTACTGCTTTCTCACCCTGTAGGACTTCACAATACAGAGCGTACTAAGAGAATTAGAATTTTCTTGGACAGTAGGTAAACCGAACAGCAAAAGAGGGCATGATTTAATCTCGTGTTTTCCCCATTAGCACTTGTGGTTTAAGCTACTTTATCTGCCACATGGGCTGTAATCGCGAATCCTGTCATTGTTTTGCATCACTTATTTGCCCATATGTGCTCTGAAAATTCCTTTGGGTGTCAGATTCTCATGTGTCCCATAAGTCCAGGTTTTTATAAATCCCACATTTCGGTCCCTTAGTTAATAGCATCTTATGCACACGAGATATTCAAAATATATTTAGTCACAGATAGGAAGAAAATATAATGAATGTCATAGTGTGTGCGTACGCATGTGTGTATGTGTGTGTGTGTGTGTGTGTGTGTGTGTGTGTGTGTGTGTGTGTGTGTGTGTGTGTGTGTGTGTGTGTGTGTGTGTGTGTGTGTGTGAAAACTGGCTTTGCTATTTACTTTTGAGAGCTTTTCAACTTTTCAGCGATTATCCGTAATTCTTTCTTAGTGCCACCTTAGTCAATCCTAATCATCCATCTCCATACGCCGATCCTTTACCATCTGATTTACACTAACTGTCGGAGTACGTTTCCTTCTTCCTCACGTGACCATTCCAGCGTAATACTTGGCTATCTTCTTTCATTGTTCCCACGTGCCTATATCATTAAAGGGTTCCTTGCTCAATGCTTTTTGTCAGCAAATTTTCCACGTTCATCAACTTTTTTACCTCCTCGCTCTTTTTCCTTTCCAATCAAGATACTCTGCCTATTCGTCTTATTTCATTCATTTCTATCACTTTTATCCTGCTTTCAATAACTAACTTTCAATAAGTGCACATCCTTCTTCGCATTCCTTAATATCGACCCAACTAATATTTCAAGAATCAGATTATTTTTGTTTTTTGTCTACACATAATTCCAATCCAAAAAACCCCACCCAGCAACTTTATTGCCCTCCGTGGTTGTACTCTGCTTCACATTCGGTTTCACCTTCTACTTTATTGGACAATGGAAATATTTAAATTCGCTTTTAAACAAACACCGAAAATGAAAAATGGGATAAACTCGGTGTCTATATTGTTTGTGATCTTTATTCTCTACCAAGTTTTCGCAATCTAAACAACGCACCTTTGACATTAACATTTTTTTTAAATTTTATTTTATTTTATTTATTTTTGTTTTTATTTTCCAAACACAGGACCAATGTTTCTTATTAAAATGTCACTTGTTTTATATAATAATATGAGAAACACACATTTTCTTTGAATTTCCTGGTACCCCTTATTTAATCTTCTACTGTATGTGTAAGACGCAGAGAAGTGTAAGACACAGGCAAACAACTCTTATTCCTAGATCTTCTTCGTGTTAGTTGAGATAAACATTTGTACAAATTATCTTATTGCTTATTTCCTTGTAGGTACAAGGGGAACATGGGAGTACATTTTGAGTCATAGTCAAACCCTTTAAAGCTTTCAAATTCCGTTGTTTCAAGTTCTCTCACGGTTAACACATAAAAAAAGAATAACGATGTTCCATTTGACAGAAGTCTAAGTTCTCCAAACCTCACACAAATAACAAGCAATATCTCCGCAAAGGTTCACTTTAAAACAATTATTTTGACACAAATTGTGTGCTTTAGCAAGATATACATTTTTTGTATAGTAAGATTTGCTCTATCTCTTACGGTTTACCAGTTATGCAAAACTCATCCAGAGTAAATAGGACTTAAGATATACATTTCATTTATAATAAAAATACCTCAAGTATCATTTTAATCGAAATCGCTAGAGTCAACGTCTTCGAAAACTTTTCCACGAACAGGGTAGTTTACGGTGGTAGTTTACGGGTTTCTTCAAACTCATCGTGTCGTATCGTTGAAAGACAGACTTAAATACCAACATTGGTTTTTAACCGAATGTTCGTTTTTGAATTATGCTTTCCACAGACTGAAAGACACACACACACACACACACACACACACACACACACACACACACACACACACACACACACACACACACACACACACACACACACACACACGCACACACACACATACACACGGACCTTTTTCTAAAAATGCTTTTTGGATTCAGGGGGTCTCAAACATATATTTCCGGTAAAATCTCGACATTGAATTTTTGGGTGAAATACAAAGTAGACAAGGTAAAAATGAACAACGATGTTGCATTTCACGAAAGTTTTGTTTTCCGAAACTGACACAAATAACAAGGAATATCTCCATAATGGTTTCCTCTACAAACTAATTTACCTTGACACAAATTATTTTAGCGAGATCTACATTTTTTGTATGATAGGATTTTGTCTATCTCTTACGGCTTAAGAGTTATTGAAAAATCATCCAGAGTAAACTGGACTACATATGCTACAGCTAGAAAATTCAAAATATACACTTAATTTGTATTAAAAAATATCTTAAAGATATGACATTTTAATCACAATCCTTACGAGCCATATTCAAGAAAAACAAAATTTTCGAAAAAATTTCCATGTAAAGGTTAGTTTAGGGTGGGGCTATTTTCTTCACAATCTTCGTGTCGCATCCTTGAAGGACATGAAACTTAAATACCAAATTTGGGTTTTAACCGACTTTTCGTTTTTGAGGTATGCTGTCCACAGACTGACAGAGACACACGCTGGCGCGCGCGCGTGGACCTTTTTCTAAAAATGTATTTTTTTTTTTTATTCAGGGGCCTCAAAACATATTTCCGGTAAAATCTCGCCATCGAATTTTAGGGTCGAATACAATACTTACTCCATTTACCAGTAGAGAAAGTAAAATAATGTAGAGCTCAATTAAATACACAATCTGGAATCTTTTGTAGAGTTAGTCGATTTTGGAATACAATGTTGGAGGTTTTGATATTTCCCAAATGTCATCTAAGTACTTTTTCTATTGATTTTCCATACGGGCTTGTTACCATGTATGTGAATTGTGTATATTGTATATATCCGATATAATGTCTTTGTTAGCAGTAGAAGAGTGGTGTGAAAAGTTTATGTAAACTAGCATAATTTTCATTTAAGTTTGCATTGAGCAGCCGTGAGACACAAAACTGCGACTAATTCAACACAATGTTGGGGCATTTTGACACGGCTTAGTTGTCAGAAAATTTTGGTAAAACTCTAGGATTTGTTAACACCGTTTCAACGAGCGCTATCTTTAATATTTAACGACATTGAAGGCACTGGGCGAAAAACGTGTATCTAATGTAAGGCAATTTTGTGTTGCATTTTTTCTACCTTGAACAAGGAAATGCAATTTTCTGCAGTGTATATCAATGCTACACACCCTAAAAGATACATGTACTCATACAACTGCATTCGAGAGATAGACATATAAAAAGTAAGCAAATAAATCTATAAATTAATTAATAGGTAAATAAAGACAATGTCAGCAAATGTATAAATAAATAAATCACTTACACTGTTTTATAGAGCACATTTTAAAACCTGTAAATCTTGCGTTTACCCAAATAACTACATGATGCAAAGTTAACTTCCTTGATTCTAAGACTGAATGGCTGTTTTTTCCTTACTTTTAGTTATGGCGCGGGGGAGAAATAAGTACACAAATGGACATAGCTTTAATTTGAAGTTTAACCTCATACTCTAATTAAAATTACGGTCCATGCACACGAAAGGGGTAATGTATTTTGCAAAAGTGTAAGTGACCTTTCCATGAGTAATTAATAAAGTGAGGCGAGTTTGGGAATTACAGCGGGCGAGCTCTGAGCAAATTGCCAACTACAGAACAACTGAAATCATGGTGCTTTCCAACTTTGAGTCGAATAATCCTCCGCAGAGTACGTTAATTCTCATAACAGAAAGGGTGTGACGTAAAATCTCAGTGTAGTTTTGTTGAAATATATTATTGATGTTTGGCCTAGTGTTTAACACATTCACAAATTCTTAATTTTAAAACAGATACCTCAGGCCTTAAAACTGCTGGTTTTAATAGAGCAACTTTAGAGACGTTCTTGTATATGCTTGAATAGGTTTAATACGTTTACTACATAAGAAACCAACTAGCCACCTAACTTTCAGTTTACATGCAATTTAACACAGAGAAATGACTTTTTATCCCAAAATCACATTCAGATGACCATTCTTCTGTAATCACTCAACAAGTCTTGTGCTAAAACTGCATTCCCACAGAAATTCGTTGTGTTTCCCGAATTTGGGTTTTCAACTTCTGAAACGTACTTGGCTAAAATCACTAGTAGGTATTTAAGTACGGAATGCGTTGGATTTCAGGTACCCTCTGAGAACGAAATCAAAAGCTGAAAGATCGGAGGACCTGTCCAAACATCTAAAATTCTCTTAATTAGAGATAACTGACACTGGGAAACAAATTTCTCACAGCTGCCATGAAAATCCGTGCGTTATTGCTCGTAGCCCTATCTTGCTGAACGAACGTGGCATTGCTCATAGGAAGACGAGCAAACACATGAGCTAAGATCTTCCGTATGTGCAACCACCATCGCGCTGTTACAGTTACAGACGTTTGTTTCCCTCTGGACTGCGCGATAATTACAAAAACAGTTATTGGGCATTATGCTGTCACTTCCAGTCTGTGAAGTGATTTGTCATGAACTTCTTGTCACATTGTGGCACACCAATAATTTGTTTATTAATTACTTCTTCTTCAAAACGGCTTAGGCCATTTAGCCTGTTGTGGCTCAAGATTCTTGTTTCTTCCAACTTTTACTCGGTCGTCTGATGTTCTTTCGTCCTTGTGGTTGATAGTTACTTGCTATTTTGGGTATTCTAGTTTCTTAAATTCCATTTAAGTGCTGTTTTCAATTGATTCTGTGTGTTTTTGGTTTTTTTTTATAATTTTTCGTATATTTCGTATATACGTATTTTCCGTATATTTCTTTTATGTTGTGCCATCATTGTGTTTGTTAAAAGTGGGCCAACAGTGTTTCACATATTTTTATTATGGTATCGTTGCCTGAGGTTATTTTTATTGTACCTGTTATATAGCTGAATTTATATAGCTTTGTGTGTGTGTGTGTATGTTCTGTATGTTATTCTGAGGAAATTCAATTTTGAGACTTATTCAAGTATGCTATTTTGTCAACTATTTTAGACCGAACTGAATGGACGCTTTTAAAAGTTACTGTTCTGTTTTTCTTAATAGATAGTTTTAATTTCTATACTTTTGCTATTTGATATTTGTAACATAGGTGCTACTCTTTGAAGTTCGTTCTCTTTTTTTCGGTCATCTACGTATACCATTGCTTTTACTGATCTTATTCCTAAAATGAGTTCTCCTATTGTTTGTTGATAAATCGTTTAAGTGGAAATAGCCTTCCTCAGTACGTTGACAAGATTCTGGATTCTATTAATTCTAGGCCCTATTCCCATACTGCATACGTATTTTTAATCCATCTAATGTTACTATTATAAAGTCCTATGCCTGAGAAAGATAGTATGCAATGTACTCTTTCAACGGCCCTATGTTCTCAAATGTGCCAGCAGTTTAAATGAGTGATGACATTAACAGCTGGAACGCCTTGATCAGGTATGCTTAATCCCAAGCATATTCGAAATGCACATGAGCGAAGTGTAGCTTTGCCATTCTTTGCTTTTGTGGCAAAAGCACGTCGCACTCCAATCCCATCTACATTGTCAGCCAAAATATTTTCCTGTGCTTTACAAAATGGCGGCAGTCACATTCATACCAAATCCAAATAAGCGTCGTCTAAACTCGCTCGTGCACCCAATGTTATTCCAGTGAACTGCAATGGTATGTGATAGACAGTTTTTTAAGATTTGGGAATAAAATAACATAAATCACTAATTTCATCCAAAAACAAAGGAAGAGAACTTTTGCGCGTGCTACAAGGATTCTAAAGTCTCTGGTGTTTAGTCTCACGAGAGTTATAAAGTACATAGTTGCAGTATAACCAGTTACTTTGGTCTAAGGAATTGTTTTCGGCAGCTCAAACTAAGTTATACAAAATACGTTTTAAATAATTGTTTTGTTCCCGCAATATGCTGGTATAGCTACTGTTCTAATGACGGAGAATTTGATGTTCTATTAAAAGAGCATGAAGTGTTAATGGTATTGAGAAACTTCATTTAAGACGACATTTCAAGGGAAATGTATCATACTGGCAGCATTTTGTTTTTGTATGGTGAAGCTAATTCGTTCCCTCAGGTATTCCGTGGAATGAAGATCGCCTGCAAAGGATAGAAGTTTTCGTCCACTAAGTAGTTTGCTCTTGGCATAGTAACATTTAAGAGTAGTTGATGCTTACGTTCTTGTATTAAACCACATATGACTGTATATCTCTGCGTGAATAGGTGTAATTGACTAAATGTATTAATCGGCCGTGTCTAATTTTCCAAACATTTGGTAAATAAAATGCTTTATATGAAACGGAGGAGTAAAGCACCAGAATTCTTGGTGAAGCAGTTAATTCAAACCAAATATGTTGTTTCCAGCAAAGGCAAAGAGATATTCAAAGACCTGATTGCCAATGAAATCGAAGTTTTTGTTTTGTATAGACACAGCCATGCGGCACCGCAGACGGTGACACCGATCTACATGTGACGAAGATGGGAAAACCGGAGGAAAACCCATTCTGCGCCGTTTTCTCCACCACAACTCCCACATACGGTCGCCTGAAATCGAACACGAACTACTTTGGTGAGAAACGAATGATTTACTCACTCGGTCCGGCACGAGCCCACCACCATTGCAATTCTCATTAATTTGATAATGCTTATTTACCAAGTCCTGCTCAACTAGGAGAGCAGAGAGAGCTGTTACGTAGTTTAATTTCTTGAGTATTAAATATGAACCATACACCAAATTATAATATTAAGCTCAAAGAATATCTATGTTACATTCTAATCACTAGAGCCCAGAGTTTTATGTAATTACATATTTTAAATGCTGCATAATATTTCAATGAGAAGTAAAAATGTTGGCGAATTATGTCATTTTGGACTCCCTTACAAATTTTTATTTTACATAATTTTACATATTTTGCACGTTTCTACATATTTTAACGATGTTACATAAAACGTACATATTTTCTTGGTTTCGTTACAATTTTGTTATTTTTTAAAAAAAATATTTTAGTCACATTACAAACTACTGTTTTCACAAGTTTTGCTGAAAGCAACAAAAATCAATCTGCAAAATAGGATGCAAGTTAAATTAAGAATGCCATAATAACCTCCTCGCCTCGTTCTGATTGTTGTCCGTTTATATCAAAGCAGGTGCCGCTCGACAATGTTGACCTCCAGTGTCACGTTTCTCGTAATGCTTTGGGCATTTACAAGAACTGGAGCAATTTGTTACTATTGATACCATTGTTGCAGTAGTCGGCATCTTGTAGTATAATAGCTGCGAGGAAACAAAGTGAGCCGCTGGACATCAATATAGCGGGGCGATAATACTGCAGTTAGTTTCTTGCAATTCTTAGTAAAATGGCACCAATTGCGTCCTCACTATCCTGCTAGTTGAGTTCATGGGTGAAATTAGATAGCACCTTTACAATCGATGGAAAAGTAATAGTCTGTCAAGCGTGCGGTAAAAGAATTAGCTGTTCCATGAAACCTGAATTGGAAAAACATATCAAAAGTGTTCTTCGCATACGCAACAGACACATACGGTCTTCTAGAAAGCAAGTTCTATTGACACAAATGCAACAGGAACTGTCGGGAAATGATTTTTAAAGACTTTTGCTGTGCAATGGTTGCAGCTAATATTTCGTGGCATTAACTTCAAATTCCTCAATTTCGCTCCTTTCTAAAAAAAAATATTGCAAGAAAGTTATTCCAGACGAATCTACTCTTAGGAAAAAGTATCTCCATGTGTGTTTATGAAGAAGCAGTTGCTCATATACGGAATGAAATTGGGGACTCCTGTATTTGGTTTGCCGTCGATGAAACTACAGATGACATGGGTCGCTCGGTACATAGCAATCCTTCTAATCTGCTGCAAGTTGTTGGAACAAACAAATCATTCTACAATTGCAAGATTTGTAAATGATGGGATGAAGATTCTGTAGCCAGAGGGTGTGTGTGAGGAAAAGGTTCGGGTGCCGCAGCGTACATGATTAAAGCTGCTACTACCCTTAAGGTTTTCTACCCGAATGTACCTGCTTGGCCCATGCATTGCAACATGTTGCTGTAATTTTCCCTGTGTGAATAAGTTGACATCAGCAACAAAAAAGGTCTTCGTGAAAGCAACGCACAAAATTCAGTGCTATAAAAATCATCTCCAACATGTCCCTTTGTACTTACAAGATGGGGTACATTGTTAGAAGCTGTGAACTTTTATTGTGAACATTTTGAAGGAGCCCAGTCAGTGGTGAACATGTTCTCTTCAGAAGTAACTGTTTCCATACGTGAATCTCAGGACATCTTTAAAGATCCAAAAGTGCCAAGCTCCTATGCTTACATCAGAAGTAACTTCGGCTGGTTGCCTAGCATCATCAAGACATCAGCTTCCCTTCTTGACGAATCTATGGATTTAATGGAACGTGCATCACAGAAGCTTAGTGTAGTTTCAGAAAGGAAGGTAGGTGAAAAATTCAAACCTGTGCTAAATAGGAATCCAGGGTACTCTACGCTTCTGTCCGTGTCTAAACTGCTAAATGGTGACAATGTCAATTTATCAAAACATTTCTCTGCAAATCCGATTCCTATAGTAAAATGTGCTCCTGTTACTTCGTGTGACGTGGGGAGAAGCTTCTCTGCTTAAAAGGACATTTTGTCCGATAGGAGACAAACAATGACCCCTGAAAGTATATCGTTATTCACTGTACATTGAAAGAATCAAAAGACTCAAAATGGAAATGTGTGGTTGTTCATTGTACGTCAAGAGATATAAAACTGAAAATGCATCTTTATTATAAAATTTAATTATTTTGAATTCATTGTTTCACTCATTGATAAATTGGTCCAGTGCTTCAACCTTGCTTCAACATTATTTAAGTAAAATAATTATACGAAATGAGTAAGTTTAACAAACATAATCCAAAACACCTATCTTTATTTCGTGATTACCTACTTGAAAATAACTTTTAGGTAAATTCTGCATACAATAAAAAATATTTTCCCTATAATTAATTCTATATTTAGTAAATTTTAGCTCATTGTAATTAATTTATGTACTTACAGACCCATCAAATTACAAAATTCTGGTAATTTTCAGTCTGCATTTAGATTTGAGGTTGTAATGTTAGCGTTTAGATTATTACATAATTTTACATATTTTGTTTATATTACATATTTCATTACATATTTTGATGTTTTTGTTACATAAATATGTACATATTTTGCACCTTGATATTACATAAAAATCCGGGCTTTACTAATCACCACAATTAATTGCATTTAATACTAATAAAAAATCGTCGACATGTTACAACCATGGTTGTACAAGAGGGAAGATAAATAGAAGTGCGAGGTTTGTAGAAACAAAAGCCAACTTTAATGTCTAAGTTGCTGAATGAGCCACCTATTTTGCTCTCAAGCTTTAATAAGAAAAGAAAATCAAAGAGTTTATCTTTAAATCATTGTTAAATAGTTTAGTGGCACAAGCATGACTTTAAGAACTGCATGACTTTATGCGCATTATAACATTTTAAGAAACATGATTGCAGGCTAGCGTAACGCTTTTTTCATGGCTGCAACATCAAAAGATGAATTTAATTCTAATAATCTTCCATGTCATAAAGCACATTAATCAACTGATGATACAATACAAACTGAACACAAATATTAATAAAACCTCGTTATTGAAAATAACTCCTAAGCCATGAAATAAGAATATCACGAGCTAAGATAAATTTTGTACTCGTATGAATGTATTTCAAGTTTAGCTTTAAAACAGAGTAATTAAACTTCAGAAGAGAGAATGTGTAAGTATATGTGCTAACCAAACTAAAGTACAGTTATAATAACTTATAGTATAAAATAAACTATATGTAGTAAAATTTGGATAAACATACATGTAGTTTTAATCCGTAGAGAACTTCAATACTTTTCAGAAATACTACATAAAAGTCCTATGTGTGGCACTCACACTATTTTCCCTACTTTGTACTAACCATTCCTAAAAACTCTTATTCCTGTATCTTTTTCATGTTAACACACATAAACATTTGCAGAAATTATCCTATTGCTTATTTCCTTGTAGGCCCAAGGGGAATATGGGATTACAATAGACTTTGAGCCTTAGTTAACTCTTTTAAAGCTTTCAAATTCCGTTCTCATTGCACGGTAGGCATATAAGAAAATGATTAAGGATGTTTTAACTTGAAAGAAGTATAAGTTCTCCGAAACTCACACAAATAACAAGGAATATCCCCAAAATGGTTTACTCTTCAAAAAAAAAAAAAAAAAAAAAATTATTTGGATGTAAATTGTGTGTTTTAGCAAGATCTACATTTTTGTACAGTATGATTTGGTCTATCTCTTATGGTTTTACACTTATGCAAAAGTCATCCAGAGTAAATAGAAGTACATGGGCTATAGCCAGAAAATTCAAAATATGCATTTCATTTGTAGAAACTGATTATCCGGGCTTGTGGGCCGTGGTCTAGTCAGGAAACTCCTTCCAGACGTTTCGTCCGAAGCTGCGTCGAACATCCTCAGTGGCGTTGCCTTAACACTCTCTTAGTCTCGGCGATGACTGACCTAAGAACGATGACCGGCGATGACCGAGACTAAGAGAGTGTTAAGGTAACGCCACTGAGGATGTTCGACGCAGCTTCGGACGAAACGTCTGGAAGGAGTTTCCTGACTAGACCACGGCCCACAAGCCCGGATAATCAGTTTCTACATTATGACACCGGCCGTGAAAGCTTACGCAGTTTGATGCATTTCATTTGTCATAAAAATATCTAAAAAATATGGCACTTTAATCTAAACTGTTACAGCTATTTTTATGAAAATCAACGTTTTAGAAAAAGTTTCCATGTAAAGAGTAGTTTAGGGTAGGGCTATTTTCTTCACAATCTTCGTATCGCATCCTTGAAAGACATTGAATTTAAATACCAACTTTGGTTTTTTACCGACTTTTCGTTTGAGTTATGCTGTGTCACACACACACACACACACACACACACACACACACACACACACACACACACACACACACACACACACACACACACACACACATACACACACACACACACACAAACGTACGTGCTGGGATCTTTAAAGTATGATCAAACATGCTCTTTTTATACCAGGTGCCTCAAAACATTTCCGGTGAAACCTCGACATCGAATGTTTGGGTGGAATACAATACTTCTACTTTACTATACGTAGTAGAGAAAGTAAAAATGATATTTCTTTTCGGTACGTGACTGATTCTATAGCAATTGGAAATATGAAGCAAAATACACATAGTTTTTGTAATTTCTGAAAAACTAAGTTCATACTACCAAATTAATTTGTTTCTATTATAACAAAACGACAAAATGTTAGTCCAATTACTTCTTCTGTCACTTTAATCTCTTCCAAAACTTTTGCACAAATACACAGTTCTCTTCCCGTCGTTAACACAGTTTTCAGTCCTTTACGATAGTACAACTCACAACTGTTTTCTACTCGTAGACTCGACTCACTTCTATTACTGTCTCTCAAACAGTAACTCCGATGATACGATCACTCAACACTCATTAAAACTTCTTTACTTCGGCGTGACGTATCCTTCACAACTGTCTTGCACTCGCTAACACATTGATCGACTCAGAAAACTTCCTCCTTTTTTTCAAGTGGAGGAGAAGTTTATGCACTTACTCAGACTGTACGGAATGGCACTACCCGCTAAAAAAACTCCCAGAAGCAAAGGGTATAAAGCTAGAATGCCTTCACCTACTCCGCAAGCTGTTTTACCGGCGACGTGACTAGGACTTTCTCGAACGTCTGCAAACAAGCCGCTCGCCAGACATTTCTTCAGTAATCCGGAAATCCCCTTTTGACGTGCCGCGCTCATTGTTGTCAGGCGTTTTCTCGCGTGAGTGTTGTGGGGAAGCTTAATCTTAAGCGCCTTTGATACGCGCTGCGTCTAGTAATGTGGTGTCAAGTAGCTTGCCCTAACTGTCCTTTGATGTGCGCCGCGGCCGGCGTTACAGTATATGCTAGATTAGTCAGCATTTACTCAACCTCGCTACATCATGAACCTGTTTATCCTAAGTAAAGGACTTATTAAAGGAAGTGTCCTTTCAAAAACATTTTTAAGTATATTTTTGTGACAGATATTAAATAAAAAGCTATTTCTGCATTTAGATTGCTCTTGTACTCAAGTATGGGTATAACAGGGTAGTTGTTACAGTGAAGTGTATGTTGTTTAATTGGTAGAGACGCCAGTTGTGAACATGGTTAGAGGTAATTAGCAAGTCTGACCCTCGACATTTCACTTGCTTCCAAGTAGATGTGTACGCTAGTAATCAAAAGTGGAGAGCAGTTTCATAGCATCACACTGATTGCATCTGTACAAGCGCACTGAAAACTATTAACCGAAAGGCTCTTAGTACCTAGAGCAACATTTAAGGAATGACGACAAGGTTGTAATGTTTCCATTGCTTTTTAATGAATATTTATATACAGCATTAAATAACTGGAAAAGGAAATGTGGTGGAATGGAAATACCAGTCAATGAAAATATATTATTCACCTGCATTATGTAGATGAGCAGGTAGTGCTCGTTCAAGGTACAGAAGACTTAGAATATGTGATGAAAATTAAATGAAGGATTTAAAAATTGGGTCTACCGATAAACTGGAGCAAAACTGAATATCCATTCACAGTTGGAGATAGCAAAAACTTGTAAATAGATAAAATATAACTATTAAACCTCAGAATGAATGTAATTATCTTGGAGAAACATTGAATATTTTTGGCACACGTGAAAAAGGTGATAAATTCAAGAATTTTTCCAATAAAAACAATTACTGAAGCATGAACACCCCTATTGTGGCAAAAAATATCAAATATAAAACTAAATAATGATACATCAGGTGGCCCACTCCAGCCGGCGTTGGAGTAAGTTGATAATCGTTCGTGCGTTAAAAGAGTTGCAGAAATCATGCTGGAAAATACAGTCAGTGGCATGTGTGAACTCTGTTGTGCTTGTGAGAGAAGCGGGCGGGATGCCAGGCTAGATGTATAGCGCGTGATAATAGACAAGAATAGTCTTATAATATTTTCTACTTCACTTACACGACTTTATTTTGTAGGGAGTAAGCTCATTCCTACTATGCTGCTATTAACAGATTACAGGATTACAGATCGTAAATTGCCCTATCAAAATCCATGCGGTTCATGGGCCTTCTTAAAGCTTACTATAGCGAGGAAATCAGGCAGTGGTTAAGACACAATGCGCGTGACGTCAGTGCTTTTGATGTAACGAACCTATTTGGTAAGGCCAAACAGCTCAAATAGCAAACGATGGTTTTAAAATAACGGACATGTACTCCCTGGACAACAAGTTGTTCACAAATGCCGAATATATTGAAGAGGCAAACAAAGAAAAAATTATTTCTCTTTCTATGAATCTGTGCTAAAGAAACAAGGTTCAAGAAATCAGAGCTTTCCAGAAGACAGAGAATGTGATGTGGACGAGCCACAAATTATTGTAGAATTTGAGCCAAGTCAACCATTGACATCTTCGTTAGGTCAGGGTATCCCTCTGACATCGGCTACACTTGAGGATCCCAAGAGTCCCACATCTTCTAAGACAAGCCTGTTTGAGATCAGTCGCATCCCAGAAATCAAAAGAAAGAGATCAAATAGGGGACGAAAGGTCTGCAGCTCCACGGCCATCACATCTACACCGTATAAAATCCAATCGGTTGAAGTTACAAAAGCCAAAGAACCTGAGTAGCAAGCATGGAATCATGCTCAAGGTTGCAAACGTAATCATGGCCTGCGCTCCGTTTATCAGTACAGCTTTCCGGAAATGGGAAAGAGCTTGTTATAGAGCGTCTAAATTATGAGAGGAACGTGAAAGAATCAACTACCGAATGTGAAGATCATATCTATAAATATCCCCACGGCAGTTTCCCCGTTCAAAGATGACGTTTGGTGTATGCTTTGTGGCAGGAAATTTTCGGAAGATTCTGAAGGGGAGCTTTGGGTCATGTGTGTTATGTGCTCGCTGTGGGTGCATGTAGATTGTGCCGGGTCTGATAAGGACGTGCACATCTGCGAGTTTGGTCGTTCAACGATTTAATTCTGTTATACATTTTCTGTAAATGAATTTTGTATCTTTTCTTTTAGCTAAAACCTGTAGTTCTTATATTTAAATTATATTTTGAAACTAAATTGTTTTCTGTTGTTTTATACTGTTCCTAATTTTGTTTACTGTTATTTTGAATATTGTTACAAGAGGTCCAATTTTGGCAACCATTTTTCAAATCGCAAAAACATAAGGGATTGCAGTTAAGCTAATTATAAAAGAAAAAGGACTCTAGAGAATATTTACATAATATTCAAGACATACGGGTACAGTCCATTAATAGTGAAAATATCTTCAACGTATGCTATTTTTAAGAAAATCAAAACTTTATAAAAAGTTTCCATATAAGGGAAGCTTGCGGTGGAGGAACGTTCTACAAAATCTTCGTGCGACACCTTTGGAAAATGCTGAACTTAAATTATGTTTAATGTTTAACCCTCTTATGTTTTGAAGTTATGCTGTTCTGGTGTCAGTCTGTCGCTCTCTCTCTCTCTTTCACCTCTCTCTCTCTCTCTCTCTCTCACACACACGAACATATGTACATGTATACACAGATGGACCCTTGTCAAAAAGAGGAAGACTCAGAAAATTTCGAAACGGGTAATCCAACGAAATATCGATATTAAATGTTTGGTGGGGTTGCAACATCTTCTCTACTACGAATCAAATGGTAGAAAGGGAAACAATTTCCTAACAATATTTTTTAGAGCACATATAACTGTTATATTGGGTAGCGAAGTTCATGTGAATGTAACATATCCGATTTTTCCTATCAAATAGCTTCGTTTGTAAGCTCTTCAACTCGTTTGTGTTATTGACCGTAGCCTAGGAGTAACATGTTTTTTATTATAAAGGTTATGCTAATTTTGTTTAGATTATTAGACCTATTATTAGGAGCCATTTTATTTTAGTATAGATTAAATTATTATTGGATAGCCCCGTAACGCAGAAGTAGGTGCCTAACTCTGGACGGCGGACCCGGGTTCGATTCCTGATACCGGCATGGGATTTTTTCCCTCTGAGAGATCTGGATTCGCGGTGCCCTCACCGTCATTATGTTCATGAGGGGCCAATTTGGGAGATATTTGAATCCATAAGTAGCGGCTCTATATCATGCAGAGGCATAACTGGCCGTACTGCACCCTACTCATGACGGCTGTGGTGGACAGAGCTAGGGGACGCAGCGGCTGGGCGGTAGGCCTTGGCCCATTTAGTACTGTTGTGCTGCCGGGTTAGTTGGTTCAATTATTCTTTTAATTTATTTAATTATTACTATTTTTCAGGATGTATCTGACTATGTCTTTAATTTTTACCTTCGGGGAGGATAATTGATTTTCCGAGCGTTAAGCTCCTTAGCTTGCTTGCATCCTTCGAAGGAACAGTAAGGTTGGTGGTTCCGTATCGTAGATTTACGGACGTAAAAAAAACCTCAAGCCTGATAAGGAGTCTCTGAACAAATTATGTGCTGTTTCAAGGCCAGTTTAGAATAGAACGCTGAGAAACACAGCAGCTAAAGAACGTCCATAAGTGCAATAATTTGTAATTCATTTCATTTCATTTCATTTCATAAAAGATCAGCAGCATACGTTTGAACGATAATGTTTAAGAGCTTTAAGTGAAGATTTTGTGGCCATATTATGTGATATTTACGCATCTATGAAAGAGAATAAAGAAAGTTTACAAGGAATTAAGCGTTATAGCAACTGCCCATCAACAAGTAAACAATCGAGTTATAGAAGCTGGACAAAGTACAACCAGCAACCGTTATAAGCACCCACTCTATCAGCTACCTATTGAACTGTTTCGTAGTGCAACCTTTGTTACGCCCCCTGTGTACTACAATGCAAGCTTAGTTTGCTCCAAAAGTGAAAAGATCATCTTTGGAAAGAACTCAAACGCACATAAGCAGTTGTTTCACAAAGAATGCACACCCATTCAGTACCCGGCTCAAACACTGGGAACGTGGGAGCATGGCGCATTGACTTCCACTGTCATGTGATACGATGTATCAGAAAGCTTAAGGCAATGTCCCACGGATTAACTTTTTTCACCAAACGTTTTTGTATTCAATGGAATTGCACACAAAGAGGCAGTGCCTGTCACACTGTGGTTCATTTTGATCCAATACAAATAACAGTTAACGTAGCAAGCGTGAGAAATAAACTGACGGATGCAAATATTAATTTAGCGATTGCTGCATTAAGTATAGGTTTTGGATATATTTACAAGAGTCTGAGTAGAAACAAAAGGTGTATTAGACGTAAAAGACTTTGGTGGACATGGTCATGAGAACAGGACTCGGGCCGAGGTATGTTATATCTACTACAAAACGAATTGAGGTTAGAGGACCTGGAAAACTATCGCAATTTTCTACCAATTGACGATTTATTTCTCAACCTTTTACATCGTGTCGAAGGCACACTTACACACCATAACACAAATATGAGACAAACGCGAAAGATATAATAAACAAATTGTAATAGTTTTAATCTTAGTATGGATGCATAGGAGATATGAACTCATTTCACAACATTTTAACAGTCTGTTAACCGGATTTCTTATTATTTATGCAATATAGCTAAGTAATAACCACCTCAGCAATATATGTTACTAGTAACGAAAAATCGTTAATGAATCTTCCAGAAAAAAACGTTTTATTAAAATACGCATTACATTAAAAGTGCCACGAGCCGTACATACACAACAGCTGACTACATGTTGCCTGCGCAGTCCACGACATTGTTATATTACAAACACAGATTGGCTATTTTTAAGTTGTTCGATGAAAAAATTAGATGCAACTCAATCGCATTGTATAAAAGCAGGTTGGATACCAAAAATACGATAGTATGGAACAAAATTGTATTAAACTGATTATATCTCACGATGCCATTTTGTTGTACATACATGGCATATTATTATTATTATTATTATTATTATTATTATTATTATTATTATTATTATTATTATTATTATTATTATTATTATTATTATTATTATTATTATTATTATTATTATTATTATTATTATTATTATTATTATTATTATTATTATTATTATTATTATTATTATTATTATTATTATTATTATTATTATTATTATTATTATTATTATTATTATTATTATTATTATTATTATTATTATTATTATTATTATTATTATTATTATTATTATTATTATTATTATTATTATTATTATTATTATTATTATTATTATTATTATTATTATTATTATTATTATTATTATTATTATTATTATTATTATTATTATTATTATTATTATTATTATTATTATTATTATTATTATTATTATTATTATTATTATTATTATTATTATTATTATTATTATTATTATTATTATTATTATTATTATTATTATTATTATTATTATTATTATTATTATTATTATTATTATTATTATTATTATTATTATTATTATTATTATTATTATTATTATTATTATTATTATTATTATTATTATTATTATTATTATTATTATTATTATTATTATTATTATTATTATTATTATTATTATTATTATTATTATTATTATTATTATTATTATTATTCTTATTCTTATTATTATTATTATTATTATTATTATTATTATTATTATTATTATTATTATTATTATTATTATTATTATTATTATTATTATTATTATTATTATTATTATTATTATTATTATTATTATTATTATTATTATTATTATTATTATTATTATTATTATTATTATTATTATTATTATTATTATTATTATTATTATTATTATTATTATTATTATTATTATTATTATTATTATTATTATTATTATTATTATTATTATTATTATTATTATTATTATTATTATTATTATTATTATTATTATTATTATTATTATTATTATTATTATTATTATTATTATTATTTTTATTATTATTGTTGTTGTTGTTCTTGTTGTTATTATTTGTATTTTATTATTATTATTATTATTATTATTATTATTATTATTATTATTATTATTATTATTATTATTATTATTATTATTATTATTATTATTATTATTATTATTATTATTATTATTATTATTATTATTATTGTTGTTGTTGTTATTATTATTTTTATTATTGTTGTTGTTCTTGTTGTTATTATTATTTGTATTTTTATTATTATTATTATTATTATTATTATTATTATTATTATTATTATTATTATTATTATTATTATTATTATTATTATTATTATTATTATTATTATTATTATTATTATTATTATTATTATTATTATTATTATTATTATTATTATTATTATTATTATTATTATTATTATTATTATTATTATTATAATCTTTTATTATAAACTGCACCAAAAGTTCTTTCAGTGCATATTATGTTTAGTTAATACGTTTTCAAAATCAAACATTTGTTTATAGAAATGTTCTCCTATCTTGTGAACAACTTTGCACGACTTTTACGCATGCTTTCTGTGACCAACGGTTTACCATATACCCATCTTTCTGCTTAACAAACTGAGGTTATGCTGAACGTCAAAACGTTTCCCATAGCACATTGAACATATGAATGTTTCCAATAATTTTCATTTCTTAAGAAGCCAATCCTATAATGGATTAGATGCACATTTACTGCAAGGCAGGGAATGAATTTCTACAATACTATTATAATTTCTCCTTCAATAACTGGAATGATTTCATCCAGCTTTCCTTGTCTTTAAATCCGTTATCATTCCATTCACATATTATCTATTGTAATACATTTATTCATTGAACACTGAAGTGCAAACCTCAAAATTACTTGTATTCTTTATGCATCTTGGGCGATCGATTTTGTCAACAGTCAATTATCGATTGTGAGTACGATACTGGGAATAGAATAGCATCAACACCATCCGACAGAAGAAAGTTAAACGCGATTGGCAAATTAAAATAAACTAAAAAGCGCGCGAATCTGCATTTTTTTTTAATTTAGTTCCTCATCTTTACGTATTCAGTTATTGATTTCGATCTTTTTGTGCACCTTTCTACGTGCACACTTTGCTACACAGTTCAGATTTACACTGCTAGGCTGCTTCATGATACATCTTGTTGGAACATATGAAGTTTTAGAACCCACAGGTAGACAGTCCCGTCACTACATGTCGCAGTTCCCAGTTCGCTGTCGTCTATGACCTGTCCGCCATTGATTCTGTGTCGAAGAACTCTGGCCATACTTCTCTCTTTGCTTCATGATTGTCATTTGGTTACCGAATGCTTCGGTGTGCTGTATTATATGTCTCAGTTTGATGTCTTCAGTTAAGAGAGGCTCTCTTGCTACTGGATACCACAAATCGTAAATATATGATTATTATTTCTTAAAATAAAGAACATACTATGTCGTTAACAGGCATTCTTAATTTATTATTGATCTTGCTATTGATTACGGTAAACGTGTTATTATGCAAATCACTAAGTGTTACCTAGACATTAACGTTTACTAGCTAGATAAGCTATCCAAAAACAATTATCACAACTTTTTTAAGACTCCAAAGGTGTGACCTCTCACACTTCTATCCAGAAAAGCAGTCATGAACAGCTATGAGCTCCAGATATGAATATTTTCCCTGTTAAGTGCAACGACCTAGGTTTAAAAAATGTTTTATGCCAATAGATCTTAGCCGTCTCTAGGCCTTACACCAATAATATATAACTCTTCTCCTTTGAAAGAATAACATGAAAATAATTTTCTGTAATATACCAGATTATTCAGCTGCCCCTTACTTTTCCAGTTTTATGCAATGCGCGTTTTATACTCTAACATGAAAACATCGGCCCCTATGCTAGGTTCCACCCAAGCAGTCAACATGGATATGCTTGTCTTCGGTTGTGTCTGCAGGTACTAGGTAGCTCAGTTGGAACGATTCACACGATTCTTAAGTGATCCATATTTTGTAAAGGTGGTTTGAATCCTCTGCGTGTACTAATCTTTATACTGGTAATATTTACAGATAACGTTAATTGAACAATTATTCTAAGTTATCATTTGAATTCATAATTGTTTTGTTTCTAATCCATGGAATTGTTGCACATGAGGATATCTCTCCCGGTATAGGATTTTGAGTTCCTTGCACTTTCGCTAAATAAGGCATTGAGTAGGTACCTATTGAATTCCTTACGTTTGTTTCATGTACTACATGTTTCCACTAATGTATCTAAAAAGGTTTCTCCTTATAACTCACACTAACGTACCATTTACCGGAATCAACTAACATGTTTACAGTGGCTCAGTCTGCTATTTTATTCATCTGAATTTCTTTTTGACAACTGTAAAGGCTTTTAAATATATGCACATATAACCTTACATTTCAGCTTTTTTTCTTGCGTTCTGGTATTTACCAGAAATTTTATGTAGTATTCTAAAATGTTAATTTATTTAAGTCTCCCCATAACTAATGTTGAAGTTCTATCGATTTCATACATCAATGAAATAGCATTTTTGTTCAACATTCTAGCATTTAAAACTATCAACATAATGGACATAATATTCTACTATCGTACAATCACTCTGTATTTTAAACTTTAAAAGCTTATCTCCATGTGGCGTTTTGAAGTTACGTTACGCCTTGGGGTGCCTTGTGCACCTATGAGAATCTCCAATGATTTATTAATTTCAATTATAGCTTTTGAATCTTTTAATTTAAGAATATATCTTAAGGCTGTACGGTATGCATCTGTTACAGTATGAGTAGTCTGAAATCATATTAACAGTTTTAAAACAAAGTATGTAATGGTGCCCTTCAGTCGAATCGTAGATAATTAAATTCGTTAACCTATTTATGTACTTTCTTTACCAATTGCCAGATATGCTTGAACTTGGGCCTCAGTACATGTCAGCAAACCTACGACATGGGGCTGCAGCTTTAAGTAACATTGCCTGGAATGGCGTTTGAAACCGCGACCTTGGAATTAGTAGGTCAGCACCTAACTAGCCACCCAGAACGACTAAATTGTTTAAGGTTTAATTATGTATATAAAAAGTCTTGTACCCGCCAGGGAATCGCAACAACCGTCTTTAGAGAGAGATTATAAATGCATTAACAAGGGTTTAGCCAATGCTCTCTATTCCATAATTACTGTATTCCGTTTCCAACGGCTACACAAATTAAACACAAATACAGCCCAATTACTCCATTCAGTTTACACTTACTTAGGTATAGTTCAATTACACTATTAGCAATGTTTCAAAGTCTGTAGTCTCGGCTAAAAATATTCAGCTACAACGTTGATTTGGAATGTTTTTGTTTCATTTCAGCTGCGCTGGTTTTGTACAAGTTAAAAGAAAAAATATGAACAAACTGTCAAGTGTGCGTAGTGACCAACCTAACACTTAGCTTTCTAGCTGTAGTACTCTTAATGTTCTGCCCATTTCAATAAATTTTGAAATCTGTGGACAAATTTTGTTCAATTGCTTTGATTCATAATTTTCCGAAGAATCTGGATTCCGTGCTCACTGAATTAGAGGAAGTATGTATGTATGTATGTATGTATGCCAATTAACAGATGGATGGACAAACGAAAAAAGTGGCATAAATAGATGTTCAGCAGTAGCGTGCGTACCTTAAAATATATTAGCAAAGTTTAGATGCCAAATTAAAAACAAATGCTCCCTATAGTGAAATAATACGCAGACGCATGGGCATATTAATGTAGCGGTCTGTGATTAAAGCTTTGTCGAGCTTGGTGAATTGAACCTTTTGCAACAACTATGTACTACAGTATGTTTTAAGTATGTTTTATATAACTTTTATAGGTAAATTAATGATGGAAGGCTAATTCTTAAAAATACCTTCTAAAACTCAATTTAGACACTTCTGCTATCCTCCTTTACCAAAACAACAATGTGTATGTGGGAATTGCATAAAACACTTATGTTTTAAAAATAGAGTCTATAAAATTTTCAACATCCTAATTGTTTGCCTAAAATAATGTTTATTCATTTCTGTAGAACGTTTTAAAGTTAACTGTTATTTTCTCGGATATAAATACAACTCGCCTGACACTGAAGCAGCAATTACTTTAGTCTCTTCTCCATAATAAACTTGGAATTTCCTAATTTGAAATTCTTATATAAGATTAAGAATATATATCTACTGTTAGCAGGTGTTGACAGCATGCCTATAAAATGTACTTTAAATATTACATTTGTTCAGTCAAGCGAATTTGACGACAGCCTGAAAGATGGTGTAATTACTGAAGCACAGTGAACTGTGAAGATGGTTTTCTCGGGTAAGATTATATTTACGCTTTTGTTCTTCACTAGTTCCTTGGAAGTACACTTAAAGTATATTGTACATTAATTATATATTTTCGAGATGAATTTTTTAGTGGGAGTAAAATTATTATATCACAACTTCTACTACTGGAAAAATGTGCCTCCTATAACTCCCATAGCAATTTAAATAATACTTGTTTCTAGATGTTTAATAGTATATTGCGTCCCAAGAATTGCGTATTTGTAAGAAATACTTTTCAGATCGAGAACGCATTCTGTGAATACGAGGTCCGCAGGTCAGAGTTTTTCCATACACTTGAGATCTGATAAGTAAACTATAGTTCGTGGTTAGTCAATTACTTTTTTCAATGCTTGAAAACCCGTAAAAAGCAATAATAAATCAAAACTGCTTTACTATATTTTATTTGAATTCTCCATGTGGACAACTGAAAAGCGACATCTAAATTATATGGGTAAAGCCCTCTTGTCCACTCTTTTGTTAATCAATCTGGCAATAGATTCTTTACTTGAAGCATCACATGTCTTGGTTTCTAGACTATTTGTTTATGTAGCCGAATTGATCTTTCGACTTTTTATAGTTATCAAGCATTAAAATTCAATAAATATGAGCGAAATTGCTATTGAAGAAGCTGCGGATCTAGCATGTGCATCACTTTTACCAGTGAAGTCGAAACAAAGATATGATGAAGCTTACAATGTTTTCCGAAAGTGATGCTTTGATAAGCACGTTACAGTTATACCAGTGAGACAGTTTTATGGGCATATTTTGCTAAGGATACATTAATAACTTATTTTTAGGTTAGTATGGCGTCATTTTCTACTAGCACCGTATTAGTTACGTCATTTCCTTCAGTTTTAGTCTTGTTCCCATGGTAATTGATAAATGAATTGTAAATTTAGCTTACACTACCAAATATGTATTCCCAACGATTAACTTACATATCAAAAATTGCAGAAATGATTATTGGTGTATAGTGTTACCTTCACAAATGTCGCCTACAAATCAATAACCTCCTTGTCTAGTTATCCTTATTACGTGAATTGATCCAACCCCATTTTCTGAGCTCATGCTTAAACTCAAAGCTGTTTAAAGCAAAAGAATATAAGTGGGAAATCACGATTGTGTGTGTGAAAGACAGATTAAACTTATTACAGGAACAGCTAAGCTCGTTGGTTTCAAATGTTTTGCGGGCATTAGCATATGGCCAGGTTACACTTTTCCAAGTATACATAGGATCTATAAGCTATGATACATTATTTGTTCTGCTTATACAGCAAATCAATACTGTTGCTTTATATGAAATTATTCCCAAATAATGGATATTGCAATAAGTTTTTATATGAATATTGTACTGCACACAGAATGGGGTGAGTTTTTCAAGGATAGTGAAAGCAGTGAGTGCTCCAAACCGGGCTTTTCCTAAGAAGTGTTTAAATACCTGGTCTCCTCCAGTAACACTACTCTCATGTTATATTGAGGTGTCTACATCTCCTCATTCATGTCACAAGATAACAAATGAGGTAAATTAAAGTTAAGTGTTAGAACTTATATCTTATTAATCATTTAAATATTTAAAAGGGTTTTCTGGACCCCTTAATTTCTAACATTCAGTAATATTTTATATTTCCCTCAGTCCAAGAATATGTTCCGGCTTTACAACCTAGATTCGTAGAATGGCAAAATATAAAGCAATTGCCTTCGATCAGGTGGAAGTCATTGGATTCATAAGGTCCAATTTTTCCGATCTTTCTTTCCCTTATTACCCTCACCTTATGTAGGACTTACACCCCCTAGGACATTGAAGGCAGTGCCTAGGGTCAAACGCCTGTCAAAGAGCAGGAGGACCTCTGGACCAGACAGAGTGAAGACCTGATAGCGGGTGGTCAGCCAAGCATCAGATATGATAGTGAGGAAGAGGATGATATAAAATGCAGGCGAAATCGATGATTGGACAGGCGATAATGGAGTAATTGGTGGAATGATTGGCTGGATTTATTCGAGAAAAAGTGTTCATTTTGCCCCACGTTCAATTTAAATACCTCGAGGACTTTTAACATGTTATGCCCAAAACAGGTAAGAATATAATTTAAATAAATATAACAAGTTAAGTCAGATATTTTAAATTTAATACGCTGCTTTCCTTTGTTTTATTTACTATTTATGTATACTAGTGAGATTGAGAAAATGCTAACCAGAATTAATGCTCTCCTTTAAGCCATTTACTGCCCTTTAAGCTTAGTAAGATTAAGATGTTAATTTTTACTTACGTTTAAACATAAGTTTACAGACAATTGTGTAGGTAATGAAAAGGTAGAGAACCTTCAGCGTATTTTTACTCCATTTTAATGCTTATACGTGATAACCAGGTATGTCATATTTACTACCGAAGAAGAATGCTCTATATGAAAAACCTTTCCACTAAGAATTCGTCATTTTGTGCATTTAGTTCTAACGAATGAGGTTATAGTGTAGGAGGGTGCATAGAAACTTTCTCTTTGAAAGCGAAATATCTTCCAGTAGAAAATTTAAGTGTCGCTTTTACTCCTGAACTTGATTCAGGTTAACTCATGTAGCATAGTAGGTAGTGTTAACACCTTTTAAATAATTTATCAATTAAATCCTATAATTTTTGTGCTCGCCTCTCAGTAAAGTGTGGTATTTAGGTAATCGATAATTTTGATTATTACATCCAACATTTAATATGCAAACAGAATTCCAAAATATCAAAAAGCTGTCTAAGAATATCATAGTATCCATTCTTAAAGTCCTGAAAGCTCTATAAAGAATAAAATGCTCATAAGTTTGTCTTGCCCTTACCTGTTTCTTACAAAAAAAGACATTTTATCTCATTCATTTTCCTTCTATACATAGGATTAATGTTTAAACATATTCGGTGGACTATTTTAAGATCTGAAAATGGTCTCCTGGTATTATACTATGTAAACATTTGAAACGTTTGAAATATGTATTCAACAGAATATTATTTTAGGAACAACTGTATTGCTATTGTTTAATTTATTTTTGCGCTTTGAATTTTATCTACAGTGAGCTGCTGCATTTTATAGGGATATAACGTTTATTACTGGGTGTAATGTAGCTAAAGGAGGTTTTAGTGTAGGAGCTTTTAAGATCCTGCCAAACTAGTCTCAAAGCCGATTTTAATGTACTGTTCTGGAACAATATAGTTTCCTGGCTGAATAAATTCTGCATCGTTTTCACACATTGTCTCAACATCATCAAAGACAAAATTTCACTTTTAGTGCGCATCGAATACTGCGTTTATTAAGCAGTAATTAAAACAGATAAAATAGGCATAGGCTTAAACATTGAGACACTGTATTTATACATGGAGATATGGTCTTATGGTGGTACCTTTAATACAGAAGTACCCAAATGTATGCAATAATGTGCAATATACTGCAGAGTTGCACCATTATGGCAAATATTAGCAGATCATGGGGAAACTGTGCAGCTAATGCCTCACAGCAAAGTTCCAAAACAAGTTATTGACCATAAACCTTGAGGATACCGACTAGTTGGAAGGCCAACGAAGTGTTGGAGAGAGAAAATATAAGACTAGAAAGAGGTGTAGCCCAATACATTTGGGAAAAAGAGAAAGAGCAAGAAGAAGACTGTCATATTCACGAACAATGTATGTAGATCACCAGTAAAGCAGTTTTTCTTTCACTTTAAGGGAATAGGAATAAATATGCAGCTTTAATTCATCCTAGTTCTGAGGAACTAGTGCAGAGGACAAACGCATCATTCTTCACAAAAGTATCAGTTTTTGCACATGCGCAACATCATAAAATACCTTATAAAGAGAATTTTATCGCTGATGCATTTACACTGCATGTAAACAAGCTTACAATTATCCTTATTTGGATTGAGTAAACATTACCGAAAGCTTAATCTGAATGTTATTTTGAGCATAAAAATCCCTTGTTTTGTATAAGAACTCAACAATAAATTATGTGTTGATTCTGAACCGTAAAAGTGTAAATAAGTAAATGTTGAAACGTTCCATTTTTACTTGGGAATAGTAAATACTAATTTTAGGCAAAAATTTGTTTTCACTTTTATCTGAACTTCGTAGAAACCACTTTGAATCCTAAACAAACTTAAATAATCAAACATAAAAGGTAGCCAATTTATGTTTTATAACATTTAACTTCAGCTGCATTATTAAATTAAAACCTATAGATTAAAAAGTTTGATTTATAACGAGTATCACAATTAAAAGTATGTTTTCTCCAAACTGAGCATTTGCAATGCATGTGGAGGAATATTTATAGTAATGCTTCACTAAGGTCGATATCGAAATGCACATTTTGTTTTCCCCAAGGTGAATGATATATCAATTCAGGCTTAATCAAAACATTCAAATGCTACAATGCTAGTTATAGAAGTCCTGGTCTTATAGTCCCTCATATAGGAGTTCGTTATGTAAAAGCGCAAACGTAAACCATTTCATTGAATTACTTGTATTTTAAAGCGGTTACGAACTTATTTAATTTTTGCACAACGACTGTTTAATATGCAGATTTACCTTTTGAATTTTACATTCCATAAAGGAAGGAATTCACTTTGATAAGAGCGCAAAGCGTTGAACGAAACAAAACACGATCACTCGAATTGTTTACCACTCGCGACGCGAGGGGAGCAAGTTGTTATATCTGGCCACTATCGGCCGCGGGACTGGAGCCCCTTACAGTTATGCCACACTGTGCTGCAAGGCGGCGCGATGGGGAGTGCATTATGCGCCTGCCCGGAGAATCTGCTCGCCACGCGGCGCAATGCACGATGTTCCTCTGACTACTTCCTCCAAGGTTTGTGGACGAAAATCCCAACGCCTTAATCTTAATCCCCCGCTTAATATATCGTAATAGCCATATCATACCTATAAATTGAATCATGTAACTCATTTTGTAATGCCATGTTTGTAAATTTGAAGTTGAAATTATGTAAAACAGGACACTGATACGGATTTTCAAACTTTTAAAAATAAATTAGGCACTTACACATTAGTTTTTTGAACAGCAGAAAATGAAAATTGAATCGGTCACGGCAACACTGTTAACCTGTTCACTGCTGCTGAATAATCAACGTTAAATCGAAAGTTGCTCGGACATTTCATAGCCGGTCCGAAAACTGAGATTTTAGTATGCAACTGCAGAGGTCAGCTGAAAGTCTAGCGAAGTCGAATTTGAACACGGCTTATCTAGACCGTATGTTCTGTAGCTGTTTCCGAATTAACCAGTAATATGACAACGCGAAAGGTTTTTATTTAATTGTTTGGATTTAAAGCAATCTAATTTGGATAAAATTATACATCCAAAGATTAATTTACAGAAACTATAGGTACAATGTTTATGTTTCTACCATAATAAATACTTAATTGAATAAATATTTTGTAAATTTATCCTTTCGTAGAATGTTGTATGTTAGTGTGTCTTTGTTTTTAGAGCGGAACCTTGCTGTTGTTGTTACTATTATGATTATTATGATTATTATTATTAATAGTAATAATAATATTAATAATATTAATAATATTAATAATATTAATAGTAATAATAATAACAATAATAATAATAATAATAATAATAATAATAATAATAATAATAATAATAATAATAATAATAATAATAATAATAATAATAATAATAATAATAATAATAATAATAATAATAATAATAATAATAATAATAATAATAATAATAATAATAATAATAATAATAATAATAATAATAATAATAATAATAATAATAATAATAATAATAATAATAATAATAATAAATAATATTAAACCTAAATATGATACACCTATTTTCCTACTTATTATTTTCTGCTCTCTCGCACCCCTGAGTTTGGAACCGACTTCTTAAACACACATTCATTTTTGGTTTATTGTTTTTATTAACAATATATAACATAAATAATAATGTGCATTATTGTTCAAGTTTAGGTAAATCACCTGAGTATGTTCACATTATTTCTATAAGCTTTGGTAGTCATTCAATTATTTGACAATCAAAGCAAAAACATGGCGTCGCCAAGCTAGCGTTTAACAAACAGAAAAATTAGAGCATATAAGTTTGGACCTTATGTGAGGTTTAAAAAGCTTAGAAAAATCCAATGGTTTCTTCGTCTTCCACAATTCTAACGTGGGCAATGGAAGGGTGATTTTACAATTCTGCAGAATATTCATGGTTGCCAACTACATACAAATACGATAATGGTATTATGCCAGAGGCTTCTGCACAACTCTGTTTTCTCGAATACTCCATAACATACATTTTCGTTTTGTCGTATTATCGCCGCTCAGCATTTCAGAGAAAATACTTGTTGAGTTATTTATATAAACCACTGTGAAAAAGAAATACCCTGCTATGTCTTCATACAAAGGAATTTGCATTATTTTGTGCACTATTGTTTTTCTTCCTTCCTATTTTACAAATGTTTACTTTTTTTAAAAAGCCGTATCCTGAAACACATAACTCCGTACACTATCGGTGTAATGTAGACTTCCATTCTACTCTAAAAGAAAGCAGCAAAATATCGAGTGCAATAGTCAGAGTCTGGTTGCATGATGGCTACTTACCTACGCCGTCCATACAAAAAGAATGGGCAGAGAATGGCATAACTGAGTATGTATACCAGATAAGTTAATCAGCAAATTGAATATTTCACGTTCAAGGAATATTTTATCCGAGACTTGTATAAAGTAAAGAATCAGTCATGAGTGTAAAATGTGCTTCCATAGTACATGGGACTGTTGTTTCCATGCTTGATATTTTCGCGTGTAATAATTGTGCTCATTAACGTCAAAGAAAGCAGTTAAAAGGTGTAAAATTCAATTACCTTTTTTCCTGAAGCGCCTGATAGGTAGGCAACATTTCACTGTCTTCGGAGTTCTGTAACCAGCAGCTAGGTAAGAATTTTAACCGTTATAAAAATTTTCTTTTTACTTACCAGGCCAAAAATCATACTTCGAGTAGCATTTCGATGTGAATGAGGCTTTGGTGAATTTTTGTTCAGGGGTCGAACCCGCGACCTCCTAAATGCGTGCCACAGACGTTACCGCCTGAGCCTTTCCGCTCGGTAACATTATATTATAAGTAGCAATAGCTTTACGTGATGAAAAATATATTTATAGATGGCATCAGTATCTTCAAAGGATATGAAAATATAAAATGTATAGTTGCGAGAATAATACAGCTTATAGAGATTAAACGGCTGTAGATTGTATTATTTAAATTCCGTGCAAAGTATTTATATAGGAATTTAACATATTTATGACCTGCTTTTACGCATTTTAAATATTTTGTTGCATAAACTAATTTAATCATCTGAGTAATATCTCTTACTCAGAGCTGACGTGTAACTGTACAAATTCCTAGAATTACTATTAAAATATATAGTCTATCCAATGCATGACTGTCTTATATTTTCTGTTGTCAACGAACATTTAAGCACTGAGTTAACAAACTTAATCTTTATCTATTTGAAAATATAAAAACGTCTAATAGATTCCCAAAGAACAAACATGAAGTTTCTATGATACATCGTAATTCGAACTATATTAACTAATCATTTTAATTTATTTTTATAAAAACTGATATTTTAGTATATTTTTATGAACCAAGGTAGAATTAGAATTAGCTAAAAAATTCTGCATGTTTCCTTTTAAGAGTAACTTCGTTGTGGTACATTTCTTTCACATTTCACATAGTTGAAGTATATTCACAGATTATATCATAAATTTGAAACTGTCAATATAGAGTGGAATAATGGATTCCTGTATCATGAAATTCATAAACATTCTGTATGGCTCTAATTTGCGCATACCAGGAAGTCCACCAAAATATATATTGTGCGTTTCCCTGCCAACCAGGGAATACGTTAGCAATGGGTATGTCGGCTCTATTTAGCAGCTATTCAGTTATATTTGAGTCCATATAACGAATCAATATACCAGCCATTTCTCAAAATGGATTTTGTGTTAACACGATTTGAGACAGTGTAGCCTGCCTCTGTGGTGTGGTGGTAGCGTGTGTGCCTCACACTCAAGAGGTCCCGAATCCGAATCTCAGTTAGAGTGAGTTTTCCGGATAAGGGTTCATTTGAGCATAATTTAATTAATTTCGCTTATTGTCTGATATGAAATCAAGTAGTCAAAATATCTGATGTGTCTTTTGAAGCTTTGAGATCCCGTTCTCTTTGCGCGCTTAACATAAAAAAATGAACAGCGATGTTGCATTTCACGAAAGTTTTAAGCTTTCCGAAACTGACACAAATAGGGAATATCTCCGAAATGGTTCACTCTACAAACAATTTATTCAGACATAAATTGCGTTTTTTGGTGAGATCTACATTTTTGTATATTAGGATTTTGTCTATCTCTTACGGTGTAGGAGTTATTCAAAAGTCATCCAGAGTAAACAGGACTACATAGGCTATAGTCAGAAAATTCAAAATATAAATTTTATTTCTCATAAACATGTCGTTAGATCCATTTTCAAGAATGTTTAATGTTCGAAAAATTTCCATGTAAAGGGCAGTTTAGGGTAGAGGAACCTTAGTGTCGCATCCTTGAAACACTAATCTTAAGTACCAACTTTGGTTTTTAACCGAATTTTCGTTTTTGAGTTACGCTGTCCACAGACTGACAAATACACACACACACACACACACACACACACACACACACACACACACACACACACACGCACACACACGAGCGCACGCATGGACCTTTTTGTAAAAATAATTGTTTTGAACTCAGGGGGTCGCAGAATATATATTTCCGATGAGGTCTCGGCATCACATTTTTGGGTGGAATACAATACTTCCTCTACTTTACTATAAATAGTAGAGAAAGTAAAACTGATACATTTGGAATATATAATAATCAGAATTAGAGAAAAATAACCGGCGCTTCATGAACAATAATGTTGCAGTTGATATGTGAAAGTAAACCCTTTAAGGATACAAAGCCCTTAGCCCACACTGGGTCAATACCTACCGCCCGGCCGCTATGTCCCCCAACTATATTTCAAATAAAATAGAGTTGAAATTTTAAAATGGGGTTAATCGAGATTTTAATTTAGTTTCAAGAATCCACTCAATAGTTTTTGAGATGTTTGCGTGAGGGAAAAGACTTTTATTACAAATTTCCTGTGAATAATCTATAATCATTAAAATGGAATTTTGATCTACACGCCATATGAGACTAAATAAGCGTTAAGGTCGCATGAAGGAAGTTCCGCGTTTCAAAGTCGTGGACTTATCCTTAAAGTTGGAGTCCCAAATCCGTTTCCGAATTATAATTTCATTTCCTGTGTCATAAGTGTTAATAACCTTGGTGTCATATGCTTAAAAACACCATTAATATGCAAATTTCGAGGAATTGGATATTATAATCGAGTGTCCTCAAGAACCATTCAAGTTGGTAATGATGTAGTTATTTCCCTTTTGATATTGCGAATACTTAACTTTATAATTAACAAAATAACATAATGAAAGTAAACTAATTTTTGTGTTTAAAGTTTGCTTCTTTCTTCAGTTTTGTTCATTATAAACATTTCACAAGATGCAGTTTTCACCCAACTCTTGTTACACCTCTCATGGAGACAATACGAAAGGCAATATAATTAAACATTTTAATTTGTTTTTGATATTAAAATGGTATTGTAGTTTCTGATCTTAAACCAAAGGGAAGTTGTAACAGTGGATAATTTTAATGATAATTCTTTAAGCTTTATTTTGTACTCAAAATAGCACCAAAAGTTAATCGTAAAACTAATGTTGGCATTGTGTTTATATGAATGGCTGGGTTAATCTATTTCATTGTGTGAACATTTGCCACTGTATAACAAAATTCAGTTATTAAGGTCAATAGCTTGAAAACTGAAAAGCGACTGGAAACGAAATTTACGTCCTTCACTGTTTGCTTAAGAGAAGCTCGAGATTACATTTTCACCCATATTGTTTAAAGGCGTAATAAATTACATTTTGAGTGTTATATAGGGCTAAAATATTTAAAATATGTTGATCAACCTTTGTTATACTACCAGCACTCTAGAGTCGCTAGTAAGGTGCGCTGCAGTGGAGCTCGCGCTCTGGAGATAGTGTTCGACTGAGGAGAGATGCTGAGGTCGGCCGCCCACCAGGAAGCACTGATCGATCGACCGAACCTGGCTCGGTGGTGCGCTCTCTGTGGTGACCTGGAACTCAGTCGTGCCTGCATCTGTTAGGGATCCACTGTAGTAGCTCTGCCTGTGATGCGCTCTGGCCGCCTGTAGGGTACTTCCATATCATCCTCCCATGGTCTGACGCACAATCAGCCATGGTCTCAAGTATCGGAATCCCCACCGTGACAGCGAAGGCATGCCATTTAGAAACTATTCCTTGGGTTACACATTTTATGTTTTCCGAATTTGATATGTAAAACGCTATCATCTTTGAAGCAACACTATAATTGTTTTACCGTATGGCTTCATGTCTATTCAGAATTGAGTCGCTATATGAATAGGTACTGAATAGTTGTTTCATCTTCTTTCTCACACAATGTTCTCCAGTTCGCTTTGCATTTTTATTCTGAAATCATTTCTAGATACTAGTTGATTTTAAACATAAAATGGATAGATGTATCACCCTTTTAATGAATACTGTAAAGCAATAGGGACATCTAAAATTGTAAAATGCATAGAAACTAGTTTAGCTATATTGTATTTTACTTCTTTAGGATATGATTTGTGCCATTATTTACACTTTCCCTTAGAACAGCTCGAAACACAGACAAGTGTTCATCGTGCTAAAAGAAGAAAGCTCGGCGTTACAAAGAGCAGACTCTACAATTAAATTTTAAAACCCATTCTCCTTAGAACTGAGAATTTTGCTTCATCACCAAAGAAGCAAAGTTCTTTTTCCTGTCTCTCCTTGTTTTTATGTTTGTGCTTTCTAAGCGTTTCTTCAGACAAACATAAAAGTTTCGGTCTCGGCATCACTGAAGCAAGGAGTACAAAGAATCTACTTTGTAGCTCCGGGGATTGTGTACTTTGTACCTCATCAAACATTTCTGCATACAGCTTGCTTTCCTCCTGTTATCAAATATCTCAGAACGCGATAAATCCTGTAATAAACCACCTTCTCTACGAACTTACAAACACTTACACCCCGAGGCTTCCTCATCCCGCAGCTGAATGCAGTTATTAGTGGGTATAGGAGCTTGGAAAGGGAAAGCATTATCATGCCTCTGGCAGGATAAATTACAATAATACATCTTAGTATTAGTAGCCTGTTTGGCTGTTTCTTCTGTGCTCAGGGTCATTTCAATGGCTTCTAACTAAATTCGCTAGTTTACATTAGTTTCATATATTTTGAGATTTTATTCAACTACAGATGAAGAGCCTTGCTCCGACAATGTTAAATCCTCCTAAACTGACGACCTGTTATCTCGGAAGCAATTTAAGACATCAAAATGAATCTGTTACAGGATGGTGATGCATGCCTACTATGTATGTTCACTGATTTTCTGTTATCCAATAAGGAAGATTATTAAGGGATTCAGTTGCTGTTCTATGTATCAACAAAATTCGTTCTTTAAGGTAACTCCACAACCAAAAGTAAATTGGATTGAGGTCCGGAGATCGCGGAGGCCACATTGTTGGAAAGCGTCTGCTGATGACACGATTCCCACAGCTCTGGGTAATTAATTATTTTGTTGTGGTGTAGATATGGGATGGCACCATTTTGCATAAAGATAATACTTTCCATATCGTGAATCCTCAGTTTAGGGATAACGAAGTTTTATTGTGTCATAGTAGCGCTCATTATTTACACTACGTCACGGACTGTCTTATTGTATTGTTGTCCTCCATGCAGTAAGAGTCAATAATGAATTGTGAATTGAAGCCACACGATATAGTAACTTTTAAATCACGAAGACCTTCTTGCATTAAACCTTTCAGCCAGGAATTATTTTGCTAGTTATGCCGTTCTTCCTCTAATTCGAAACGGGTTTAGGTTAGGCGGTCTGGGACACCTGCGGCCCACTGATATGAATAGCCATGATCGTTGAGGCGACACGTAGTGCACTGACCATTCACCCAAAGCCTGAGGTCGTGGGTTTGAGCTGTCAAATTTGCCTGTGGTAAAGGACGGGGAGGGTCCACGTAAAACAATCGGTGTAATGGCACGCGTGGATGATGGCGGGGTATTATTTGACTTGGTTGCATCGATTTTGCTTCTTTTCTTAAAAAGGTACGCTGTAAATTGTAAAAAAAATAATAATCTTTTACAATTCAGAACATATCAAATACATATTTTGAATTTGCGACGGACAGTATAACAAGAACATCGCAGAAGAAACCCGTTAAAAGCATCACAGATAGGGGAAAAATGCTTTTGTGCATGATAATGGACACCGGGACTGAAAGGATTACTGATTCACTGAATAGTGGCTCTAATGATAAACTCACTAAAATCTGTCTCAACACCAAAACTGAAAAGCTACCTAATTCGCTTATAATTATGACCGCGCAGTAGGTACCGGCTATTTCTCTGTAAATCCACGTTTCTCGAAGTTCATCGCAGAAGCCCGGCAGATGAATGTTCTCGAATTGTCTGAAACCCGCCTCTGCCGATATTGTTGCGCGTTGTCCAGCAACGTAGGAGTGGAGGTAGCTGACCTCGAACTTCCTTTGATGTACGTCAGGCAGACTTCGTGGAGCAACGTTATAGCTACTGGTGTTCATACAATTGCTAGAAACGAGTGTTAAGAAATTTACTTTATATATGTATATACCAAGTGGCCCACTTCATCCGATATTGGGGTAAGTATATAACCCTTCGTGCGTTTTAAAGAGTTGCAGAACCCAACGGCGCGATTGCTGTGTAGCGAGCGCCAGTGGCGTGAGTGAATTTTTTTCTGCCTATAAGAGAAGATGAGGGGAGAGCAATTCCCAGGCTTCAACTATCATGTGTAGTGCGTGATAATAGACAGGAACAGTCTTAGAATATTTCCCACTTCACTTACAGGACTTCATGTTCCAGGGAATAAACTCATTCCTGTTGATATTGTCCAATATTACGGGTTACACATTGAAAATTGCCTAAACAAAATCCATGCAAACATGAGGGTACGTAATGTTTCATTGGCATTTCTCTATTTTGTAACAGGTCGATTCCTCGGTAGCTCAGCCGGTGCGGTAGCCGGCTCTGCGCTGTACGTCGCTGCCTGGGATCGCTGCCGGTACCCCAGATTATAGGCTCTGCTGCTGGACGGCTCCGTTGATGTGCATGGCATTTTTTTTTTTTTTTTTATAGGTCAAGCGGTCGAACCGCTCGGCTACGGCGCGGCCACATTAAATGCACAAAATTAAAAAAAAAAAATTAATGCCCATTAAAGTAGAGAAATTAATTACTTCAAAAGTAATTATTATTTCTTTTTGCCAGATATTGATGATGTTTTTTTTTTTTTTTTTTTTTTTTTGAAAGTAAGTTACCATATGCTGGAGTTTTTTTTTTAAACTTGCGGTCCTTAGAACACTCCCTTTGGTCGTGTTTTAATTTAAGCCTTTTGTTACTTTTTTTTTTGAATTTTTATTTATTTTTTTTGTTTTTTGTTTTTTGTTTTTTGTTTTTTTTTTTTTTTTTTTTTTGCTTTTTTTATGAAAACCTTAACTTTAAGTTTAACCTGTTATTTTTTTTAGGTGACACATGGTCATTTATTTTCATAACAGATACTCAAAGTTAGCTTTTTTTTTATTTTTTATTTTATTTATTTTTTTTTTAATTTTTTTTTTTATATGTATATATTATTTTGATTATAGTTGCATTGTCGTATTTAAAGTGCAAGGCGTGTTATGTACGGCTGCATTGATTTGCTAAGACCAGAAGTTATCAGTTGCCAGCGTGCCTGTCTCAGAAAACTGACCCAATCCTTCCTCTGCGCCACTGGGCCATTATTCTGTTTAAGGATCCAGTACATTGTTCCCATTACCAGCCAAACTACACAGCGTTGGAGTGCAGTATTCTGAAAATGAAATTCCAGACGCTGGAGCTTCTCAAGGCATGGTGGAGCTTGCGGTGGGCACCATTTGGCGACGTAGGTCCTGAGCTCTACCCAGATGACTTCAACCTGCTTGCAGGAAGCAATCCGGTGGTCCAGTGTGTCGACGGCGGCACAAGATGGACATTGGTTTGACTGTGCCCTTCCATGTCGCCAGAGTTTATCCGCTGTCGGTATAGTCTCATTTAATACTTCATAGGTGGTTTCCTGCCAATCACTGGGCACATGTTTACAAAATAAATTCTGCCAGATCACTTTCCACTCCCTGGTATATTTCTCTGCCACTCTGGGCACCAGATGAACTGTCGTGAGCATACGGTAGTGGGTCCGGGTGCATTCGAAGGCCGTAATGTCATCGTTGTTGTCCAGAATTCGTTTTAGGTGAAGGACAGTGGGTTTAAATCCGTTGAGTGCCACCTGAGGGTTATGCAGCTGTTCCTTCCAGAAATTTTGGTCAATGGGTGAGCCAGATCCGCGCAATGATTTTGTGGCGGTTTTCCCCAATAAGGCCATGCATTTCTTGGCAATGTCCACTAAGCCGCAACCACCTTTGGACGGAGGCAAACGTAGTTGAGGCCGGCTCACCTTATATGCTTTTCCAGTCCACAAAAAGTAACCAAGGAGTTGTTCCAATTTCTGTGCGTCACGTTTTGCAATCGGCAGAATCTGTGCCACATACCAAATTTTGCTTAGACCATAAGTATGCAGGTACCAGATGCGTTGTAGCAAATTCAGGTTCCGGATCCTCTCCATGGATAAGGAATGGCGTAAACTATTAATTTTTTCCCTCCAGTTAACTGCAATCGTATCTTCTATATTTGCCATAAAGCATATTCCAAGTATCCTTGTAGTAGTGACACATTGCATCCCCAAGGTCTGTGGCGGTTCCGGCCAATTTCCTAATATTAGGATCTCCGATTTCTCAGCATTTAACACTGCACCGGACATCGTTGTGTACTGCTCCAATCCCTGTTGCATGGTCGTCATGTCTTCATTATCTGCAGCCACCACAGTCACATCATCAGCATAGGCTGTAAGTGTGAACCGTTCATTGTATACACTGACTCCTCGCATGGTTTGTTGCAACCTCTGGAGTAAAGGATTCAATGCCAATGAAAACAATCCCATTGATAGCGGGCAGCCTTGACGTACTGATCGTTGTATTCGTACCGGCCTGGAAAACCATCCGTTCCATAAGACTCGAGACTGTGCCGTGCCGTAGAGTCCCTGAATAAGGTTGATTACCGGCACTGGAAATTTCGCAGCCGTTAAGCAGTTCCACAGATACGAATGGCGCACTCTATCAAAAGCCTGTTGAAAGTCGAGATTGATCAAAGCCACCGCTTTATTTTCTCTGCGTAGATGGATCAGCGTGTCACGCAGTTCCGCCAATGTGTCAATAATGTTCTTTTTCGATATTGCCGCTTGGTTACAATGCATGATTTCTGCATAGGCTCCTTTTAATCGGTTAGCCAGAACTTTCGCAAATAACTTATAATCGGCGTTTAGCAGCGTTATTGGACGATAGTCCTTCATGGTGGCGGTTTTCTGTTTCTTCGGCACCAGGGTGATAACACCATCCGCGAAGGTTGCGGGAAACACTGCTGTCTCCCACAGTTCCGCATATACTTCCATCACTTCGTTCTTGATTATTGGCCAGAACTTTCTATAGAATTCATAGGTGAGCCCATCAGGACCTGGTGATGTGTGTCGACTGGCTTGTTCAATGGCGACCAACACCTCCCGCTCCGTGATAGGGCTGGTAAGTATTTTTGCGGATTCCTGGGTGATGCCGGTGTCAAACAGTTCATGTTCCATACGCCTATAAGGGGTGTCTGCTTCTGGCGCTTCTTGAAATAAAGCCTGAAAGTGATCCGCTATAAGCTGGAGCTGGGCGCGCGTTCCAACATTGGCAGTTCCAGTGTGCGCGTCCCGTATTGTTTGAGGATATCTTCCATGTCCCTTCTGCCGCTCCTTTGCGAAATAATAAAATGAGTTCTGTTCCGCTTCATGCATGGATTTCACTTTGGCTCGAACTTTATGTCCTTCCAACTGGTGTAAGTGTTTTAATTTGATGATTTCTTTTACTTTTTTTATCTCCGTCTGTACCTCATAGCCCTCCCTTTGCTTCAGATGCAGCCCCCACAGCGCCTCATTGTAAAAATGTAGTAGCTGCTTCTTGGCCTGTGCCCTCACAATACCCATGGATTTAAATAGGGAGCGAATCGCTGGTTTTGCCGTGTTCACCCACCAAAAACTCTTCCGAGTTGAACTTCTAAAGGCCGACTGTAACTGAAGCCATTTGATTTGAAATTGTTCCCTAATGTCTGTGTCCTCCAGCATAGAATTATTGAGTTTCCAGTAGCCACGGCCGGCCGTCTCAAGCCTTATTTCATTTATTTGCAATTGACATAGCACTGCATGATGGTCACTAAAAACCACCGGAATGACCCAAATTCGATGGACATTTGGAGCCATTCCGGGAGATAGATACTGTCGGTCGATGCGTGAGGCAGAAGTGTTGCGGATGAAAGTGAATTCCACTTCGTTCCCATGTTTGATCTCCCATGCGTCAAGCAGTTGCAGCTGTGACACTAGGTGTTGTAGCATGATGCTAAAATTCGTAGCACCTTTTTGGTCCTTCGCCTGCAACGTGCAATTGAAGTCGCCTGCTAGCAGAAGTTCCTTGCCTTGTCGCAAATGCGGGGTTACATCGGTTTGGAAGAAACGCTCTCTCGCTTGTCTATTCTGTGACCCAGCTGGAGCATATATGTTAACCAGGACGGTCTCTTCCAAAGTAGCGGAGAGGACCCGTCCGTCGGGATCCATCTGAAAATTCTGCAGGGGAAGTCCCTTCCTGTACACTATTGCCGTTCCTCTGCCGTTCAAACCTAGGTTAACTTTATAGTCGTAATTGTAAAGGGCATCCAAGTTGTAAGTATTTACTTCTTGGAGAAAGCATATGTCAATGTTGTTCACCTGGAGGAAACTATTGAGCAGTTTTTGGGTTACTAGATTTCTGCACCCATTCACATTCACTGTTGCCACCGTTCGTAGATAGATCATTATGAAAGCGACTGTCGCAAAGATAGTGTAACTCGGGCGTCTACGTCCTTGGCCTCGTGCATTGCTGCTGGTGTGCTACTGTTCGGTCTCTGGATGTCTAGCTGGGGTTATCTGTGCCGGAGGGTTTCCCTTAAGCCTTGGGTCACATAAGGACACCTGGGGCTTCCGTGTCACCTGAAGTAGGATCGGCGACTCCGCTTCTGTGGCCCTCGCATCGGGTTGAGAGGGATGAGATCCACCAGCCATCTCTGCACGCCGATAAATTGCGACTGCTTCAGCTGACCGTGGTTGGTCCTCTTGGGATCTGTGTGGCCGTTCGAGTACTTGCGGTCGAGAATCACTCGCAGATGGTCGTGCCGCTACGGTGGTGCCGGGGGTGTCCTCCCGGTAATGGGAGTCTGCTCCTATCTCCACCGCTGGGCACCTCACACTTTGTTGTAACTGTGCTGCTTCGTAATCACTCTGGGGGTTGTTTCCCGCGTCCCTCCTTGCAGGTTGAACCTCACAGGTGTTCCTGTCACCTCCCTCCTCCAGGATACTGCTGCCAATCAATGCTGAGGCAGGCTCTTGCGTCAGTACTCCAGCCGTATCTGCTGTGTCTGTGGACGGGACTTGCAATAGACGTGCCTCCTCATGGGCTTCTTCCACAACTTCCTCCAGCTCCATTTGGTTATTCCAGGATGGTTCTTCCTTCTGGGCTTTGCTTGTCTTCGCCCGCTTGGCCCGTTTCTTCTCGGTCGGGCGTTTCTCTTCTGCTGCAGCTGTCTCCGTTACAAGTGGACCCACCTCGGGTGGTATTATCTCCTCCGGATTGGCCAGATGTACTCGTTTCCCTGTGGTATCTCGAACTATGGAGGCATACTCCCTTTGCGGTGCAGACCTTGCTGCTTCCTGTTGACTGTCATTCACCAGGGACGTTTGCCTGTTTTCATCCGTAGGATGCGCTCCCTCACTCTGCGTGTCCACTACCACCTTCGTCGGTTCTGTTTCGTTTCTCCGTCCAGTCGCCACTGGGCGTGTTGCGGTCGGACGGTGGGGGCAAAATTCCTTTAGATGTGCCGTGCTACTGCAGACGTAGCAGGATCTGGGTTGACCGGCGTAGGACACCGATAATCTGTAGCTGCCAATGATGATAAAACTAGGGATGTTCGTCTTCAGTTGCATCTTTACCGCTCGTACCCCATTAAACACCGGGACGCGATATTGTCGGCTCCATTGTTCCTTCCGGACGTCATATACCGTTCCGTAACGCTGCAACGCTGCTTTTAAGACCTCTGCCGGGAGCTCTGGGGGTACATCAAACACTCGGACATTGACAGCATTACCGGTCACGTGTTCGATAAGCACTTTAGTCATCTCACCATTCATATATGTGAAAGGTGTTTCCGCCGAGAAGTTATTGAGGGTTTTCTCCAGCAAGAGTGCTGATATTAATTTAACATAAATTGCCCGTTCACTTGCAATTAACTGTATTGTATCCACTTGTTCCGCATTTAACCGTAATGTATCTGCTATGAAATCATGCACTTCATATGCCGACGGTCGCGTTGCACTTAAAGCAAACTTGATCCTGAGGGTATTTTTCCTCGCGTACATTTCCATTTCTTTTCACTGTTAAATTTAGCTGAAATACTCACTTTAAATTCCTACACTTGGTGATCGATAATATCACTCACAGTGTGGTATATGTCTTTCTTGCGTTCACTCACTATCAGGCCACACACGCGGTAGACAAAACAACCGGTTCTCCTGGTACGTCCGCTCTGTCCCAGCGCACTGGCTTGACTGGCATTAGGTAATGTAATTTTAGGTAGGTATTGGTCGGGGACTTAAGTCTTCTCAGGCGCGAGGTAGGATAACGGTACACACTGTACTGTCGTTTTCTGGTTTATTTCACAACAGCTAAATGCCTCGAAGAAAAAACTAACCTGGGCAAATTTCTGTTATTGTGTTAACATTTCTGCATCACCCAGATATTTACCGCATCCTAATGCTAATCTTGATCACTTTCGATACTGCGATGTTTTGGCGCGAAACTAAATCGCCGTTGGTCACAGATTCCCCCTTGACAACTTCACCAGAACAGACCCCCGGTTCTATTGAATTTCCAGTATTTACATGTTTTTCACCCACGCAATCTTCAGCCTGCCCCGTAAGGAGGGAGGACATGTTTCCCCCAGTTGTAACCGTGGGCGGTGTCAATACAAAGCCGTCCCAACTAAAAATCACGAAAGATATTTATCTGTCTGTTTCTCCTAAACAGAGATGCACCCAGGTTCACATAAGGCACTGAACTTTACAAGTTTTACCGTATAAAAATATACTTAAACCTATGTGCCTGAGATTACATTCTGGTCTTATAATTATAGTCATATATATGTACACACACACACACACACACACACACACATTGAAGTTATCGTCTCAGTTTCTTATTAATGCTATTGTTGTTGTATTTAACTATTATCTTTGGTTATTGTTATTATTGCTATTGTTATTACAATATTATTGTTATTGTAAAGTAAAGCAGAAAATAAAATGTAGTTATACCAAATAAAAATTCCCAACATGTTCTGTCTTTTTTGTAGTGTTTAACGCCCGCTTTTAGTACATACGGCACCGCAGGCGGTGACACTGATGATACATGGAATGAAGATGGAGCACCGGTGGAATGAGTTGGCGGGGGAAACCGGAGAACCCGGAGGAAACCCGTCCCAGCGTCGCTTCATCCATCACAATTCCCCCATGGGGTTGTCTCGCATCGAACTCGAGCCGCTTTGGTGAGAAGCAAGTGGTGTACGATGAGGCTGTGTTCTGTATTCGAAGGTCCCATAATTCTCTGCATAATTTGAATAAAATATGACAGTTAAGGTCACTATTATTGAAAGACTTGAACGCGAATATCCTACAATCAAATATAGTTTTGCGTTTCTTCCCATAAGCTAATCTCGAATACTAAGGGCAATCCAAGTTTACTTAATAATGTGAACTTTATGTTGAAGCACAAGAAAGTCACTAATGAACAGATTATATCCGTCATTTTCATGGTGACAAGGTTGTTTAAATATTTTTTGAAAACATTGACTGCCTAAAGATACTAGTAAGGTATTTTTCGTTTTCAGTGTAATTACTTCCATTATGTGCTTGCTGCAACTAAGATATGCTCAATTATTCATACTTGGTCATCCTTGCAATTGTTTTAAAGTTCAATACCCTGGCATATACCTACTGTAAATGGATACAGTATTTCAGTAGCAAAACAAGGTGCCTTCTGCTCTCAATATATTTGAGATAGGATACTAAATGGTAGAAGTGGGTCCTGTACAAGAGACATAAATATGCTTTGCCAACAGATACTGTGTTATAAAAAGAGACAAAAATCTCCACAAACACTGGAAACCGCAATGGTAACTTACCAATTCTGAATTCAGATTAAAAGGAACGTCTTTCTGCAGCCGATATTCTTTCTTGAATTCGTTCTAGCGCAATAAATTCAGATGAGAGCAACTGGTATTGATCTTCTTAAAGCCAATAACGCTTCGGTTTTCAGGCCATTGCCGTATGAAAAATATATTGGGTGCATTTACCGTTCAATAAACGTGTACCGTTAAAACTCTTGGTGTCTTGCGAAGGTTACACAGCCAGCCTCCTGATTTATTCCTGAATTGGGTTTAAAATGAAAGAATTAAGCTGTCGTTCAATGAACCAATTAGCTTATCTTGAAGATAAGTCAAATTGTAGCTCTATACTCTTCTAATAAGACCGAAATTGGAAATTGCTATACAGTGGATAAATAAGCTTGAAATAAATAGATTTCCACTTGCATAATGAAGTTAAGGGAAAGTGGGAGCAATAATTAATGACTTGTTTTGTCATTGCAGAATACAGTAGAATATACTTTTAATGCAGTAATATAAGCTCCTTTCCTGTTTTTCTATTTTCATCTTAAACGACTGACATGTCCGCCCACCTTATTGCGGTAAATGCGCAGATCTTCGGAGACGCTTTGTTTAACTGTCACACTCTTTATCCCTCCATATGCGTCTACCATGCCCTCTCTCCTCACTATATTCTCTTTCTTTGTCTGGTCATGTGTGTGTGTGTGTGTGTGTGTTTTTTGTGTGTGCGCGTGTCCACTTATTCTTCCACACTTTCAAGCTATCCTCATCACTCTCATTTCCTCTCTCTATCTCAGGCAATCTAAATGAGAGCTGTGGCGCTGACCACAGGAATTCAATGGGTGCTGGTGTTGCCCATCAGGTACCTTGTGTCAGATTTTCGGACGAATTTCTAAATGAATACAATAATTTCCCTTCAAAAACACAAACAAAATTGTTTTGTCGTATCGGCGCTGTTTTCATAATAAACATCATACGAGAGATATCCCAATTTTTCGTTATGGTTAAGCAATGTTGATTCCTCCCCTAGCAATTTAAATAAGATCTTTAACTAAACTATTTGTTCAATGTTTTGTTGTAATCAACGGAACTGAGCTGTTAAAATATGATCTGCATAACAAATATAGTAGTACATATCAGGCTACAAGCACACTCAAACAACAAAGTAGAGGAAGTTTGTTCACATTAGAAGCAGAGTTCGGGTCCTTAAGACTGAAAATTATGGCACTTGATTTCTCACTAAGAGTTAAATAATACAAATAATAGAGGGCATACACAGGAACATGACGTGCTAATAATCATATTTAAGAGAGTATTTTTGTAATTGGAAAACTGTGTTTAAGTGAAAGAGATAATTTATAGTTATCTCCGTCTCTATTTACCACTAAACTCCCTTTTTCATTCGTATACCTCCAAATAAGCTTGTCCGCTGCTTTGTTGTATCGAATTTCGAGTAAAATGTAATTCCCCTATGTTAGTGAGAGATAACACAACAAAACCACAGTAACAACAATAATAATACTTTATTATTACATTATTATTGTTATTATAATTATTATTATGGTAATGGTAGAATAATAATAATAATAATAATAATAATAATAATAATAATAATAATAATAATAATAATAATAATAATAATAATAATAATAATAATATATATATGAAAGGAATACGAATTACAAAGAAATAGATGCACATTGAGTAAAATCAGAAGAATTTAAGTTTTTGTCTGTTTCAGAAGAACTTTGATTAAATATGTGAATAATTAGGAATAAATGTGATGGTCTCAATTACAAATAGCTATTCATCGGCGTCACACACTAAATAAATTTAAGAAGTATTTCACATTAGAGACACAAACTGCACGAGTTAGAGTGACAGTACATGATAGTACTGTCTCAACATGACAACAAATTCTTTTTAGCATTTAAATTACCTGGAAATGGTAAGAAATTACTTCCGAGTTAGCAGCCGTGGGTGGGGGGTCAGTAAATTTCAGCTTCTATAGAATCTATAGAATTCGGTGGTTCTGGAATTCTTCCAGAAGCTATAGCACGGAGCTGCTATACTCCTTAAGATTTTCAATTGGCAACGTGAATAAATAGGGGATTTTCAGCACAGCGTTCACCAACGCAGAGGCCAGTAAGTCTATGTACGGGTATAGAGGACATCGCAGATGTTCAAGAAACGCTTCCTTTATGGTTATAATCTACGTCATAGCACTAGCGTAATGATAGAAATTCTCATGTGAGATCTCATTATAACTCTGTGGAGTATAAAACACACTATAGTTGCGCATTTCAGAAGGACAACCACACCACATCATTAAGTTGTATAATAAGCTAAGTAATGTTAAAATGATTCCTGAGCACACATTCTATTATTCCAGGGCTAAACTATAAATATTTTACTACGTAAAATAATTTTCAGAGCTATCAGTAGATTCGTTTCACTCTCCACGACTGAACCCCGCTCATGACGTGTGTATGGACAGAGGTGGGGGATTCATCGGCCGGGCCGACCTGTAGGCCAAGGCTACTCGATTGGCTGTAGAGCCACATCAGTAGATTACTTCGGGTTTAGAGCTTTCAAAATTACTGCAGAAACTTGCTGAATTTCTGTGCAGATAACAAAATAATCTTTATAGATCAGTAAATTTAAAGTAATATTCACATCGTCTGACAGCCAAATATTAATTATTGAATTAATTCAATTCCTTGCTCCTCTTCTCTTAATTATAATTTTCATAAAATTGGTACGCAGCTCTGCGGCAAGTCATCGTATGCATAGCTTCGAAAGTCCAACGGATGAAGAGATAAAGCGAGATAAGGAGCACGCTTGCCCATTGTAAATACCAGAAACGCCATCTTTCACAAGTTTTTCTTCTCAATTCTAGAACCCTGTGGAAAATGCTATGTCCTATGCAAGCGAGCGTTCTTGCGAGTATTTGTCGCGACATAAACTGACCGTATGAATGAATGAGCCCACTTCTGTAGTGTGGTGGTAGCGTGTCGGCCTCACGTTCAACAGGTAGCGAATTTGAATCTCGCTTAGGAGAGTTATCCGGATAAGGATTTTACCGAGGTTTCCCCTGAGAAGACGAATGCCGGCTAAGCTCCATGGACCTCGGGGTCATTTGAGTATAATTTCACCCATTTAATTCATTCACCGTCCGATATAACATTACGTTGGAGAGCGTTGATTAACAAAGTTGTACGAATGAGACTGGGACTGTAGCTGTGACGTGCACTGAATGCTGGTACTGAGAAAGATCAAGAGAGGTCCTGTGTTCGACTCACCAGCGAATGAGTCATCGCAAGAAGCGCCTATGTGGTGTTAATTTCATTACACATCGTGAAGAAAGTGAAGTAACAGTGACACTTAGTGAAGTGATAGTAGATGTTTGAACTAGATCACATTAGAGAAGTGGCAATGAGAACTCAGTTAAGTTACACTTAAAACTGCATAGTCACAATATCCATTTTCGTGTTTTCATTAGTTTTCCTATTATTTGTTCCTGATAGACTGTACACTTATGCCAACCATAGTAATCTTACTTCGCTCATCCTCATCATATGTCCATACCATGCTGTTTGTATAATTTCTATAAGTTCTACAGTGTCGTTTTAATTAAATTCATTGTCCAAATGTTTAATTATTTACAGTTTATCCTCTTAGAACTCTTTTTGACACTCTTGAATAATCCACTGTGAAAACTTAGTTTTAAATGATCTCTGAAGTTGTCATATTCGTGGCCCAAATACACCATAAATGATTAATGCATTTTCTTGTTTGTTTCATATTTTATTCCATAATATGACATTCAAAATTGTATGGTCAATTTTACTTTTTAAATAACACACCAGAATGAAGGCCTGGAGGAAAGATGTGTTAATATAATGCTATGATTTACTTAATATGTTTTAAAATTCTGGCAATATTGTGTTAGGGTGTGATTGTATAAAAACTGGTACCCACTACCTCTAAATTAAGGTACGACGTGTTTTACTGCAAGAAATCGGCAAACTACTTGCTTGACAATGTTGTCACAGAAACTATAGTCAGCGCTGTAGGCGGTTGCACAGATGACAAACATTAAACGACGTCACAGTGGCGTGTTTTCTAGCTAATCAGCCATAGTCTATTACAGAGAGCGTGTGAGTGTACTTGCCTACAGTTTAACACTGAAATTAAATAATTGTGAGCAACAAGGTCACTCCATTGTGTGAAAGTAAGTTCGTTAGGATTTCCAATGAATGGAAGAAGCAAATAAGTGTTGTGTTATTCACAGCCAAGCCAGAGGTATAATGTGTACAAGTACTTCCTGAGAAAGATAGGACATATAGTTGCAGTGCAGCGCTCCCCCATTACCCCTACCTGCGCGTTATATATCATTCACCGCCATCTTTCTTAACGGCTGTTCTAAAAACCCATGAACGAGTTTGGTGTGCTGCTACATTAAACTTACGATATGTTGCAGCAGCTTCAGACTTTTGAACGTCCTTAACCAAAGACAATGTATTTACCAAAACCTGACCCCCCCAAAAAATGCGAAAAGTGTACCATTATGAAAAAGAGAACGGGCTGTATTTCGATAGCTCTTTGTATCCTAACTTGTCTTTTCAACGTTTACAGATAAGCTGATGTGTTATTATTGGAGTATAACCTAGGCCAAATCCAGCAATACTTAGCAGCGCATGACCATGTACCTTACGGCAATCACCCTACCGTTTGGTGCGTGTAAGCACATTTAAGTATCGAACTGTTAGTACCACAGTCTTAGGAATTTTATATATCAGCTTAGGCGTTAATTATAATTATATTTTCTGTATTTAATACGATACTTGTGGACCATAATGCTGATACAATCTTTACAATGCTCACGTCATGTGCAAAGTACGCTTGTATTTGCAATGATACTTCTTGATATCTCTGAAATACGTATAACTGTATTGCACGTTCATTCAAAAGTATGCTACGACACGTTATATTTCACTTGTCTAGCAGCTAGGATGAGAATTCTATTCATCTAGAACTTCCGCAGAGAGATATCACTAGGTGTCGCAGGAGTTCCCCAGTTCGAGCTTTATGTACGGTAACATGTATTTCTCAACAGTGTGTGTTTCGACTTTCTTTCGCAAATTTAAACCAAAACCAGTATTACAAGGAATAAACGGACATTAATAGGGTTGTGCAAGAAGTATTAACATGCTTGACTCTTTATTATTATATTTGCTTTTTCGTGTTACATTGTGGGGTAAATTATTTGATCTACGTTTTTTAATTAATGTATTTAGCATTCCTTGCATTGAAAGCCGTGCCTTCAAGGCAGTTCCTCCTCCACAATGTACTACATTGTTAAACCAGGCACCCACTTCCATAACTTGACTCATAGGAATGCGCTATGAAGCAGTTCAAAATGAACAGTAGAAATTTCGTTTCAGTAAAGTGTAACGAGAAACTGAGAGCAAAGGAAAGATTTATTCTCCGAACGCTCACTTCAAATATTTCAATTGATATGGTTGGCACACCTGGAGCTCTTCTGTATTTCGTAGGAAAAAGAAGCGAAAGATTAGAGTGGGCCTAGTGTAGAAGGAACGAGAAAGACAAACTGAGAGTTGTGTCGGAGAAAAGGATACTTCGAGTAGAGGATAACGACGTGGGGGATGACAAAGTCATGTCATACTCATACTCCAGTTTGACTGGATTTACGTGACAGATTCTTGTCATATCTAAAATTAATATTGTCCGAAGTAATGATAGTTTATGGAGCTGGCTACGGAAGAATGGGTCTGTAATTGGGTTCCATGGTATTCGCTAATTTTGGATGGTTGAAGGAATTTCATGGAGTTGAATTTTAATACTGATAGAGCCTCCACCAAGAAGAAGGTCTCTTCCATTTCACCCAAGGCAGCAAGTTTCCGTACTATAGGCCAGTAATGCTTCTAAACTATTGTAACTCTGTGCAGGTATCGTGTGTTACGATTTTGTTACAAAAACACAGCTCAGTGAAACATATTATATGATTATAAATATTGTCTGGTTTATGACATTTAATTCATTTATATTGAGTCATAATTTGTCTCAGTTACTCAGAGGGAGGAAAGACAGTATTTAATTACAGTGTAAAGTTAATAATTAACTTTTGAGAAGCTACATGAAGTGAGAGTAATGTAGTGAAATTTGTAAAACATGATTGTTTATAATTGTAATTGTTCATGTGTTAGGTTAATTACCATTTTCACATTATATATATATCTATCTGATATATCTATTTTTCTTGTTATTTCCTGATAACCTTGGTAACGCGTAATTTTTCAGAACACCTAGATTCGCGACTAGCATATCTGGGAAACATTTTGTACGAGTTCGCCTTTCTTAATGGTTATTGGGACTAGCAGAAAGAAATATAGTGCTAGATTGTGGATATTAAGAGAGGAGAATTATTGTGGTACAAAAGGCAAAGGATTTACTTTTATAACTCATGTTTGAAGCATTCTTCCATACTGTATACTGCTGAGACAATTTATGTACACAATGATTACTTCTTTTACTGCAGAAAGTAAAAGGTATATTTCCTACTACGTGAAAATTTCTAAAAGAAGATAGCTGCGCTGTACATTGCTTAATGCGATAATAGGAGAGAGTAATCTCAGAGAGCATGGCTACCGCAAGGGCATTATACACAGAGAATGTAGCAAGAATACAAATTAACTTCACCCTCAGTTTACAGAAAACTGTATTAATGAATGTTCTGGTAGATTCGTTTCTACATTTAAACATAACAGACATTCATCTAATGAGTTCTGTCGTAAAAACCTATTTGAACCAGCGAAGTCCTACACTGCGTTCTTGTGGAATAGAGCTTAGAATTAAATACATGTTAGCGCCCTTTCAGACAAGCTTGTACATTTCAATTAAACAAAAGACAAGTTAAAACAAAAATAGGTACTTTTAGAACGATTCCTGTAGTCAAAGTATATTTCCACGGATCCTCGAAAAGTTTATGCAGCTCAAGCTTTCTAAACGTCTTCTTCTGTGGTGTATTTCGTATCCTCATTCAACCAGCTGCTCTGTCCAAAATATAAAATACAGAAAGCTTTAATTTATGTAATTAGTGTATATATTATTCAACATCTGTAGTCTTAAATCGAGGCACAGTATTCACACTCAACAGGGACAATAGCTGAAATTAGGTCAACATTGTCAAATATATAGATATATGGTTGTGTCCAAAAACTAAGTTGGGTTTTAGCTTCAATATACCCGTGCTTTAGCCCTAAGAACCTTGTAAAGCTTCAACCCATGATTATTTAAATGTCCAACGACATACGGCCTAATGACCTCTGTTTATGTAAGTACCTTTTACTGGATTTTGATTTTTCTCAGTTGCATTATCTGTAGCCAGACTTGCTCAGAGTTTTAGGCGAAACGCACAGAGAGTAAACTACGCTTTCAAATTTCATAAGATAACCCATAATTAATTTGTTACTCAAATGATTAAACATTCGTTTTCCTGAAGCAACAAGTAGCACGAAAAACAGTGTATAGAGCAATTACTTGGATTAGTATTTTAAATAACCTGGTATCACTCTTATATTTTCAACATTGCGATTTCTTATTAGATATCTGATTAATTAGCGTAAATAATAAATATATATATACACATGAATTTAAAGTATGCCTATATATAATAGTGGCAGAGGAGTATATGATAACATTTTGAAAACATATATACAGAAAACTGGCTTAGAAATGTTATCTGTGGGTAACTTAAAAATGTTATATAACATTTAACTCACCTACCAGAATACTATTAAAGAAAGAGCATGAGATCTGAATTAATTTTTTAAATCTTCAAAACATTCAATCCCCATTGCACAAAACACAATCATTTGTCTATGTTTTGACCCCCATTTCTTCAAAGTACAAACTGAGATGTGAGAGAATGTATTTGGCTATTGGGAAGAAATATTCTAATATGCTTTATATAGTCAACGCTCAGATATGTTAGATCAGGACTTCCTCAAACAGTAAGTTTAGAGGTAAAAGAAATTCTGTATTTTCTTACGGGAATTCACAACAGATGCCATAGGGGTGGTAATTGGAAAGAGATGCACAAAGTCCACAACACTACTAGAGTGAAAGTTTCCTTTTGGATATGGCCCTTGCCATTCTCAGGACCAAGCTTGGGCAGAAAGTTGCAGTCCCCTCGAAGCAAAGCCTTGGGATAAGTCACACATAACCACCCACTATAAGGTATTCTGCAACCCTGAGACTTGAGAGGGAGTTACATAAGAGCAAATATAGGACAGAAGAATTCGTGGAAAGATATAATCCGCCTCAGCATTTGGGTTTTATATTGCTGCTAAAACGGACAAACAATACAAGGTGATTGGTCGTTCAAACGAAACTATCCTGAGGCCTGGCGTAGTGCACAACCAATGACGGTCAGGCTTAAGCTACTTCACACCATATACCAGGCCGGCAAGCAAACAAACGCGCTCAAGGTCAGGGTGTTTCGCATAATTCTTTGTCCATGCTTGACTAACAATGAGCGCGGCACTTAACAGAGGATTGGTGGGATCTTCCAGAGGCATCCGGAGGCCGACGCGTTTGTAGAAGTTCCAGAAAGGACCATGTAACATCATCCCCGCTATACAAGACAAGACAAAGAGTCAGAAGAGTTACCGTTGCAGACATGAGTCGGCCAGTGTGCCAGTGAGTGCACTATGATGCACTGAAATCCAATGGATTCAGATCGGGAGGACGAGGGGGCCAAGCAAAGGGACCATCGCTTCTGACCCAAAGTGCAGGAAAAGTCTCATGGAGAAATGCTGTAACATCCCTGCGGAAGTGGGATGGTGCACTATCATGCTGGAAAATTTCGTTAGGACCCAATTGTGGCTCAATCACACCTGTAGTCCCAACCACACAGAAACTTTTGCTATGTCTCTTTTATAATAAATCACTTAAGGGTTCTCACTTCCCCACACAGGACAGCAATGTCGGTTAGCTGTTCTACGGACGTGAAAGGTAGATTCAGCAGTGAGCAGCATTGTGTTGAAGTAGTCGTTGTTTCGTCTATACTATTCAACACTACAGCAGTAAAATCATGTCTACGGTTATCTTCTGTCTGAGTATGATGCAAAAGTTGGAGTTTGTAAGCACACAAACGGAGAAGTTTGTGCACAATGTCGCGATCTGCCGAAGAGGAACCACTAGTTCCTTACTAGCTCGTGGAATGGATATATGTGGGCTTTTAGTGAATTCTTCGTGTACATGTTCCCCGTTCTCAACATTCTCGTGCCCTTTGCGACGTTTTTGAAATCAAACTTCCCATTTCTGAGTTCTCTCCCACTGATAAATAGATTTACGTGTGGGAGGGTCTATGTTCCATTTTCTTCTTGCACGTCGCTGAACACATGTTAATGATTTTAATTCTGCTAACCATAGCAAACACTACACCTTTCGTTGCGGTGTCCACATGTAAATTGTCGGATATACGCCTGATTGCTTTACATTAAATAGTTGTGCGCATTTATACCATACGACTCAGCGCTGTCCATTAAGTGGTAATGGTCAAACCTTTGAGAGTGTATCTGCCGAATGAACATATAACCAACAACATGATGTGTATAGTTATTTCACTATAAGCATTTGTTTGTGTATAGCTTAGGGCTGGACACTGTAGGTTACGTCTTCCCGATTTTTGACTACAGTATTTTTATCTTTGAGGCGTATATTTCGGGAATTCTTTAAAGAAACATAAGAAAGGTAATATAGGAAGGAAGAGAAAGAGAAAGAAATATGAAGGAAAACATAAATACCTATAGTGAGTGTGAGGATGAGACATCAAAGCTGACATTTTGTCTTCCAGCATCAAGTTTCCGCGCGCCAAGTTCGGGGCACACGGCCAAACAGATGTGGAGACATCTCACACTTCACGATGTGACGTATGGATTGCCATGCCAGCCATCATCTCTGATTGGTGCTTCGTTTCCGCATTGCGGAAAACACAGAGGTATCCTCGTGGTAGACACGTCAGCCATGCGAAGGAGATACTACAGTTGCGACGAGAGAAGCAGGTCTGCAAGAAGCAAGGTAGCAGTGCCACACTTTTTAAATTTGTTCACCCGTATTGATGAGTTCCTTCAAGTGTTGAATTTAATTCATGTGGCAATCGTTTGGTTTTTGTCGCGAGTTTATTTCTTAAGAGCGGTTTGCTTTTAGATAAGCTGAAGTTTTTACACAGCCGCACAGAATACGGAAAAAATCTTTTAAAATTGTATTGCATTAGAGTAGATATCTGTAGAACATACGATGAATAATATGGAGTATACTGAGTGATGTAGTAGTTAAAATTGGGTTATGAACTGCAGTAGTGCCTACAAGGAACAGTGGGTTTGGGAAAGGGAACTGTTAAAGTTAGTGAATAGACAAGTGAATTATTATGACAGAAGATAAACTGCAAAGCTAGCGTGCGGAAGAAAGAAACTGGGTAAAGGCTGCATTCACGCATTACCAGTGTTTTACTAAAATGGAGCAAATTGAGCCGCAAACTAAACTTCAAAGCACATTAAGAAGTGTTAACTTTTTAAGGTTTTAATCCTGCTATTTTCAATGTGAATCATATGGTCCAAAATTCCGAAATCTAGCAAAGTACTCAGCTCATGTTTAATCAAGTGTAAATCGTTTTCCCATTTCACACTTAGCAATTGGGAAAATAGTGAAAAGCTACCGAGTAAATAAATAGGAACAAGATATGGAAGTTCGTAAGCATTTACAATTTACACATAGAATAAATTCAGTAAAACGAGAATTTTAAAGCTTGATATGTTATTCAAACGTGGCTTTTAGGGGTGTATAAAAGGAATAATAATATTAATGTACGAAATGAACTGAAAATTACTATCATACGTTTTAATGATACAAAGTAAGCCTCTTGCGCAGAGCATCGGAATATTGTAAAGCGTGAAGGGTACTTGCAATAAAGGGATAAAATGATTTTTGATTGCCATCATTAAATCTGCCTAAAATTAGATAACATGCAAGTGAAATGATACAAGCAAAGCCCGAAGTTTAGCGTTGTAGTTGTCTTACAGCTAATGGCCTTTGTTAAATACAGAATTTTTAAATAGTGGAAGTATTACTGAAATTAGTTAAGGGGTTTTCAAGATTACATGGATTCAAGAACACAATACACACACTACTTTCTCTCTTTATGATCTTAGACAATCTTAGAACAAAATGCTTTATGTGGCCATAACTTACAGTAAAAGTTACTATAAAGCTGGTAACGGTGACGCTTGAGTTGCTTTCGCCAGAGAAATCCCAGTAAAGCTGTTCAGATATTCCTGCTTTACAGTATGTATGTAGAAGATGAACTTCTATTGTCAAATAAGAAACATTTCTAGAGAATATATTTTCTCTCTTGAAACCTTTTGCAAAAACTCTTGTAGCATGTGAAGATTGCAAGGACATATTTATCCTTCACCCATTAATAAAGCTTGAATGTAGGTGTTAGGGTCAATAACTGTTTCTGAGACGGGAACTGCTATGTATCTATAACTATAATTATCGGACCAGAACGTAATATAAGACACATAGGTTTAAGTATAATTTTTGTATGATGAAATTTGTAAAGTGGAGTTGCCTCTTGAACATATGTGAACCTGGGTACTTTTCTAAATGGTACCTATCGACAGAATACAAACATCTTTTGTCATTTTTCGCTAAGGGATGGCTTGGCATTAAAAGTCCAAGGACACAGCTGGGGAAACAATATACTCTCCCATAACGGGACAGGAAGAAATTAGCAGGGTGAAACAGTATAAATAGTGGAAATCCAATAAGAACCACAGTCTGTCGTGTTGCTGCTACCAAGGATGAATCTGTGAACAACGGAGGTGTAGTTTCGCGCCAAAAACATCGCAGTGTCGAAAGTGACGGTGATTAGCGTAAGGATGCTGTAAATAACTGGGGTGATACGATATGGTTAAAACACAATAACAGAAACCCTCCCAGGTCTGTTCTTCGAGACATTTATGTGATGTAAAATAAAACAGGAAAAGTCAGTGCAGTGCATTTTGTTATCTAACCTCGCGCCTGAGAAGACTCAAGTATCAGACTTATGCCTACCTAAATCCCAGTACCTAATCCCATACAAAATCAACGTAGCGACGTACAGCGCAGAGGCGGCTACCCACCGGCTGAGCTACCGAGGCATCGACGGGGAGAACCCGGCACAAAACTGACGAATCCTAAGTGCCCCGTTACAAAATTTGGCACCCAACTTGACGCGCTACATATCTCGCCTTTCGCACAACGCAGCAGTTCTATGTGCTTTTGCAAAATCATGTTGGAAACAACCCTCTTTTTCCAAGGAGATTCCTGAACATTCAAATTCACAGAGAAATGCCATAGACGAAGATTTACATAGGACATTAAAGTCACCAATCAAGAACTGAACCAAGGGCGTTGTGAACGAAATCACTGCAATACCCCGGGCTCTGTCCATTGTCTTAGAGAGATAAAAGTCATGTTACTCCCTTGCAAGCGGCTTGGCGATTTAATTGTCTGGAAATAAACCATGAAAAACACAGTTTAACCCCGTAAAATGTTGTTTCCGGGCTTCTTGACCGTGGTCCAGTTGAAGTGTGCACATCTGGCGTTTTGCCTGCCATTCCAACGAGCATCGTTAGAGGGAAAGTGACTTTTAACTAGTTGTTAACTGGCGCTAAGGTTCTAAGGTTATTTATATGATAGTATGAGATCGAATGCCTTGGTGAAGTCTATGAATACTTGAGTACCCTCGGCGGAGTGTTTAGTTGTGAGCGTCTGGCACCTTTCCTGTTTTTTTCCTAACTCATACCGTACTTCCTGCCAGATAGGGCACTTGACGTAGCCGCATGAATGATCTGCTCCGCAGTTATCGCAGCTGGGTTTGGTTGTTTCCCCTTTTGTGCAGCTGTTTCGTAGATGACCAATGTTTCCACAGCGAGCGCAATCTGGTGGTAGTCTGCATGCGCCGGTACCGTGAGAGAACTGCTGGTAGTTAGACACTGTTGTTCAGGGCCACCCTAAAGTGGGGCAGGGGGCCTGAGTTGGGGCCTTGGACAGTGCGCAGTCGATTTACACTAGCCACTGGAAGACTTATAGTTAGGAGCTCCTGTTTTGCCTGCTCCTCGGTGATGCACTGGGTCAGGACCTTTAAGGTGACATGGAACTTTCTCACCTCGGGCAGGAGGGTGATAACGTATAAAATATTTATATCTTAGTATTTGGTGATGTGCCTCTGGAGCTGTAGGTGACCGTGTTACGCATGTCCAAGGAAGGAGTTTAGTTTTCTGGCATCTATGGCTGTAGATGGAGGCTTGACTGATAATCTGGGCTGAACTTTGTGCATTTCCAGCTTGTATTCTTCCCAGTTTATTTTTGTCGCTTCTCGGTTCGGGATGCGTGTGCTATGAGACAACGCTGGTCAGGAGCTTCCGTCTTATATATGGTGGGACGAAACCGCCCCCTTTCTCCCATTCTGCGTATCAGCCGATCGTGGCCTGCGTCAATTGCCTCTTGGTACGTCCTGAAATGTGCTGTGGTGGCGAGAGCTGTGGTTTCATTGAACACGATGTCATTGTCGCTTAATAAAGCATGTTCGGCTGATTCTTCCGTATGTCATAAGTGGCAGTTACTCTTGTGTTCTTTTATTCCTGTGCTTATACTCCTCTAGTGGTGCTAATGGAGACTTAACCACACCTGAATGGTACACGGTAAACACCTTGTGACGATAGCCGATCCCGTTTGTCCATTGTCAATTTAAATTTATGTTTTATTTTGATGGTTGATTTGAAAATAGTTTTAGTATTGGCATTTTCTAGTAGTTTTCCAATAGGATCTATGGCCTTGTCTATATAGGCAGAAATGCTTTACGCTGTTGTTTCGTTGTCTCTTTGGTGTTGCATTGTCTCTTTGGATGTAATGCTCTCATTATTTCTGTCTGACTGTATCCATTTTTCTGCAGAGTTCGGTGCAGGTGTTTGAGCTCTTGTTTCAGCGCGGCCAGTTAACAGGTCCGTCTTTTTCGTTCCGTTAGTCTCGTTTGTCTATTGTTTTGCGAAGATGGGATTCGAACTCCTGTGGAGATGGCGTTCCGTATGTGCAGTTTCCTATAAACTGTGTGACCTGTCAGACCTTTTGAATATAAGGATATCAAAGAAACATTGATTTTACTCTTTTTTCCATCGTGAACTGTATTTATCATGGATGTTGCTAAGTTCATCGTCAAATTGATATAATTCTTTATCATCATGCGGCCAAATAACGAAACCATCCATGCAACTCCATGTAACTCCACGAAACTTTTTGTTTACACGTGACAGGTGCAAAGACCTTCTCAAATTTCTCCATGTAAAAATTTCCGATAGTTGGACTGAGTGGGCTACCCATTGTCGCTTCTTTTTGTTCATAGTAATCACCATTCCAGTGATATGGCAGTGCCGAAATAAAGTTGTAATTTCTCCGAAGTTTCTTCTAGTGGTACCTTCCTGAACAATGAAGCAGCTTACCAGTTTGTCGTGTGCTTCCAGTTTTGTGTTATGCAACTTGTCAATGAAGTGGGTGGAGGTTTACTTAATGTATGATTCTGTATTGCCGATATGCTATTGAAGAACTTTCGCTAAATGTCTAGCTAAAGCATAAGTTGGTGATCCTATTGTACTGACAATAGGGCCCAATGGCGTTCATACCTTATGAATCTTCGGCAATCCAGAGATGAGGTGCAACCACCTCAGTAGTAGTCAGTCTTCTGTACTTTTGGTGTTAAAGATTACTTCTTGATTAGCTTATTTCTCATTCTCAAAATCCTATTTGTTGGATCTCCATTGAACTTTGTATAGGTTTCCGGTCTAACACTTGCTCTATATTTTGTTTATAGTCCGTCATGTCCATAACTACTGTGGAATTACCTTTATCGGCATTTAGTATAGTAATGGATGTGTCATTGCTTAAGGTCCTTATAGCTTGTCTTTCTTCTCGAGTTAGGTTTTATTTTGGCAGTCTGGCGCGTCGTATAATCATAATGGCTTAACCACTGAACAACCTAATTGCGCTCAAGACGGATTCAGTGTGAAAAAGGCAGACGTAAGTTCAATCCCTGTCGGCCGCCCGTTCGCTGGGTAACTGGGAACGCCGAGAGAGTAACATCACTGTATTGACTGGACCTATATTCATCGTTTTTTGCAGCTACACCAAATGAAATTCAAACAATTGACGTCCTGAATATTTGACAGACATCCTGCTCCCTACACTTACTTTATCGAATCGGCTGATAGAAAACTGTGCTAACGTACAATGCAACTAATGGATGATCAGCATAGAGCAGAACAGGTTTTGCGACTCTCAGTCGGTCGGTAGGGTTGCCTGCTATGAGCACTGAGTGGATGAGAGCATTCTCTCAGTAAATAGTATACAATTTGTTGCGTAAGTTGTTTCTAACAAAGGGGAAACACTTAAAAATGAAATTACTTACATATATTAAGTCAGCAGCTGCTGGAAGTTTTCCCTTTCGTTGTTCAAGCTTTTCTGGTAACTGCTTAGGAAATTGGCCATTACACGCTGCAGTTCTCCCTCAAGAATGGCAACAATTTATTTAAAAATGTTACTTTGTTACTTACCTTCGAAGGTGTGAATTTGATTTGTGCACATTCTGTGTTGATCCGCCTCCTCCCTCCCCCCCCCCCCCTTTCCCCGTATAGAATTAAATCGGGGCAGTCTGTACGATCGTATGAATCCTAAATGAATACTTTTTTTGGCAGTAGAATAATGGTATCCGGTAGCGTCATTTTACTTAATACGCACTGTATTGCGTCAATCAACATACGCGTGTCACAATTGCAAGAGTTGAACTCTGCCGGTCCATGTGACTGCATTCTCTAACGAGTCTACCCTCTTTATTTCACGGTTTCCAGGCACGCCTTGGGCATGGGTGTTTGCGTGTGTATGTGTGTGTGTGTGTGTGCGTGAGAGAGAGAACATGATAGAATGTAAAATGTAAACCCCGCGCGACAGCCCACGAAGGGCCAAGGCCTACCGCCCAGCCGCTGCGTCCCCCACCTCTGCCCACTACAGGCGTCATTGGTGAGGTGCAGTACTGGATGGTGGGGCGTGGTCAGCGTCCCGAGCCCTCCCGGCCAGTTATGCGGTTTTCTAGACCTGGGGCCGCTACTTCTTCATCAAGCAACTCCTCAATTGGTCCCTCCGGGACCTAACGAGGCTGAGTGCACCCCGTGCCAGACCTCCCAGAGGGGATAAAATCCCCTGCTGGTACCGGGGATCGAACCCGGGTCCTCCGCGCCAGAACATGATAGAATAAGAAAGGAAAATCGAAAAGAGGAGAAAAGAAGAGAGGAAGAAACACACACACTGAATATTTTACCATGAGCTGATAATGATTAAACCTGTTCTGCTCTATATTGATCACCCAGTATTAGGAAGAGTTTCTCATTTCACAAAATATCAAATGTTATTTGAGCATCTGTGATATATAATCAATGTTATTTGCCTAATAGTCCAAGTATAATATAGTATAGTGTAAGGTAAGTACAGTTACAGTTTATTAAAGCTTAAGGATGTCCGACTAGGGGTTGCCACGATACTAAGTATCTCACAATGGATGACGTGATTTCTAATACTATCCCAAAGAAAATATAAAAAAATATGCTTTATAATTTGACGATTTTATGTTGCTATTTTATACACTACCTGTTACCTGCCAAAGCCACGATGATCCAAAATTTATAGTAGCCCTATCGTTCCTTCCTGTGTTGGGGGCATGGGCTGAAAAACGTTCAGTCTTTGTAAGATGAATAATCAAAATAGTTTAGCTCAACGTGTACCAAACTTTCATCGGCAAAATAGGCTCGAGTGTCGCAATTAAAAAATAATTAACATTGCTTTAATTCAACTTCCGTATTACCATGAATAGTTCCTTATGTAGAAATTATTCATCTCACTGCCTATTGAATGGATCTAGATAGTAGTGATAAAGAAGTGTTACGACCATCAGCATTAAAAGGCCGTTTTTAATAATGTAATATCTTTGGGCACTAACATATGAGGTTTTCGGAAATTAAACAGCGAATATTGTGAAATACAATATATACGCATACTTCAAACACTTGATTAATGTAATTAAAAACGGAAATAAAATGGGTTCTCGCCATCCACTTTGTTCGCATGAGCAACCCATAAAGCTCTTCTGCTTTACGAGTATCATTACGTCACTCAGCACTACATGCTTCTGTTCCATTATTCCATTTCAAAAATTCTTCTAGTGCCAACACTTATCACCGCAAATGACATTTCGTATAATACTTATCTGTTATTATTGCATGAATTTAACAGTACTGTTTGTATAGGGGGTCTCATAGAGAACTCAAGTTTTAATTTAATGGTAAAAAAACATAATTGATTTGAAAATTGATATTACTATGTCAATATGAACCACAAAGAGTGCGATTTTATATGAAACAAAATATCAAACAGATGTCTGCACACATCTACTCTGTGGGCAAAATTTTCGGCGACTCTCAGGAAAGTTCCACTTGAATTTGACCCATGACACGTCTGATTTATGCTTTGAGTTGCGGGATCATTCATGGGTAGTGTATATAAACACAAGATTTGACTTACCCGACAAAGTGGTTACATGGGGCCAAATCACACAATCTTGGTCGTCAGTTCTCATCGCCGTTGCGAGAGATGTAACGAGCAGGGAATTTTTCTCTCAGCAACCTTGTTGTTTCAGCGGCAGTGTGGTGGATTGCTCCATCGTTTTGGAACCACAAGTCTTCCAGATTCAATAGCGGCCATAAAATCTGTAAACAGATTAGAGCGACATTCTCTACCGATTTACGGGAATGAGGACTTCAGTCATTTGATGTGCATATTCTTCAAATTTCCTCACCAGTCTCTGAACTGTTGACACATTAGGCGCATTTTGCCTACCAAAAATTACACGAAGTCTTCGAACGGTCTCTTCATAGCATTCTCCGCACCTGAATGCGTTGGTCCATTTTAGCTAATAAAATACGGACAAAGAACAATTGACAGTCCTGTCCTACAGACGGCTATTGTGTGGAATATCGTTACTGAATAATTGGTACAATGTTCCGTTTGTAAAACTAATTGTATTTTAATATTCCATAATATGTTTAATAATCATATAATGATTAATAATAATAATAATAATAATAATAATAATAATAATAATAATAATAATAATAATAATAATAATAATAATAATAATAATAATAATAATAATAATAATAATAATAATAATAATAATAATAATAATAATAATAATAATAATAATAATAATAATAATAATAATAATAATAATAATAATAATAATAGTAATAATAATAGTAATAGTAATAATAATAGTAATAATAATAATAATAATAATAATAATAATAATAATAATAATAATAATAATAATAATAATAATAATAATAATAATAATAATAATAATAATAATAATAATAATAATAGTAATAGTAATAATAATAGTAATAATAATAATAATAATAATAATAATAATAATAATAATAATAATAATAATAATAATAATAATAATAATAATAATAATAATAATAATAATAATAATAATAATAATAATAATAATAATAATAATAATAATAATAACCGAGCCACTGACAAGGCAATTAAACAATTTAAAGTTACGTTTTTATTTGGGCTATCGTGTACATTCACTTATTATAAGGAATAATTTAGCAATGGAACGGTGTGGTTTAATACGGTAATTATTCAGTATTAATTGAAGAAATGATAATAACACAAAGAAAGATTTGCAATAAACAATTTATATAAGTGAAATGAATGTAAAATTTAATAATCCAGACCTCTCCGATTATTCAGAGAAATAGCTCAACATCAGTATATAATAAGAGAAACCATTAGTAAACGTAACCAAGCATGGACTACGTTAGCCGTTTACGGTTATGGAAAATTCGCTATCGTGGTTAGCTACCCTTGCAGAGTCACGTAAGCAGAAATTCTTAGAACTATAAAGGAGAAGTGGAAGGTTTCAGAGGCTAGATAGCGCAGCGTGAATATGTTTGAAACGTGATATGGATGCTTAAGGTTGGTCAGTATCCATGGACGTTTTCATGTAGGCAGTGCTTAGGTTGAGAAGCTGTGAATTCAAATCAGATCACCCACTTACTCATGAATTCAAACACTTCGCTGCGGGTACCATGTCGTTCGAATGTGATTTAACACTTGATTACATTTGCTGTAGAATTAGCTGGCCAAGCCATAAACATGTAGCGGCTAACGTTAAGGAACTTGTCTGGTAGACCTTCTGCAATTTACCGCAGTTAAAGGTTTATGCGTTTATAACAAAGAAAATAGTTCTTTCACAATGAATATTTGGTAACTATATCGACATTTCTATTTATAATGTTTCAACGGACATTATTAAAGGTCTATTAAAGTTTAACCCTCGGAGACCCAAAATGTTTAGCTAGCCGTTGATTCAGAGATACTGTCAAAGGCATCAACTGTGATCCAAAGTGAGAAGATGACTTAAAAGTTAGCGATCATCATGGGACAATCGACATCAAGGTCCCTTAACGGTGACAGCTAAATCTATTTAACCTAAGCACAGCCTTTAGGCACAGTTGCCGGTGATCAATCAAACTAAACGGTTCTGTAACTCGAAGGGGAAATAGGCAAATTTAGAAATACACGCCCTTTTATCAACTTCAGTACCATCTACATTGCTACCCCTATCAATGTTCCTATATCATGGTGCCAAACATTACAGCTGCTGATTCATATTTGAAACACAACTTTAGCTTAGTGAGTGTGTTCAGTCCTAAGAATTTCATTTCCATTCTAATTCTGAGACCTATAAATATGAGCCATAGCTTAACACACCGAATTTCAGGGACACCTTGAGCTAGTGTAATACGTATTGACTGTTTTAATCATAACCATGCTTACTTAGATACACCACCGACTCGGAGGGCTCAGGTTGTGACGTCTGTGGACGACATACGGTAGTCGTGTGTGTAACAACCGTGGTCAACCTTCAGACACAGTTTTTCGGGGACTCTCCGGGTCGCTAGGCGAACATAGGGACGGATAATTATGTCTCCAAGCATCCTGTACTTCAATTTCACCTCAGACATTTTACTTCACCTTTTATCCTGGTTGGCTGCTTCAGCGTTCTGAGTGTCGGTGGCACTATCAGCGTATATGGTGGAATTCTCTCTCTCTCTCCCTTTCACCATCGGCCTCCGGATCTGTGTAGGTCTCCAGCCTACTCCGGGGTTCTTTCTGTAAGGCTGCAGTGAATGACGCAATCTAGGAGTTTAAATTTGTAACTGTTAGGAATGCTGCCCTCTGCTGTCGCCTCTCCTCAGGTCTGTTCATCTTTACTATTCTCTCACCCCACACTTCCCGCCTGGTGGGTGCCCCGCTGGGAGCGCAGGTATACACGAGATGCTGAATCTCCTCCGGACCATGTCATAGCTAAACTTACATAACTAGGTGGTCTTGTATCGCACCGATCTTATGGTGTCTAGCTAATGACTCTAAGTCAGGCAAATTACACTATGCAGTATTTCAATATACGAACATTATTTATTACAATTGTTGTTTATCTATCACCCTGCCACTTGGCTATAAAATTATAGAACTTACCTGCCAATAATTCTGATATTAACGTGGAGGTATCACTGCGGAAATGGATGAGGTAGATCCTTTTGCAACTTCAGTTTCGTTAAGAATCAGGTTTTTCGTTTAGTTATATTTTACGTTAGTGTACTCGGAACACATATCAGCCGCAGCACAGCTACGACAGAGTAGCTAACAAACTTCCTGTTTAGGGAGAAATTCCCAGCTCAAAATCGATTAAACCACATGTGATATATTCGATCCGTTACTGCATCTTTCCCGTAGACAGCAAACATTTTTTACTGCTGTTGTGAGGTGGTTTTGTCCTTACGATAGTAAAACAGCATAAGATGTCGGAAATGTTTCTTTTTGCTTTCCATAGTTTTCAAAAATCAGTTCACATTGTTCCATCCAACGTCAGTCACAAACACACACTGACGCATCCAATATCAGGTCTGGTTGTTGGCCTCTAAGTTGCAGGAGTGGTTAGGTAACTATAGTAACTTCAATATACACATGGTTCAAGGCTTTTAGGAGCTATAGATGGAATTTGTGAGCAAAACGAACTTATGAGACAACTTTATACCAGGACTTAAAGCTCATGAACGTCATCGTCTGTTTAGGTCCTTTGATCACCAAATTACATAAATGGTTTTGCGTTTTCATTAAACGTATCCTTACTTTCTGATATATAACAGCTAACCAAACGCTAATGCACTGATAGACCATACTAAGAAACTTTTGGAAACAGATTTATACATTTTGTGATACCGGCTGCGGTGCATAATAAAGAACGGTCGGGTCAAGCAACCTCACACCAAATAACAGGCGTGGCTCTTATCAAAGGCGATCAAGGTCAGCCTGCTTAGCGCGACTGCTTCTGAGCACAAGACAATGAGCGCGGCACGTCGAAGGGTTTCCGAGATTATTCGAGAGGCATCTGACGACGGCGTAGAAGTTCCAGAAAAGGTGAAAGGTCCATGTTAGGTCACCCGCGCTATATAAGAAGGTGAGGCAACCAGAGTTAGTACAGACATGAGTCGTCGCAGCAGTCAGTTTTAGTTTTAGTGTGTTTGCGTGCCTCTGTGTGTGTGTGGGGTGTGTGTGTGGGAGGGGGGGTATGCGTGTGTCAGCTGCGTGTGTATGATTATCGTGGGACAACTGTAGTGCCGAAAGGAAGATAGCGATGTAGTTAATTAGTGTTTAGTGATTGTATCGTCAATGTCAGCTGTTTGAGAGTCAGAGAAAGTGAAGAAGTACAAAACGGAGTGAGTCAAGGTTACAGGAAGAAACAGTTGTGAGTTGCAATATTACGAAGGACTGCATACTGTTAACGCCAGGAAAAGAGAACTGCGTTGTTGGTTATTCAGTTAGAAGAAAATAAAGTAAAGGGAAAATATGGACTGGATTTTTGTCGTTTTTGTTTCACTGGTGTTAGGAATGGGATTTATCAAATTGACATTTTGATGCATATGAAATCTATATCAATAAAAACTACTGAAAAGGAACTAAGAAACAAATACAAGGATCACTAAAATTGAAACAAAGGGTTATTCTTCGTAGCAGATGTGGTTTTATATCAAATCTTTACTTTTGTTGTATGAAACTCAGTAGACTAGAGTATAAAACTTTCTAGACTAATTGAAGTTCTCCGATAGTGGCGCCCTGATGTTTTTGTTTTATAGCACAGGCATTTATGAACTGTAAAACTCTAAAAATTCTGCATGGTTAACTTCAGACGGGTTCTATTAGTACTGCGTTCCTGATTTCATATTTTCTCCTGAAAATACTCATAACATTGTAATTAACTGGCAAAGCCAGGAACCGTATAGGAAAGAATGTGGAATTGCCCATGTTTACGCGAGGTTATCGCATAAACATGGCTAGACGGTATGCGCACACTGTGTTCAGATGCAATCATATCTTCAGGACAGCAACGTCTTTTATATCGACAGGTGCAAGAGATCATCTATTTGTGTTTTATCACTGACTATACTCCAAGTTACTGATATTTCGCTCTTCTAATAAACAGGATAAGAAGTGATCGTAGCACTCGACCATTAAGATAAATATGCCTCAACACCTTGCCACGTAATAACTTGTCGTTATGAAATTAATTCTCTAATTCCTTCGAGGGGAAAGTCAGGAACACGTTATCTAAAAAGTCTATGTAGACTGTAATGCTCAGCCTCCGCTGTGAGTTCCATTTGGCCTCTAATCAAAGAGGTTGGAAGATACATTTGCGTCTGAATGTTATTTTGTCACAGAAAACGGCTTCAACCCAATTGAAGTTCTCTGAGAGCTCTGTAATTGCCAACGTTTCAATAACGAGATCATTGATTAAAGTTTCCTTAACAATAGCTCGTCTGCATGAGGTCTTACATCCCTACAACGGTTGCTTGTGCAGATCTCAAGAGTAAAGCTAAAGCCCTATATTCAGTGGCAGATTAATAGGGATCAACCTCTACCAAGTCTATCCTGTGTTCATCTCTTTATCCTCGCAGCTTCTTGTCCCCTATCTTTAGTTCTGGCTGCCCCCTCGTTGTGCACGACCAAAAGGTACAATTGTCGCTTTACTACTAGATAGGAATTCGCTATCTTCGGAATACGATTGTGAACACCGAGCGCGATGGCTCACGCAGTAACGTCTGTGGGCCGCTTTCGGGAGGTTGCGGATTCGATCACCGTGGCTACGCACTCTCACATGGGTTTTTCCGTAATTTCCCCATGTAACGTAGGTGAACGGTGGGGTGCATTAGTGCATTAATCTCTCCTCCACAAATTACTGTCCCTTCATTTATCATTTCCCTCACTTGTCATCTTTCAGGTTTCGTTGTTAACGCGATACGTTCTGGCGAATGCTGTCAGATGGCACAGCGCTTGCGCTCTAGAACCTCTTCCTCGTCCCTCCCTGGAAGTTGCTGCCCTGGCCGCAAGGTTTACCTCGATACCCTTCCCTTGGGTAGACACATTTCGGTTGTGTGCGAGATGTCAGTATCTGTATTTGTTAGGGAATTCTGTGCGTCCCTGGTCTTCGCTGGCTCCGCTTTCTGATGAGGCTACGGTCTTCCTTCGGCTCATCCCATCTCCTTGGGAATGGTAGCACGCTATAGATCCATATTGGTATTGTAATTAATGGGGTTTTAAAATGAATTATAGTAACACTAAAATTGCAGTTTTTTTTAAGAAAGGTGGTAAATTAAACAGGAATGAAAAATGATTTATAAATTACAGAGAAATGGGATGGTAATGGAGTTTAATTATTTAGCAGTTAAACAATGATAATAAGTGGGAGAACCAATGTCAGATAGCGGAAAGAACCAAAGATAAACTAGCGTTGGCCGCTCTGAGAAAATATCTGGGCTCAGCACCTATTATGTATATCGAATTGTACAACAGAATTTATGTTCCTTTGATGGAAGAAAGTTGGAATTGAAAAAGTTGAACTATCGGAAACTAGTTATGGTTAGATAAGTGGGGATCGAATAATCAGAATGTCTTGTAAATCTGTTTTAGGTGTGCCCCAGAATTCTCCAACTGCAGGAAGCTTATTGGAACTAGGGAAAGTGAGCTTAGGGGAACTAGCAGTCAAAGAATATTGAAATATTTATTTAGAATCTGCGAGTTACCTGGCAGCGATTTATTAAACATGTGTTTGAGTTTTCAAAAACTCAGAAGCAGACAGTGCCTGGGAAAAATCAAAGGCCTATTAATGATAGCTGGGCTGGAGGATTTGTGGACTTCAGGATAGAAATTAATAAAGGGAATTTGCAACATAATAAGAGAAAAGCTAGAAGATATTAATGGGGAAACTTTTTATGTTCAAATAAATGACAAAAAGACACTTAGCTTTTGCAACGAATGGAAAAATGAATTAGAGAGGGAGAGAGTTGTATCTTAAAGTTTGTGAATAGAACAGTTTGAAGGGCGAGACTTTTGGAAAATTTGTAATTTTTATGGTTTTATGTACTGTCTGATGAATGGCAAGGGTCAATGTCAGGTAAATACTTATGTAATTTAGCATAGCACTTATGTTATTCGACATGGTATAGCCGGCTTTCAGTAGCTATTGTATTTGTATAATTATAATTTTTGGAATCGTAGTAATAGTAATAATAATAATAATAATAATAATAATAATAATAATAATAATAATAATAATAATAATAATAATAATAATAATAATAATAATAATAATAATAATAATAATAATAATAATAATAATAATAATAATAATAATAATAATAATAATAATTAATAATAAGAATAAGAATAGTAATAGTAATAATAATGATAATAATAATAATAATAATAATAATAATAATAATAATAATAATAATAATAATAATAATAATAATAATAATAATAATAATAATAATAATAATAATAATAATAATAATAATAATAATAATAATAATAATAATAATAATAATAATAATAATAATAATAATAATAATAATAATAATAATAATGATAGTGATAATGATAATAATAATGATAATAATAATAATGATAGTGATAATGATAATAATAATGATAATAATAATAATGATAATGATAATAATAATAATAATAATAATAATAATAATAATAATAATAATAATAATAATAATAATAATAATAATAATAATAATAATAATAATAATAATAATAATAATAATAATAATAATAATAATAATAATAATAATAATAATAATAATAATAATAATAATAATAATAATAATAATAATAATAATAATAATAATAATAATAATAATAGTAATAATAATACTAATAGTAATAATAATGATGATGATAATAATACTAATAAGAATAATAATGATAATAATAATAATAAATGTGTAAGACTACAACAACCCAAAACATAAGCAATAGCACAGTATAGTCTTGACAAGGTCAAGAACTTTATTTGATGAGGCCGCGGTTTTACATCGGTCTGGGTGGCTCAGTGAGTCAAATGCTGGTCTGCTGGTCCCAGGGCCACGGCTTCAAATCCGATACAAATCAATATCTTTTAAATGTGCTTATAAACGACAGCTCCATGTCAATAGATTTACTGGCAACTAAAAGAGCTCCTGCGGTTTGAAATTCCGGCAAAATGCTGATGCTGATGTGATTCTGGCAGTTGAAGTGTCGTTAAATAACAAAATAATTTAATGTTCGCGGTTTTACACCGCAGTAGCCGACATTATGACACACTCGTAAAAGAGACAATTGAAGTTAAATTACAGCCAAATAATTTTAATAGAGACAAGGGCCTACGGCTAAGCACAGTTTATTCAGGAATACTTAAAGGATGGCTGTTTATTTCTTAAGCTGTTCCCGATGAAGGCTACGAGTTTGAGATGACCATTTATTATTCATTTCTTGATGATGGCAATAGAATTAAACATGGCAAAAGCTTGAGAAATTGTATAGATATTACACTGCTGATAACCCGAGAAGCTCCAGTTAATAATTGCTTCCGTGAAAGCTTCAAATCTTATATCTAAGATGTAATTATTCATATCCAGCTTTTAGTCAACTTCGTTCAAAATTAAGGGTATTTTGTTTTCAATCGTAAAGTTTGATACATTACTTAAATCAGTGAATTGAACATTTTCTTTCCAGATAAGAGTTGCTCCTGTAAAATCAAAAATGTTAAGATGAAAGATTCAGTATAGGAAGAAAACAATATCACCAGAAACATGACACAAATTATTTGGTGTAGGATGTATTGTAGTGGCTACTTTATATTTGTGTTTTACATTAGAGTTACGCGGCTTTTATGAATGTGAAAACTCGTGGAATTCTCCATAATTTTTGTCGAGATTGATTTTATTTAATAGTTGTATTGTGGTGATATTTTTCTCTCAAAATACTTTTAGCCACATTTGTTTATTGTTATAAAATATATAGTATGAACTTTAATAAAACTGACAAATTACAAGCACTAATTCCTGACTGGAAATGGAGAAAAGAGGTCCTTTGATCATATGTCTGGAAATGGTCGGTGTGCGTGCAACGACAACAGATCGTTCCGGAACACAGTATGTGGCTAAATCGCATCCACACCACAACAAATTTTCAAAGTGGCCTCCATAAAATACAATGCACGCGTTCAGACGTCTGATCATGGATTGTCTCTCTTTTGGCACGTTCCGGCCTCTCTCCAAATAGCGTGAGAGGCATCAGGAACACGATGTTGAAGGTTCTGGTCATCAGGAATTGATTCAGCATGCAAACGCTTTTTAGATACCCCCAGAGGTAAAACTCCAGATGCTTAAGTCCGGTGATCTAGCAGGCCATGCAACAGGGCCTCTGAGTCCTATCCAACGTCTGGGGAAGATGAGGTATCGACGAACTGTGATGCGGTAGTGGACGATGCTTCATCTTGCAGAAACCACATAGCCTGTCTTATTGCCAAAGGCGCGTTCTCTAGCAAACCAGGTAGAGTATTCTGCAGGAAATCCATGTACGTTCCTCCATTAAAGCGTAGTGGTATAATAACTGGCCGAAATATGTGGTCACCAGTAATTCATGTGCAAACGTGGATGCTGATCCGATACTGATGAGATACTTCTACCATTCCCCGAGGATTTTCTGTAGCACACAGACGGCAATTATGTAGATTGAGGATGCCATTTCTGACAAAGTTTGCTTCATTGATAAAGAGAACTGAAGACAGAAATCCCATAATTGTGATAGCCTGGTACAAAAAGCATCCACAAAATCCTTTTCGTAGAGGAAATTTCGCTGTTGACAGTCGTTGTACTCGTTGCTGGTGATAGGTTATCATGCAGGATATATTATAATTGTACTTTGGCTTACACCATGTTGGCATGCCACTTGCCTGGGACTTGTGCTAGGGTTCCTCTCAACATCTTGAAGAACCTGTTCCTCCAAATCTGGTGTACGCACAGTTCGCCGCCTCTCTGCACGTTCGTCTGTTTCAAAGGACTCTGCTCACACAAACGACCAAACAGGGCTTGAAAAGTTGGGTGATGTGGTTGGTGTACTAGGAGTACTTGTTTTTATATAACCGTAGTGCTTCTCGACAGTTTCCGTCTGTTTGGCCTTACCCAAGCACCATCTCGGCTTGTTTGCAACATGAGTACCAGACCATGCTGCTTCTTACAGTAAACTGCTTCAATCACACAATCTGCAATACACAATAAACACCTGCATTTGGCCAAAGAAAATGCCATTCGTCAGAGACATCCACGTTGCAACGATGCATTTCCGGACACATGTTGATAGAACCTTTTTCCCCTCCTTTTCGAGCTAATAATCCATCCCTCAGTTTGTCTGTTTACCCTAATTATCTAATTGTAACCTTCAAGAGCGAAGAAAGGAAGACATGCTCTAAGATGTCTATGTAGGCTATACTGCTTAGCTTCCGCTGTCGGAAGTTCCATTGGGTTTGTAATCAAACAGATTCGAGGATGCATTTTTGAGACTGTAGAAAATATCTTGCAACAACTGGGAGTAGGGGGTTAAGCGTCTTTAAGGAGAAAGGAGGAGTAATTAACTTGGCTTGGGTAGATTTATTACTTCTGTGGTAATTGAAGCTCTTTGTCGTTTGGAGAACAGTGGTGTCGCTTCTGCCTCAGCAGAGCAGAGTTGAATTACTTGTAGATACCAACCACCGCGATTTATAACATCACCGAAAATTATATGCACACAAATATTCATGTACTACGCAAGTCTTATTTAAATGAGTGAGATTTTTACATTACTCTTCATCGGTCAGCAAATTGTTATTTAGTTATATGAATATTCAGATTCATTAAAATATTCCGTATCAAGAATACCTGTCATCCTTTCTTAAAATCAAATTTTCAGCGTACCATGCTGACAGTAAGGTAATTGATCGAGTTAATAATCATATATATAAGTAACCAGCTGAGAACTTATAGGTATCGTGAAGGCAAAATCCTCATTGGTACCAAACCAGTCCATAAAGATCAAAAACAGTTAGATTACGGTTCCATTATCATGAAGCACAATACTAAAATTCAAACTGTATTTCTCAATGTATCCTTTTATGACCCAATCATCCATGTGCTCATTGGTTTGTTACAAGGTCAAGGCATTTCAGAAAAGATACATCTGTAGTCGGAAATGTTAAACGTTTTAGATCCTTTTGGGTGAGAAAGGCCTTTGTTTACTTTGTGATTATTGTAGTTCTGTAGCTCTAAGTAAGAGGATCTAAATCAATAGATTTCGAAAGCCATTCCACCACTATGAAAGTTCAATCTTGTGAACGAAACTAAGAATAGTTGTGTGCTTCTAGCTGCAAATCATATGTCAATCACATATCGCAAATATTTGACTACGATTGGGTCATGACTATCCTGAACATTCAAGTGAGGCATTAAAATGCGTACTCTATTCACACCTACGATATTTGGGGAAAGGATCAAGTGGTTCATATTGGGTTCAAAAGAAAGTTTTTGCAGGCTTGACGTACTCCTTTAAATGATTTACACTTAAATACAGCATGCAGCAACTGATGTAAAAACCGTTGGTGCAGTTGGCTCAGTTGATTAGCGCTGGTCTATTGATTCCAAGTTGTGAGTTAAAGACGGGCCCAGAGGGATAGTTTTTAAGTTTGCTTAAAAGTCACGGTTTCATATAAGTAGATTTACTAGAATGTAAAAGAACTCCTGCGTGGATGAATTCCAGCCCTCAGTCAACCTTGATACCATCCTGGTAACTGTAGTATAATTAACAAACAAAATACTCCAAGTACAGAGAGCATGTTGTTCAGTAAGTAAAAAGTATCGTAATGAAGTATCAGAATGTGGTCAATTTGAGAAACTTATCATTATAATAACACTGTACATATATCATACCATGAAGTGTTATTTTTACGCTATTGATTAATGTGTCAATTGAACCTATAAGTTACATCACGTTGGATGCTGGACTTGAATAGCTTGAGTAGTAACAGTAAGGCGAGTAATTACCGAATGGTAAACGTTGCAACTTGAAATTTCATATTATCTACATTTTATGGCGCATATCATTTTATTCTCTAGAAAATATTTGTTTAAATGTCCGAATCTAAAACACAAACATCGGTAAATAAACTTAGACTTAGAGGGTAATAGTATGTTGCGACTAAGAACGGTAAGTGATTTTCACTGGACTGAGAAGAAGTTCGAAAGGACGATACGCAGTTGAGTAAATGATTAGTAAAAACGCTTAACACACCTGCCTTACATACAATTTTTTGGGAGATAATTAGTTATTTAATATGGTGTACGAGTTAAGTGTGAAATAGAATATGTCACTCCTATTTACAAAATATGTAAGCAGTGTTTTTCTTTATATATTTTTTTATTTATTCCTGTCTTCTTCTTGTGCAACTAATGTTTAAAAATACTGTACTATTTTATGTATCTCTCTTTATATTTTTCAGATGCGAGAGAAGTGCAGTCTATTTTCCAATTTTCTTGCCTTAATGACCTAGCTGTCGATGGGCCCTTAAAACCCACTCACTCACTAACCAACTCCAATTTTCTTCGATTTCAGAATTGAGACACTCGTTCAAGTTAGCCGTCATGATTACTCTGGGTAATTATCGATTTGAGCACGGCGGAACATGTATTAAGATTCAATGACTCTCTGCATATTTGCGATCGTCATTACAGCGAAAGTTGGACTGATTACAATGCTTTATTATTTAAAATTACAAGGTATGCAGTATGACTAAGAGTGCAATTATTCCAGTGGTAAAAATCAACAAGTAGGTATGTTTATATTTCATACCTGTATAAATCAAAATATTGTTAAGTTTAAGGGTGTGAAAATACTAACGGCTTGGACCTCTAAGTACATATTATAGGAGGGTGACCGCCTCCGTAGCGCAGTTGGTAGTGCGCTTACCTCTGGCGCGGAGTAGCTGGGTTCAATTCCCGGTACCAGCATCGGGACTTTATCTCCTCTGGCAGGTCTGGCACGGGGTGCACTCATCCTCTTTAGGTTCCGGGGAGGGGGGACCAATTGAGGAGCTACTTGATGGAGAAGTACGAGCCCCAGGGCAAGAAGGCCGTATAGCTGGCCGGGAGGGCTCGAGGCTCTGACCACGTCCCACCCTCCAGTACTGCACCCTACCAATGACGCCTGTAGTGGACAGAGGTGGGAGATGCAGCAAGCCTTGGCCCTTTATGAGCTGTTGTGCTAGGGGCTTTACTATTATAGGAGGGTGGGTCAAGTTGGTAGATGTTGTTGTTGTTAGCTAATGCTGGATTTCTGACAATGAAGTCATTAATCCTCTTCTCCAATATTTAATATATTGATAGAGCAATAGCAGTATAGTAACCAATTTTTATAGAGTACCATATTTTTATGTTTTGGCGGTCACATCGCTTTCTCACAATCCCCAGAATATCTGGAGGACCACACCTTTCGTTGGTTTGCGGGTCTCACCGACCTGACCGGGAGAATTAACAAAATAAATTCATCGACCATATCCTCTGACTACCAATCAGAGGACGTATTACATGCCATGACAGGTCAGCATGTTAGGGGTTAATATTTTATAGATAAATGGAGAGGTTGGAAAAATAAAGACTCCCTAGCCCTCGGGAACCCTAATAGCATCGGGGTCGGAAGAGAACAAGAGATGACCAAGGTTAGGTCAGAGAGAAAAGTTACAGTGAGGAGCAAAACACCAGTAAGTGGAAGTAATGTTCTGCTCAGCTTGGGTACCTTGCGGTCGCCATTCACATATCCCCTAGACGGAGACCCCTGAGTAGATAATAAAATGTCTGACTGTGTAAAGTGCATGCTATTTCATGGTCCTCGCGGCCCAGATGGATTTACCTTTAAACTTCAAGATACGGCCTACTAAATGCAAGCTATTTGATTTGCATAATGGATTACAGTGGTTCACATATGTGAATAGATGTGAATACGGGATAATTAATTAACATGCAATGTCAATATAACTGGCAAGGCCATAAAATGGTACTATCTTCCAGAAAAGGAATGATTGTGACTATCCAACCGTCGAAGTATACATCAAAATCTCTATATTTATGTCGGCATATGTATGTCATCATGCGGATAGATAGGTTGTCATGATTCCTAATTCAAGCATTGACTCGGAAAGCCAAAGACCCATGGTTCAATTACGCCTTTGACAGATAATTAGACGTTAACTCAACTTTATAATAATGAAGGCTAGCTTTATTTATTCAACAAAATAAAATTCTTCCATGTATGTTAAATAATTAATAATTAAGATTTCTGAAATGCAGCTACGATGTAAATGACTGGAACATTTCAAGCCTCATTTCGTCTTTATCTCCTGAATAGCGTTTCTACATATAAAGAAAAGCATGTTTTGTCCTATAATGCATTGCTGTCACGATTGCAGGAACCACGTTCGTTCTGTAATTCCATTGTTCTGAAGCGAGTTCAGCGTATTGCTGGAAACGTCAGTCAAATTTTTCCTCGCTCAAGTTAAAAACCGTTGCCTTCAACGGAAAAGCCATTCCCTTACGTGAGTGGAAAGTCGAACGCAGTCGTCTCAAAAAAATAAATCAATTGCAGCAGAGGATGGGATGGGAAGGGGAGGTACGGGGCTGATGGAAGCACTGAACTTCTCCATGGATCATGAATCCAGTAATCGTGTTCTGCACTGGACATGCAAAATAATAGTTTAAAGAGAATCGCATGTGATAATTCGCAGGAAGTATGTATGAATATAAATAATAAGTTATTAATGGCTTATATCACAATATTTTACCACTGTTTATTGAAGCACTGGTTCCGTAAATAGTCACCGCCAATGAATAAGTTAGAAACCTGCCTGCTAACATCCATTATGCCGAAGGAAAAAGTCACAGCAACACATAAGCAACACCATTATTACTCTGTTTATTAGAGTGCATTTTCCCTACATTTTAGTGTGATATCGTTTGTAAAGAATATAGAATGGAATGTCACTAATTCAGAATAGCTTTCCTACAAACCATGCAAGTTGACTAATGGTCCAGAAGCCTTGTTGACACATTAGACCTTGTGTATCTCTCTGTCTCTGCTTGCTTCAATTTGTAGCCTATATGTTTCTAGTTATTCAAGTTGTATAAGTGATTTGGCAAAAGAGTGAATTTTTGGCTCACGAATTTAAGAAAATTATTCTTTCTCTGTGCTGCAGTAAAAAGTAGGGGATAATAATAAAAGTATATTAAGCGCGAAGTAAAAAAATCAGTGAATAAGAAACCTAATGTGTTACACTCACATTGTTTTCTCTACTAACTGTTCTATAAACTCCTGTTCCTCTAGCTTCTACATATTAGTCGAAATAAACTTTTGCAAAAATTACTTAACTGTTAATTTTGTTGTAAGCACAAGGGAAATATTGGAATACAGTAGGCTTTGAGTCATATTCAAATCTTTTAAAGCTGGTCGCTATATTCTGTTCTCTTTGCAAGGCCAAGGAATAAACACATCAAGAATGACCTTCCATTTGAGACAAGTTTAAGTATTGCAAAACTCTCACAAATAACAAGAAACGCCTCAGAAATGGTTCACTCCACAAAAAATACATTTGAACATAGTCTGTGTCCTTTAACGAGAGAAACATTTTTGTATAATAAGATTTGGTCAATATCTTACGTTATGAGCTATGCAAAGGTCATCAAGAGTAAGCAGGACTACATGGGCTATAGTAAGAAGTTCAAAATATATATTTCATTTGCTATAAAGGTATCTTGAACATATGGTATTTTAATCAAAATCATTAGGGCCATTTTGGGAAAAACAAAATTTTAAGAACTGTTTCATGTACAGGGTAGTTTAGGGTTGAGTAATTTTATTCAATATCTTCGTGTCGCACCCTCGAAAGATATTAAACTTAGAAACCAACTTTGGTTTTTAACCGACTTTTCATTTTTACTGTCTCTACTGGTAATTAGAGGAAGTATTGTATTCCACCCAAAAATTCGATGTCGAAATTTCACCGAAATCAGCGCATTCACCGCATTTTTTAGAAAAAGGTCCGTGTGTGTGTCAGTTTGTGTGTCTGTCAGTCTGTCAGTCTGTGGACAGCATAACTCAAAAACAAAAATTCGTTTAAAAACCAAAGTTGGTATTTAAGTTTAATGTCTATCAAGGATTCGACAAGAAGATTTTGAAGAAAATGACCCAACCTAAGCTACCCTTTCCATGGAAAATTTTTCGAAAATTTTGATTTTCTTGAAGATGACTCTAATGATTTTCATTAAAATTCCATATGTTTGGGATATTTTTTATGACAAATGAAATGTATATTTTGAATTTTCTGGCTATAACCTTTGTAGTCCTGTTTACTCTGGATGACTTTTGAATAACTCGTAAACCGTAAGAGATACACAAAATCTTACTCTACAAAAATGTTGTTGTTAGCTAATGCTGGATTTCTGACAATGAAGTCATTAATCCTCTTGCTCTCCAATATTTTTCACTGATGGATGGGGCACTAGAAGTGGCCGGGCATATTTGAAGGTGGTCTCGATCCATGTGAGACCACCCGTATTCCATTGTAGAAGTCTGATGTTAGATCTTCTATTAGTATAATACTCTAAAAAAATGTAGATCTCACTAAAATACACAATTTATGTATAAATAAAGTTTATGTAGAGTGAACATTTGCACCACTTGACTAAATGGAACACACAATTACCGTATTAATAAAGTAAGAAGTGTTTCATATAAAAGTGATATAGCCATTGGAATGCTGAATTCAGTAAAGCATTCCATTGTAATAGTTGCAGTGGCATTCGCTGCCAACCTCTGTGTATACATCTGGCAGACGATATTACAAATGCACATATGTTTACCAAAACTGCCAGTGTTGGAAGCAAACTTGTTCTATTATTTACTGTGAAAATGTTCGACCCCAGCCATTCAGAAACTAAACTTTGTAAGTGTAAGTTGGGTTTCACTACTATGCCTAGATTCATTAATAATGTTGATCTCGCTTCAATGTGTCACGATGGCAAACAATGCATGCAGTTTCGCTACGAGAAAGCTTGTTAAATTAGATTAGATTAGATTTGGTTTAAGGGCGCTCAACTTCTAGGTCATCAGCGCCCTTAACAGACTCATGGCAATAGCCAGATATAAATTTCACTCAAAAAATAAAAATACTAGCAGCAAGAAAAATATACAAAGGTAAAAAGCAGTGGCAATAGCCAGATATGAACTTGTTAAGAACATATATGTTATGTACGGATTGCGGGCAACTTTCGCCATTTCATTTGACTACAGTATACTAACGTTTTTAACGCTGCTACAAAGACACCCTTTGGGTGTCACAAAGTGGGAACAATGTTGCTACCATCTCGGCCGTTCAGAGCGTTGAGGTTATTATTTGTGCTTCTAGATATTTCTGAATTCCTATACGATGCAATAATGCAACTGATGCCGAATGTTAGACAAAATGTTTGCGGAACGTAAAGTAAACAGCCCAGCTACACGTGCGTTCGTTGTCTTTTTATGGCAAAGGTCTTAAATAGAACAGAACAAAGTTTCTGGTCTTTAAATATACAAAATAAAATCTTTGTGATTACGTGGAAGTGTTGACTTTGAGGTCATTTGATTACAGTGCAGTGAACGATTACCTTATATTTTCGCGCAATTTTCTGCTGTCCAGCGCGCCGACAACAACAGAACAAGTGAATTCGGTACATGGCTGCCAACCTTACTTAAATGGTTGCTATGGAGCTCTAAAATGGGATAAACAAATTGCTCAATCAAATTACACTACATAGTCACATACTCTCCCCTTTAAACGTGATTATCTAGTCAAAGGTGCTTTTAATTTTAAAATATTGGAACTTTTTGTTCATTTACATCCATTCTCTCACTAACTTCAGCCTGACGGATTATTTCACCTGCATCCTGCATACATATTTTGTAGCTTTTAACGTAGTGCTCTTCTCATAGCTGATTACGAGTTACAGGAACATTACGTAAGGTTATTAGCCACAATAAGAGAAGTGGAAGAATTGAAATGTTGTTTTATTTATAGACGCTCTTTAATTGCTGTGGGACTCAGCGCCACATCCTATATTGGACATGAAACATCCCTTAATTTTGCTCAGAAGCCTCTTTATCAGGCTTGAAGTTCTTTTACGTGCCGTAAATCTACGACGTGGACAGGCTTTAATTTCCTTTCTAACGAAGCCATTCTAGGGAATTTTATGCCCAAGGTAATCAGAGGCTAGCATGCTACTCCTAGACAACGGAGGATGGCGGAAGTGAAAGAAGAGGAAATATTAGGTGGTTAAGACAGCGAAACCGAAGATTAGCTTCAAATACAGAGTTTAAATCATCAATGTGAACACAGCGCTGATGAAGAACGATATACGAATGATAACGGAATTTCAATATAACAAAGAATGAGGAATATTTGTAGAAATGATCGAGTTAAAGCATGAAAAATTCTTCAAATTTTCAAAAGTCTTCAAAATTTGCGAACTCTTTATTATAACACAGTGAGTCTCCAGGTGTAAACTCCGTATATAAAAATTCAGAGCTATCTAGAGATCTGGAATATATTTTTGCGAAGCTATACCCCAAGGTGCCGCCGCATTCATCGATGCGGGAACTCAGAAGGTAGAAGGAAATTACAGCAGTAAGAGGAATTCCAACCCCACAAACACAGTGGAAATGAAACCTTTGTTCTGCATAGTACTCTTTGCTGAAGTTCTAGAATACTCCAAACTGAACACAGAAGACATATACTGAGTGGCCCAGAGTCACCGGAAGGGTGTCCAATGTGCCGTGTATGATCCCCAAGAATTGAGTATTGTGGCTTATGGTGCAAGTGTATACACTGTAACTGAGTTGCCTGTTACAGATATATGTGTAGTGAATATGGCAACACGTCACCAGTTAACCACTTTGAATATGGAATGGCAATCTGTGCAATACAGATCGGTAATAGCATATCGGAAATATCACGAGAATTCGGATTTCCTAGGTTAAGAACGTCTAGTGTGGATCATCAATATCGCAGAGAGAGTGTTTCCATACGCGTAAACCGTGGCATAGAAAGACCATAGATGCTTAATCAAAACCATACGGGACACTCGAAGGCCTACTGTGAGTCACATAACCACCCAGTTGAATGTTGGGAGTCAAGAATTTATTTCTGTCAGGACTATACATACAGGCTTCAACCGTTGACAACCATCTCGTGTCCCTTTGCTGATACCTTGACACAGGGCTTGACGCAGTCTGCCCCGCTCCTCAATTCAGCTATCCTAAGCGGTATGCTGCTCTCAGGTGATTTCTGCTCCGGCTGCTCTGACATGTGATCTTAATTTCTGGGTATACGTGGGTGTTTTCAAATAAAAGGCAGAACTCTTATTGCAACACTTTTATTCTCACTAAAATAAGAATGCATGAGATTTGCCGAACGCTCTTAGCAACGTTAAGTCGTTACTGTGTCTTTACTAAGACTGAAGATTGTTACTATTAAATATAATGTGTCCTCACTCTCGAGGATCCGGAATACAAGTCTCGTGACTGAAGTGCTCGCTCGGGGATCTGGGCGACAAGTGTCCTGACCTGCTCCGTCCGGGTTCTGGAGAGCAAGTGCCTACTCCGTGCGCTCCCCGTCATAGGTCCCTTCGGACGTCCCCTCAAAAACCCCTCCAATTTAATGGCGCAAAAATTCTGCGTCATGACGCTCTTTATGCTCTTCATCTCTTAATTACCCCTATGCCAGCAGTGGAGTTTTCTAGGAAGCCTAGGTGATTATTCCTCGTTTTCCTGCTCAACACCTGCGATGAGCGATTTCCAGTAAAACCGGCATTACAATGTATCAGGCTGACTACCTGGAATTTACCACTAATGACTTGCCTGCAACATTACGTGTACCTTGTGACAATTTTAACCCTGAACAATCTTCCTAGGTGTGTACCTCTTATTTATGGGACGACTTTAACATTTACTGATTCTTTAATTCTGCCATGTGAAGCAGAATTATTTCCATAATTATGGCGTTCACAATTTCGGCTTCAAGCTCAACACGTGCATGGGCTCGCAGACATCGACAATAGACCAAGGAACAGTGGTGACGTGTGTTACGATCCGAAGAATTCCGATTCTAGTTGTATTGAGCTTTCCTTTTTTTTTTTTTTCCTCCCTTAACGTCCTCCAACATAGTGTCATATCTATCGGATGGTGAATGAACGAAATGGGTGAAATGATGCTAAGATGAGCCCGAGGTCCGTAGAGCCTTTAGTTACACGACATTTGTCTAATCAACATAAGCGAAAACATCGAAAAAAAAAAAAAAACTTATCCGGACAACTCACCCTAAGCGAGATTCGAACTCGCGAACTCTTAACGTGAGGCAGGCAGGCTACTACCACGCCACAGAAGTGGACGTTGTATAGAGCTGATGGTCACGTGGGACTGTGGCGTGTGTTCCATCAATCTATGGATGACACGTGTCAACAATACTGTATCCAGGAAGGAAGTGACTCAGGTACGGTCTGCGTTCTCACTGCCGTAATTACTTCAGGGATCAATGATGCACATCACGTGGATATACTTGCAGGCACTAGAGTACCCTTATTGACATACCATGTTTAAGCAGGGCAATGGGACATATCTCCACTCTTTGGTGTCACGCGCGTGTTTGGATAAGCACGAATTTACAACCATGGTTTGACCCTCACATCACTCGATCCGAGTGCAATCGAGCACCTATCCAAACGACATGAACCCAGAAGCAAATACACAGGAACAATTGTGGGTCGCACTGCAAGATACGTGTGTCTATATCCCTACAGAATAACTCCAACACCTTGCAGAGTTGATGCCTCAGCGTATTGATGCAGTATTGAGGATGCGCAGAGAAGCTGCTCGTTATTAATATTACATGCCATGTCTTCGCATGCCTTTTGGCCACTCAGTGTATGAGCTAGCAATGGAACTGCCGTTGAATTATTTCTTGCGTTATGCCGCAACAACAACTCAAGTTTCTGCTTAGATTTCTGAGATTTAATGGCAGACGTGGCAGGGAACACAGGAAAAATTCCATGTATAGTGTCTCCAATTAGGGAATTATTAGCCATGGCAGACAGAATACTGGTAAGGGAACTAATTACTGGAAGTTTGGACTTGAGAAATAGGGTAAAACAACGGCCTTTTGCCAATCACCTGTAAGGCCAACTGTGCAATTCCATTAGAGAGAATCCTTTCATTGCTTCCCAAAATCTGTTCCCTGAATAAGTTACAGTTTCTTGGTTCCGGTGTTAGCATCCCTTACTAAATCTACTCCGGTTCATCTGGAAAAGGTTTTCTTATTTTTGTTTTTCTCAAAAACACTGTAATGATTATGATTAACTTACAGTATTATGTGCATAGCACACAAAATGCATATCTTGAGTTCTCTGGAAGTTCTCTGGACCGGGAAGTTCTCTTCATTCTGAATGATCTTTGTGTAACTGCTAAACTGTAGGATATAGGCAAACCCTTATTCCACGAAACAAAAGACTTAACCGTCACTTCCTGTATTTTGTATTCCCGTTACACCTACACGAAACATGTAATAAAAGTGTTTGTGAAAATGTTTAAATGATTAACATGAAGCTGATATTCGAATGGGCTTTTGTAATAGTGGTTCGTAGAGTAGTGGGTAAAGAAAGCAATTGAATCTAGCACATTAGATATATTAGGTAGAAATGAATTATTTTAAAATTCCCTTTTTACTTAAGAAAAAGTGTTCTCCATAAGCTTAGTGGTAGAAAGGAAGAAGGGATTAAAAATGTTTGTTTCAATTTTGAGATGACAATATTTGTGGTATACTCAAGCCATTTCATCTGGCGCGCTAGAAAGGGAAATTTTGGAGATGGAAGGCATATAGATTTTATTTTTCTTATTTTAGCGTAGGAGTTCAGTAATAAAGGCAAGATATTTGAGGTAAACTGATACAAACCCTCTAGAGGCAAAGAAAAGATTGGTTCGCTTCATTTAACTTTTACAGATTTTTCAGGTTCTAGCAATCACGATGCTTTCTATCTCAGCAAGCAGCAGAAAGAAATATACAATGGAATCCATACAGATAAGAAGAGAGGAGACTGTACAGGCAGTGCTAAAAAGAGAAAGCAATCTACATCCCTACTTTAATGGAATCTGCTGAATTGTAGCCAGGGATTCAAACGCCATTCATGTAATTACATTTTCAAACAATGCTGCCTTTCTCATAATGATGAATCCTTCCTATTTATTTAAGAATTTCCTTTTCCTTTCCTGCTATTATTATTATTATTATTATTATTATTATTATTATTATTATTATTATTATTATTATTATTATTATTATTATTATTATTATTATTATTATTATTATTATTATTATTATTATTATTATTATTATTATTATTATTATTATTATTATTATTATTATTATTATTATTATTATTATTATTATTATTATTATTATTATTATTATCATTATCATTATCATTATCATTATCATTATCATTATCATTATCATTATCATTATCATTATCATTATCATTATCATTATCATTATCATTATCATTATCATTATCATTATCATTATCATTATCATTATCATTATCATTATCATTATCATTATCATTATCATTATCATTATCATTATCATTATCATTATCATTATCATTATCATTATCATTATCATTATCATTATCATTATCATTATCATTATCATTATCATTATCATTATCATTATCATTATCATTATCATTATCATTATCATTATCATTATCATTATCATTATCATTATCATTATCATTATCATTATCATTATCATTATCATTATCATTATCATTATCATTATCATTATCATTATCATTATCATTATCATTATCATTATCATTATCATTATCATTATCATTATCATTATCATTATCATTATCATTATCATTATCATGATCATCATGATCATCATGATCATCATCATCGTCATCGTCATCGTCATCGTCATCGGCATCGTCATCCTTATTCTTATTCTTATTGTTAACGTTATTGTTATTGTTATTATTATTATTGTTATTATTATAATTATTATTATAATTATTGTTATTGTTATGATTATAATTATTATCATCATTATTATTATTATTATTATTATTATTATTATTATTATTATTATTATTATTATTATTATTATTATTATTATTATTATTATTATTATTATTATTATTATTATTATTATTATTATTATTATTATTATTATTATTATTATTTAAAAGCTATCACATAGCCCCTCGCTCTTTAAAACTGTGTTCATCACTTTACCTGGTGTACTGCACAACGAAATAGATGTGCATCTGGGTGGCTCAGTTGGTTGTGCATTTGCCTACTGGTTCCAAGTTCGAGGCCTCAATCCCGGCCTAGACTGATGATTTCTAATTGTGCTGAAGATTGATATGCCCATGTTGGTAGACTTATTGGCAAGTAAAAGAATTGCAAAGAAAAAAAATCCGGTGCAATGGTGGTGCTGATATGATTCGGACAATTGATAGCTTCGTTAAAACATTTTTAACGAAATATGTAAATGTAACCTATTTATCTGGATTAACAAGAAGTAACTTCAGTAATCAAGTTTTTTAAGAATACCTGATAGAAAAGTGGGCAAGGAAAATCACATGAATACAATACCTTCTTTCTTTCTGTTTGTCCTGGACATACTAAGAGCACATTTCAAAGCTAAGGTGATCCTTCTTCTTCTGCTTCTTCTTCTTTATCTTCTTCCACTTCATCATCATCATCATCATCTTCTTCTTCTTCTTTAATTAATAATTCAGATATCAATGTCTTTCATTGTGGGAATTTCCATCCCTCATACGATCTACATAAATGTAGTTTTCCTATACCCTTATAATTTAGTGCTGGCTTTAGAAGTCTCATATTATTCATTCTCTCCACATGTGAGAGCGTTGAATTTGTTTTTTTTTTTTTATAGAGTTTACATCAAGATTGGTTCTTGTAGTGTTATTGTTTATTGGATCTAATATTTTCCAGCCTTAATTTTTCTCAGAACTATCATTTCACATCCTTGCATTTCACTCTCGATCTGCTTTTGATCTTAGTTTTATTTCATAGTCATACAATAAAGGACATTGTTTTCTAGAACTTTGGTGTATTTCGTTTTTAAATATTTAAACAATATAGTATACGTCTTGCTGCGAGTAATAAATTTACTGGCAATAATGTGCTGAATACATTTTACATAATACTATTAATACTTCGAAAGAATCATCTATTTAGTAAATTATCTGCCAAGACTGAACCGAGGTCTACATTGATAGAACTAAAAAGCATTAAAAATAAGACGCAGAAAATATCAAGGAATTAGCAAATTTAAAAAAAAAAAAAAAAAAAGAGAGAGAGAGAGAGAAATATACCGCTGCCAATCTTTTCGGAATTGTAACCTTGAAATAAGGCAAACGCTTAAAGCGAATCCAATTGTCTTCACACTTGCACATTTGGAAAACTTCATTAGGTATTTCCATTCTGAATGAAATCGTTAAGTTTGAAATACCACCACTTGATCGTAATCTGAAGTTATAGAAACTAGAAAGAAAGATTAGTACCAATGCAATTTCAGAGATGTCGTTATTTCCGGTTCCATGTCATACTTCATCCAGTCGCCTCAGTGAAGATGTCATTCCGTTACCCCTCGTTACGTCTAATATCCAGTGAAATATCCAGTGAAGACAGTGATGATGTTTAAACAAACTGCCGAGAACGACTTCATACAGCGATCATTACGTTTAACATTGAAGCTCCTTATTCTCTCTAACAATTAGTTAAAACTAACTTCTCGGTCCGGGTCGACTGCTTATGTTTGGTATCTGAGTGGCCGGTGACATTTCTGGAAAACCAGTTTATCACATTCTCTCTTAAACAAGTTCCGATACTTCGTGTATGGTTTAACTACCGGTACTTATTAAGGCAGTCACATGAGTTAGCTGTCAGTTCACAACTTTCTCTAGCCGCGCAAGTTCCGTCACCACCCCCTCCTCAGGGCTGATCGTTCCGATTGGCATCGGTGTCGTGGGACAGATGATCCCAGTGCACCAGCAGTATTTTCCCTCGGAGTAGCCCATGGATGCGGTGACTACGCCATTGAACCCTTTCTTCTCGCGGTACTTTCCCTGCAGTGATTGTTAGGCTGTGTCCCTCGGTCCAGGTAGAGCGATTTATGCTATCCTGCTTGATATCTCTGCTGCAGGCTCACCGGTCATCCTCCACCGGGCAGTGTGAGCGGGCCCTCTTGCGCACAAGGTGAAGATTGCGTACGGGGTTCTATGACCGCTGATGTTCCTGGTGCTCCTGGCGCACCCTCCCGCAACCTCTACCAGTGTTTCCCTGCAGATCACAGAGTTTTGGGGCTTTGGTGCGTTATTTCATCTGGTACACCTCACAGGACTTTCTTTCCCGCGTCGACCGTTGTCTGATAGCACCCGAGGACATGGCTCCAATGACACCACTGTGCTCCTCACGGTCTACCGGTTCTTACTCATAAGCTTTGCTGCTGACAGTCCTTTACGACGTGTTCTGTTTGGGCCACATTCCCAGCATGTATCGCTTGAAACTCGCCAGCCCCGTCGTGGACAGTCTCTCACTTGATGTTCCTTCTAGCCGCATTTCCGATATATTCAGCTATGTGATCTTCGCAGCGTCCCTGAGACGGCTCTTTGTCTCCGCCAGGTCTTATACTTCCGTCCTCCGAGACGGGGTAGGTATATTGCGCACTAGCTGCTTCGTTCTCAGACCTTTATTATTCCATCCGTCCACTGGCACCACTTGCTTGAATTTGGACAGCCATTCGCTGGGTGTACAAGCTGGCTACAGTTCCAACACATACATCTGGGAAATCACTGACGTCTTTGGGCTGATCCTCCGTCCTTGAAGTACAGTTTTCCAGACGAGGACAGCTGTCGCCTTAGCCACCTCCATCTTCAACGCGGCCGTGAGTTCGTCGTGTATGTTCTTGTAAACGCCGAACATTAGACGCTAACATATCCCGGTGTCATGCAGCCGTTGGTGAAGAAATAGGTATTTTCCTGGGGCACATATCCTATTGGGAAGTTTACTGCAGATCAACAGTTGATCAATGGCAAGAGCAAACTTATGCACAGTCTCCCGTGGCTCCTGCAGCCTCAACTTGAACAATAGGCTGCTGAAACGACGCCAAAGTTGTAGTCGCATTCAATACATCTGCTGCCCGACCCTAGAGGTTAGTATCTGCTTCCTCTTCTGTTGATCACCATTTGTGGGTGGCGATGACGGCCAATTGTCGGCGGCAGGCTTCAAAGATTGTAATCCCGTGGTACATGGGTGGCTTGACGAGCGCGGATGTTGTGTCGCGTGCTGGTGGGTCTAGATTCTCAAGTTTTTCGGACAGCATTTGCTCCACCTTAGAGTTCAGTTCCCTGACGCTGACGTCGACTGTGCCTTCCGGGGTGATAAGCTGTTGCCTGACCATTCCTTAACTCGTTCCCAAAGTCTTCCAGGGCCACTGTCTTTCATCCCACCGCTAGTTGCTCATTAATCTTCGATGAAAGCTCTATCTTCATCTCTGGCATTTCTGTTTTGGTCTTTTCCATTTCGGAATTAATTTCTATCTTCACTTCTTCCACTATGCACTGCAATTCCATCTCATTTCCTCCTTTACTACTTTCATTTCCGTCCGCCTTTCTTCCATCAAGGAGTTTGCTATCGTTATTTCGCCTCCCATCTTCTCCATTTCAGAGTTTAAGTTTTTCAATTTGTCTTCCATTTCTGCCTCCATCTGCTGTACTTCGGAGTTTACTGCCTTCATTTTATTTCCCACGTTCTCCAGTTTGGCTAGCAGTTTCTCCAGAATCGCCTTCACCGTTCGCATTTCTAACACCACTACGAGAAATAACAAGTCCAGTTATTTTAAAGCTTGGTATCCTTCATATATCCGCTGTATTACTATGGCAGGTAACCGCGGTACGATACACAGGGTTACGTTACAACTGGATTTCAGATGAAATGTCATGTTTTGCCTAACTATTGTTTGTACTGAATCTCCTTCAGGTGTACGTGATCACCGAAGGTGCCTGAAAAGATAGTAAAAGGGGGGAAAAGAGAGAAATAGAACAAAACGTGACACTACTGTTACTCCAACATAAATAAGATACACAATAAGAACCACATTCAAGGTGGATGGAGGTGTGACAGTTTGCAGGTGTAAGCTGCGTGGATCTTCAAGAGGCTGGACCGGCTTGAAAAGAAAAGACAGGGAACAAAAAAAAAAAAAAAAAAAAAAAGCCAACCTACGCCTATAAATATGTGAATACGTATGTGAAATACCTTAACATTAGTTGCATGAAGTTAAAGAGATGAGCATTTATGATCAAAGGAAATGTGCTGCCTTATGTGTATGAAATTTCAAGACTATAACTATTCATTTGTAGTAAAAGCCAATGTAATGTGATTTATTTCTTTTTAATAAACATATATAATAAATGTTTATTTTAACTGATATGAAGCAGAAAGGAAGAGTGAGTAGTGAAAACATGTAAATTATAGAGATCAAATTTTTGTGAATATTACTGTTGCTTTCTTTCTCACATTGCCACGGAAAGATCGTGGAATTTAAAGGCTAACATAAGTCACTAATTTTTAAGCTAATCGTTGCTTCTATTCCCCTTCTACCTGCAAGGAAATATGTTCTGGAATTATTTCTACAAAGGTTTTCTCAAATAACATGAAAATAGAAAACTAAGCTTTCTCTAAGAAAAGTGTGTACAGGATATGTCATATAAATGTAACACATCTGTTTTGTCTGGCATTTCTTATTTACTATAAAAGAAAACGAAAAAATAATTCAAAGCATTCGCAGCTATACATAGATATAAGGATATATACGCTCCATCAGTACTTCTTTTAAGGGCCCTCATTTCAATCTGCAGCTTAGTCTATTGTTGGACAAACATTCTTTGGTTAGGTATCGTTACAAAGCTTAGAGACTTAAATGTTTAATTACCACTGTATGTATAGAATGTTAGGTGTGCTTATAAACGTTGCGAGGACATTATGCTTTGTCCATCTGCCTATATTCCATTCTGGCCCACTCTGTGACACAAAAGATTGATTATAAACTTCAGCTAGCCCTAAAAGAAATAGTAAAGAATGTTACTGAATTGAAGTTCTTCTAGATCTTTTATCCGAAATAGATTTCCTTCTCTTTTTTGTTGAGAATATGGAGTGAAAAAGTCTGATTATTATACCTATAATCTACTCAAAGTGATTGCCTGGTCTTGTAAGATAATTGTAAGGCTAACAAAACCCTACGCGTGGGTAAGGATAGTGTTAATATGGAACACAGAAGGTAGTGCCAGCGTAATTCGTGCGATTTTTTATTTCCAACTACAAAATCCTTATTAGGAGCTATACATTTTAAAGGCAGGTTTCTAGTGGCTGTAATATTTTGGGACAGTATTTTGTTTGGAGTTTTCCCAGCAGAGAGAGAATGAGATGTATGGGGGATGGGGAGTAGAGAACAGTTTTAGCTAGGAATTGACGAAAAGTTGTCACAAACTGATTATTGTGACTCTTAGCTCATTGTAAGGCTGTCGCAAAGGTGTACATTCTACGGCACTTGCTCCAACAGATGACATGATTTTTTTCATGCATGAGCCAAACATTTTGTATAATCGGACATGATTCGCTGTAAATCATTACGAAAGTTAACCTGATTATGGTTTTCAGATTCCATCGTACTGTAAGGCCCTGTAATGTTTCATTCGTATCCGTAGCTAATTTTGTCCTAAACAAGGTCTTAATTCAAGTCACATTAAAACAGGTAAACACAAACAAAGGGGATCTGGGACATTCTGTTTGAAAAATATGACATAGTGTCCGCGGGACACATTTTTTTGATGAGTACCACTCTGTCGTCTTAATATTTGAACTCCTAAGGAGTGATTTTAGTATGGCTTTATATTTCATTTTGTGCTCTTAATAGCAAAATATTAGTTATAATAATTTATGCATATATTGCAACCTAAATAGGATTTCTTTTTGTATTAAAAGCACTAGGTCTTATATTGCAACCTAAAATATAAGTATATCCTTGAACTCCTTTGAAAGTATTGCACAACAATTGTGCCAAATTAAACTCTACCGTATGGAACATTTGCCATAGGCGAAGAAAAGTATTCTGAGAAAGCATTAATACAGGCTAATGTATCTAGTGTAAAGGGTTAAAATTCTCCAGCACCACAGCTCTTCCTTTTCGTAGTATCTTCTGCATATTTGTTTATTTAATGACTTTCCTCATTTAAGGGTTGCCAAAAAGTTATATTACAACTTTATAATTAATATGATTTTTTAAGAAATTGTAATTGAAGATATATAAAATTAGTTATAAGATATTAAATTAATATTAAGGGCAGTTAGGGGTGAGTTTAGGAAATTCTACAATTTGTATGCTGGTAGTACCAACTTTTAACCATGTTAATATAGTGTTTAGATATGCAGCTGTACAAAATTTGAAGTATGTAAGTCAAATAGTTTTTTAATTAAAAATGTTTTATTGATTATAAAGGTACTCTGATTAAAAATTCTCCTTGCGTAACAATTTTTTTATGTTTGGCATGAAACTTGGTGATTGATACTTCATGCACCTGAAAGTCATAATTGCTCTGGATTTTGATTTTACACCAGTACTTTAGTATCTAGAAATTTTTTAACATGTCAATTTACACATGTCTGATTTCACGTATTTTTAAGTTTCCTTCGGCATTTGAATGTGAATATGTTCAATATTACTTGGCTGATATCAAAACCCAGAGCACTTTTGGAGCTTCATATGAATAAGAACACATCCTGAAATTTTCAAGAGAATCCCTTAAGAACTCTGTCGCAAGGAGTTTTTCAGTTGCGTGAAAATGCTAAGAAAAAAGAAGCTGAGAAAAACAGTATTAAACTATTGAAACGTTGTAACCTCATCAGAACTGTGTTGCAGCATAGGTTTCACTTTCTGACCTCTTATCCTCTCTTGTACTGACAATTTCTGCAATTTATGAGCTCTCCTTGTGTGTATTTGTTTCCTGGCACTGCATTTTCTACTCTGAACACATCGTCTAGCATTGCACTTCTGACAAATGCATATTGCTACAACTGAAATGTTTTTATTCCTAAGACTATTCAACACCTGAATTGATTTCACACACTCCGTATTAAACTCCATTATAGTTTTCAGTACTGCAAGTTCAAGTTTATTGCTAGACACACACCTATTTTGAACAGATAGCTCCACGCAACATTGTGAAGAGATTCATTCGAGTTCCGTGTCGTACCCTTGGCATAGCGTATAGCAGCTGATCAGAACCAAGTCGCTGATCCGGAGGTAGAATTTTAGTTGTCACTTCTGGAAACAACTTGCAGGACATTTTCTTGTGATTTTGTGGATGCAGATTGAGGATAATTTACATGACTGAGTTCCTGATCCGTCGATATGCAGTCTCGGTGGGTGTGTACGCCTAAACACCAGTCATTTAATCACTATGGACCACTATTTAAAAATGGCCGCCATTAAAAATGGCGCTGGAATGAAAGTCATTGCACTTTTTAATAGACAAAACATTGAACAATTTTTCAGCATAAAAATCTAAAAATGAACTTTTTTTACCAAATGGGCCAAATCTCACCCCTAAGTCCCCTTAATCGAATTCAAGGCAGTATAACTAAAAAAAATTAATATCTTCGTTTCAAAATTTAAATAATAGCTGTAAAAGTTAATGCAATTAAAGTACAATCTAAATGCTCTCGCTAAGTACATATGATTATGGATACTGTGACGGGTTCTCCCAATTGCTGCCGCAGTAGCTCAACCGGTGCGGTAGCCGCCTCTGCGTCGAATGTACCTGCCTGTGATCGTAGCTGGTACTCTCAGGTTACTGTCTCTGCTGCTGACGACTCCGTTGATCTTACTTAGGATTGGGGATTAGTTGTAGGATGTATGGTAGGCATGAATTTGGGATTTAGGTCTTCCTCAGGCGCGAGGTAGTAAGACAACACACAGCACTGTCTTCACGTTCATTTGCAGCTGGTACAAATTGCATCGAAAACCTGGGTGAAATTCAGCTAATTTGCCTTAAACCTTGCCATAGAACCTCAGTAACTAACACATCCTTATGCTAATCTCGCCGTCACTGCATTTTTCAGCAACTTCTGCGACTACAACGCTTTGGCGCGAAACTAGATATTTTTGGTCACGGGTTCACATCCGATGTGTTGTATTTACATGAATTTCTTCACGCACTATCATTTGTTATATAGGTTCCACAAGTTCTTCTTACCGAACTTAATTTTTCTATCTGCTTCATGCTAATTGAGATAAATATTGGCAGATTTATGTAGCTTCAATACGTACAATGTAAAGGGCCAATGGTGGGCCAAAAGTCGCGATCGGATTTTTCTAAGTTGTGTAGCAATAATAAACTTTCACAAGTGACATAAAAACGTTATTTATTTATTGCTGCACTAATAAGGAATGGAAATATGAAAAGATAAACATAACTGGGCCAGTCAGCGTCATTCTTAAACATATAATATTTCGGTGTGTTCACCATCATTTTCAGCGCACATTGAATGCGCTACCATGTCTGTATGCGTTGCCCTGTTGATTTCTTCGGCGAACGCTGAAATGATTTAGATTGAAGATTACTAGCATTACCACCGCAATATTTTTTTAGGTTTTGCGCTGCGTTTTGCAGCCAACACAGAGCCTATTGGGAAAGTCTTCTGTTCCAGTTTTTGGAGATTAGCTTCACTGGGACCTGCTTTATTGAAACGAAGAAAGAAGTTTTCACTGGCTTTTTTGTACGTTTTGGCAGTTCATTCTTTCTCATGAACCCACACACTAACAATGACACGTTCCTCAATCGTATATTTGCTTGTATCAGCCATTGCTTACAACACAAATAACCGTTTCACATTGACATCAGCTAATAATCTGCGAAAAATCTGGCTTGCCGCTATAACATAACAATGCCCTCGCTCTGTCTGAAAATTGAAAAATTAATGCAACGGAAAGCATATGAAGCGGAAAGATGTCCCTCTCAACCCATGAATAGTTTTTAATTAGTTTTCGGGTGCGGAAAATGAGTTATTTCAATATAACTATTACCCGATAGCGACTTTAGGTCCACCCCAGTACAAGAAAGATACAGTAAACCTAATCAATAGCCACCTGTTTCCCAGCCAGTCACTATATACTGGTTTTGTAATTCCATGCGTTTTTCCATGAAATCGCGTGAAACAAATCAATGACAACACATTAAAAATTACAAACTATTGAACAACTGAAACTAAGATTCACAAATACCCCGAACGAGGGTGAAGCCGCAGGAAACCTTTTGAAATTGTGTTTTAAAGACTCGTGGACAAAAAATAAGTCACGACTGGAACACCAAATTCGTCTAAGTCCATACCCACAATGTATTGTTTAAACCATCTCCGATACAGTTGTGCAGTGGTTACAAGAAGTTGTCACAAGTTGCAAATCATAATATTACTAATCCATATAAAGCATCAAAGTGCTGTGGCGTGAATGACTTTGACGAATTTGGCGTTCTAGATATGACTCATTTGTTTTCGAAGTAGTAAGTTTCTGTCTTTAATACCCCTTCTAAATATCTGCCCTTTCGACTAATTCCTATCCACAGGATCTTCCAGGATAGAGCAAAGTCACATAAACCAACACGAGCATAACAAACAATTTATTAAAATAAATTAAATGGTTAAACAATATATAACTATGCCAAGGTAAACCTTACTAAACATTACATTAAACACTGGTGAAGTAACAGTACTGGAAACCTCAAAGAAATAATATACACAATTCAAACATTACAACCTTCAGCGCTTAAACAATCTCTCCACATAAGATTTCCTATTTCTCATAATTAATTAAAGTCCAGTTCATAATTCCTTGACAAAGTCCACAAGCAACCCCTCTAACTTTACCTGTCGTTAACAGTTCTTAATTCTCACAATTCCTGATAGTTAATGATCACTTCACATTCATCTCACGTACCACCTTTAAAACTTAACCGTGACTACATATAAGATTTAAAACTTGACCTTCACTAGATATATTCTTAACAAGCTTACTACAACCCCCTTGAATGCTCTTATACCATGACGGAAAGTATTTAATATGTAATTACATTCTCGCTTAGTACTTATCTTGGTAGAGTTACTTAATACAATCGGAGAGTACGCCGCTGGTTCCTTGGCCTTCATTAAATGCAACCACTTGTCTTCGAAGTGCTGACTTTGCAAGATGAAGTTCCCTTGACCCACCATATAACTACTAGCCGACTCAGTATCATGTTAACTCTTTCTTCTTCTTGCTAATGTAGACATCACTGGCTGAGTACTCTTCCTAAGGTAGATGACTTAACTGATTAACCAGTGTACTTGTATATGTATGAAAACCTTACTGGTAACTCTTAACCAGCAATGTCTGGCTAACCGTTGCTCCGTCGTCGAAGACTCAGTTGTGACCTCAACGTGTGTGAAGGTCTGACCGCCTTAATAATATCATTACCGCACCGTCTACTGCTTTCGTGAGAGTCCATGACGTCAGCTATTCCAACATTAAGGCATACCCCCTCTGGCTGTTCCTAAGCCTTTGGTCATTTATTTAATGTTAAAAACGGTATTAGCCTTAATACCGTTACAACTTCAAAAAATACTCCTTGCGAATGGAGCGGTATTCATTGAGTACCCCTAGATAACTAAATATATGCGTGCTATTTTTCATATAAATATATTAGGTATATTATATTTTAATCAAACTCATTACAGGCATTTTCACAAAGAAAAACGACGAGTATTTTTCTATTTTAACGCAGTTTGCGATGGAGGATTTCAGCAAAGTTCTTCCTGTTGAATTCTTGAAAGTGAGTGAGTGTATAGGATTTAAGAGCCCGTGGACAACTAGGTCACTGGGGCTCTCCTTGAAAGGGGCTAAATTTAAACCACGCACACAGACATACACACGCGCGCGCGCGTAACTTATTTCTAAAAGTGCTTCCTTTTTATGCACGGAGCCTCAAATGTGTGTGTGTTTCCGGTGAAATCCTGGTATCAATTTTTTGGAAGAATGCAATGCTTCCTCTACTTACTATGGGTAAGTGATATGGAAATTAAAATATCCTTATGAGTTATACCAAGCAACATGCTGTAAATCCTCAATTTTCCGCCTCAGAGATTTAACATGGACATTTATCCCCCCCCCCCTCCCCCTCAAATACTGCGGCTTTATATCCAGCAGCACAATACAGGAGGTGCGTGGTTCGGTTTTTGCATATTAACCTGGTTCATCGCCATCATTGGCTCAAAAAATATTTTAAGTAAACTCTTCTTCACACAAAAAACATTTCTAGAAGTTACTGTGACGCCACCGGCCCTCAAGGAGATGCTGCAGGTTAAACTACCTCACACCACTGCGCGGCAAGTGACCAACGTTCGACAAAGCTGTTCCTGTACCGGCCTTTTTTATGAAAAGGTAGATTTCGAGAAACATACATTCTACGTCACTCTCGACTACATAAGCGAATTAGGTGATGAGAACAAGAGTAGTAAATGTTGAACGAGAGAGCTGTTAGTTTTAAGCCTGTGTGTACACTGTTGAGAGAAAATTTGAGTGTGTATCGTCAAATACAGTTTTGGAGATTTAATCGTCGCTTCGGAGTTGTTTGTTATGTGACGCAGTTCTAGCATATGAGTGTGTGTGTGTGTGTGTGTGTGTGTGTGAGAGATCGTCAAAGCCAGTGTGTCTGTGTGGGTGGGTGCGTGTGTCTCTGTGTTTCTGTGAACCGTATAACCAAAATTAAAAAGTAAATTAAATACCGAACTTGGTATTAGAGTTCAGCATATTTCATGGATACGACACAAAGATTCCCTCTTCAGATTATACTCTATGAAACGTACTTCGAAAACTTTTTTTTTTTTTTCAAAAATGCTTCCCAAAGATTAGATTGAAACACTATTTGAGATACTATCATGACAAATGAAGTGTTTCCCTTGAATTTTCTGAGAATAGTCTCTAGGGTCCTCTTCATACTGAATGAATTTTGCATAACTACTAAACTGTAAGACAGAAAAAATCTAACTACATAAGGAGTTCTCGTTAAAGCACGTGCTTTATGCTAGCTACAATGTCTTGTGGAGTGAACAACTTCCGAGATACTTTTAATTATTTGCTTGAAGTTTTCAAACCCTTTGCTATTCTCAAAGAGGAATAAATTATACAAAGAGAACGGAATACCAAAAGCCTACATAGCGACAAGCCCCTGAAAGATGTCACTACTGCTTAAAGCTGTCTATTTTCCCATATTCCAAATATACCTACAAGAAACTAAGAAGTAAAATAATTTCTGCAAACGTTGGTAGCAATTAATGAACTATATAGAGAGTTAAGCGTTTGTAAGCATATTTTGTACAAAAGCAGGGACGTTATGTGACTGCAACACATGAGATTCTCATAAAAAAGGTTCCGGTGTGTGTGTGTGTGTGTGTGTGTGTGTGTGTGTGAGAGAGAGAGAGAGAGAGAGAGAGAGAGAGAGAGAGAGAGAGAGAGTGCCTGTCAATAGCATAACTCACCCAAGTAAGTAAAATGTCGAACTATGTACCCAACTTAAGCAACTTTCAAGTATGCAATACGAAGATTTTCAAAACAATTCCCCGACCCCAATTATCTTCTTCATTGAAAGCGTTTAAATATGTTTGATTATCTCAAAAATGGTTCTATCGATTTTTAATATATTGCCATATTCCTAAGACGTCTTCATGACAAATGTATTCTATTGAATTTTCTGTGAATAGCCTCTAAGGTCTTCTTTTCCATGACTGGTAAACCGTAAGAAAAAGACAAAAGCCTACCAAACAAAAAACGTAGACCTCATTTAAGCACAACGTCAATGTCAAATACGTTTCTTTTTATGCGTTTAACCATTTAAAGTTTTCAATAATTATGCACTTTCAATTAATATAAGGTGACAACTCCCTTTTTTGTTCTTTTCTCCCCTCGTGGTCATGAAAATAGAATGGAATTTAAATTAATCACATACCGACCAGCTCTTATAGAATTTGGCTGTCGTTTAAGCCCGTTATGTTCCCATATTCCCATCATATGTACAAGGAAAAGTGTAATAAAATCATTTGAATATCAATCTCAGTTGACATAAAGTAGATGAAGAATAATCTTTTGTAAGAATGGGTTTATAAGATTGAGTAGAGAAAGTCATTGAGCCCAACACATCAGAATTTATATCAATAACGCAGAATCATGAGTTTTAATATTCATTGTTGTTGAAAGAGAGATTTCATTACAACAGATCAAATGTTAATGAACTGAATATGCATTGATAGGTGTATAATGATGGAGGGACAAATTTATCGGATTAAGGCTCAAAATAAATTTGTAAATGAGGTTTCGGTGACCATTAGAAGCAAAATAAAATTGAAGCTATATGTGCGTAATTAGCCTTTAACCTTTCGTAGCTTTTGATATTTACATACCCATTGCTTATGCAATTTTTCAAAACTGATTTCACGCATTTAATACGAGTTATCACATTCAATCTTACTGGATTGTTGCAGCAGTTGCCCATTTAAGTTGCTAAAGCTTACAACTGAAATTTTAATTTTAACCACTTAGCTTGCGCCAAAAGTGTCTGTTAAATTTAACTAAGCTCTGGTTATTCTTGAAATACAGAGGAGAATGATTCAGGTATCTGATACAGGGTGATTGAAAAATACTTTTACAAGTTTTTGGTCGGGTTCCCTACACTGAAATAAGAAAAAGCTTTCTGTAAACATGTGCTCCGAAATCTTTCGTTTCCAACTTATTAATGTACAAAGTGTTACTACTGTACGAATTTTAAAGTTACACAATCTATTTTTGGCATTGCCAACTTGTTAAGACTATAATACGTAAAGTTGTATGAGATATTCAAAATGTCCTCTAGAATCTAGACACGCCTGCAATCGTCGCACTCTAGCACTACCTGATGGTGTAGCATGTGAACAAACAGATTGATAAGTACAGTTTTAGTTATTTCAATAATTTAAAAAATGATAAATGTAAACCAGTATCTATGACAACACATCGCCATCTACGTGAGATATAATGAGTCTTAGCCTTCTGTGAATGAGTAGGCATAGATAAATGCAATTATTGAGTCGGACCTGGACGGTCATTGAACGCAAACTTCCATAATAAATTTAGAAAACAAAGCATTTTGGCATATACGTTTATATGTATAGCTTTTTTCTTTCTTCGATGTAGGGAATCCATTCTCAAAGTTTCTAAAAAAATTTTAATCTATTTTGAATTTAGGACAAATGCTCAAGTGAGGAATGGCCGAGAGGTCTAGGCGCTGACCGTGGAATTTGGAACTTCTAGCTGCCAAGGGTTCGATCAGTGCCTTTCGCATGTTCATTTTCTGAAATACAAAATTAACAACCTGCTAAATTCTCTACAGCTTTTTATCTGGAATGGAGAACCGGTTGAGGGCACACTGCTAGAATTTGAGTTTAGTTGATTGGGACATGGCAACATTGTGTAGTGCTTGGAAATAAACGACATGGCAACCTTGCTAGGTGCAAAGGTTGCTGAAGTAATCTAAAATTGCATCCTGTTCTGTTTAATGTATCACTAATTACATTATTCCCTGGAATCCAGATCTTGTAACAATGCATTTTATGACCATTAAAACCGTATTTTATACTATTACGCACTTATATATTTTAATATGGTTATAGTCTACGAAATTTATAGAGATGCCTTTGAATGTGAATATTTAAAGGGAAATATTAATTTCGAGATGAATAATTGACAGTTGAGGTAGGCGTGTACCCTGATTTATTTTCAGCAATTGCAATTAATATCTTATAAAGCATTCAGTTTTAAAATTACAATCGTACTGCAGCATTCATACAACGGTGGGAAAGTTACAGCGCTATGCGGAATAAAAATATATAAAGAAATTCATTTCATTAGTTTGTATAATGTTATATTTCACACGGGTTATATAAATAATGATGTTCCAGTTAAGAAAGAAACAAGGAAAAGGGAAATAAAAAAAGTGTTGAGTGGAATTGGAACTAACGTTAGCACACCACCGTCGATTTGAACGAACACGCCTTAACCAGTTGCGCTATAGGCAACACACGAACTGCGTTTCGCTGATTAAAATCACGTCTCTAAGTGTAGCACCCAACACTGGATTCATTTTAGTTCTGGTTCACAATTTAATAAAACACCATAAGAACACATTTTCTGCAATGTTTGCCCATTAATGTAGAAGGATTGTTGAATATGGCTTTTTAAAACTGTGAGGTGAGTGAACTACGAGGTGACATGGTTACCACGTCCTTTGAACAGCAAGGGAAGCACATGACTAATTGAATTCTCATACCATCTATGCAAGCACGCCTGAGAATTAGATGACTCTTCGCACAGGTTTATTTGAAGGAGGGTATTTACTTTTGTGAAAGATAGTACCATTCGTGCACGTTTAAAAACATCATAAAAGGGCTGTTAAGAAATATTTTAAGGGATATTTCATCGTAGCTGAAGACGATATATGCGATAACAGCGCTCATTGCACCTTTTCTGAATTCAGTCAATCTTGACGACGACACAGTCTTTTAAGGACACTGGCAAATAATGTATTCTGATAGGAACCTTCGTAAAACTGAATTTTCTTTCGTAGAGTGCACGTAAATGCTAGTACCTATCATCAAACGCTCTAACGCGCATATTAAATGCATAAAACCAGAATACAAGCAAGTTCACCCTGCCAAAAGTAGTCCAGTTGCCATAGTCGAATTTGAAAGCTAAAGTGAATGATAGATCGTAAAATGGGGTGCTGGAAATCGGGCAGTTTTCGTTAAAAGTTCAGCGGTTGAAGTTATATGAAATAAGGAACATTATGCATTGGTATTTTAGTAGACAGCCCCAGAAACACGAATACTACTTTGGCTGATGTTATAACTAGAATTGACTCAGTGACTCAATGATAACTTGTGGAGGACTTAGAACCTCGAACGAAAGGCGATGCTTTGCGCCTGTGCCCCTGACGGGACACTCTCCGGAAGGATGGATGAGGTGAATGGATCCTAAGGGCGGCCGAAACATTTCCCCGACAGAACAGCTGACAACATTTTCCCAGTTAGAAGCACCCGGTGGAGGTTAGCTTAGCCCCCCTCCTCCCTTGGGCTTGTACCATCCCATGGGGGGCCCGGAAGCCAGTGGTTCGCCTTCCAATCCGGGAACGAGATTTCCAGGGTGCATTTGTTCCCCCTGCCGTGATGCTGACACAACGCTCGCCGACACTTCCAACTCTGAAAGAAACCTAAAGGAATGAAGGGTGAAACGATGAATGTAACGAAATGTGAGGTAAAGGAAATTCGGAGGATATGGAAATCCTTCCCAGCATTCCGAAAATGTCCATGGGTTAGGAAGGACGGCCACGGGAATCGAACCCAAACCATAGCGGATAGAAGAGATAGTGTGAGCTCTTCGGGAGTTACTATGGTTCGCTCGCAAGATGGCACTGGTGTTGCGGTCGCTTAACTTTAGTTCACGAATGCATGGTGAAAATGAGTTTCATATTATCAATTAACATTTTAAATACCTAAAATCGTAAGCACGAATATTAGAAATACTGTTTTGAAACATCGTCTTTCCTTGACACATAATATAGGATGCTATTTTACAATAATGGGTATTATAATTAATGAAGAACAATGGGAAATATCTGCTTACATGATTTTACGCTGAAAAATTAAACCATAATGCAAAATATGTATGTTATGTATATAAAATATCGAAACTCACCATGGAATTAGATGTTGGAGACCTTGAAGAGTTTACGTGTTGATTTTGCTGACTTCGATGACGTCATTTCTGTACTGATTTCCTTGGTACGAAAAAAGAAGCGACACTTCATGTAATGTAGTGTTAACTTTCCAACTAAATCCAGTTTGTGTTCCACGCAACATCCTATTCCACTGGGTCCTAATATGATTTCGTCTATGTTATCTAAGCACTCGTAAAATATATCACTCCACAAACTTTCAGACGAGCACATTTGCTTCTCCAAAATAGCCTCGACTTGCAAAAGAATATTAACCACACATTCAGAGGAGTAGGTTAAATACCGACAATTTTTTAGGGTGCCGTAGTCTTTTATTGTAGTGAAAGTGGAAGCTAATGTGTCAGAGGGTAGATCGGTGGACAGAGTAGAGGCACAGGTTTCACAATTAAGTTTTTGGAGCATCTTTTTTGCTATATAACCCTCTAAATTGTGTACTAAGCATCTTTTAGAAATATTGTCCTTATAGAGCTCGGGAACTTCACTTTCCCAGTCAAGTATTTTAGTTTTGTTCTTTATTTTGTTTCCAACAAAATCCAACAGCTCACGGTTTTTTTGCTCAGTTTGTTTTGCCAATATACGAATTTGATTCATAAAAGATGTAAGTGGTGGCTCCACTTTATTCTCACAATTAGCAGCATTTGACAGTGCAAGTTTTACAGGGACATACACAGCCTGTAGCATATGTAAATGTAAAAAGTAAACTGTGGAAGGATGGTCATCACCGCTTAAAGAACGCATAATTCCAAAGTGCCCTTCAAGGGGGTCTTGATTGAATTTTGCTGTTAAGACGTACGCAAATCCTCTACTCCATAAATACTCGGACACTTCCAAAGTACTTTTTAAGGTGACTCTAAGAGATTCCATTGTTCTAGTTGAGGAGAATGTGTTATTTTCAGACGTTATTATGCGAAAGAAATTTTTTAGTACTCTGTGAGATTGCGAATTTTTATAGTGCTTTAATTGGAACTGTGGAGTTTAATGCATCTACAAGATTATTTACATCTCTTATGAATAGTTCAGTATTTGCGCTTCCCTTAAATTTTTCAACATTAATTTTCCTGAAGAACCCAATGCCATTTGCAGTGCTGTTACTGAACAATTGAAAACACAGTCTCACATTCATTCTCTGAAAGGAGGTGGGGTCTATGTGGGATGAGGTCAATTTCGGGCAAACTCTAAGACCAGCAAATTTAGGAGAAGTGTCAGCTTCATAAATATATCTATAAAAATTATATTGGATGCTTTTATTTCTGTATAAGACATCCACCTTATCATGAAAATAATTTCTTTTGCATTTTATTATGTGGACGCAATCTGAAAAAGCCCATATTCTTCTTTTGTCATCAAGTGGGTGCTGGATACTGCGTTGTACATTTTCACATGTTGCTCCTATTCCTAAATTTTCCATACTTTTTTGTTTGATTGACTTCCATAGCTAGAGAAACCAACACTTCTTGCCCCTGAGTTTTCTAACTGGATAATCACTTCTATAAGGAGCTTAGCTATTATATCACCGGGTGTAGCACTTCTACTTGCGTAAATCGCTACTAGTTGGCTCCAATTATGTAATAAGGGAACAAACATAAAAACTAAAGCATGGTTAGCCATCGAATTTTTCTGATTGTCAGGAGTGTGTTCACCTAGATTCACGAATCCGTCCACTTTTAGTGAGCTAGCATTGAACCTAACTTCTTCTCTTAATTTGACTTCATCAAATATTACAACTCCAAGACGCTAGTTTTCATCTTCTTCTTGACTGAATGTAGTAGAAATCGCATTTAGAGGATTACTATTTATACCATATGTGCACTTTATCCCTTTAGATAATTTCCTTAAATGCGCAGCAATTCATGTGTTAAGCAATGTCTATAACCTTTAGGGCTTTTAATTTTAAATAGCAGGCTTTCTAATAGAAATTCATTGGTGTAACGCATCCCCTTCGAGCTCGTCTGACATTTTTTAAGCACTGTATCTAGAACCAGCTTTTGTTTTTTACTTAAACAATTTAAATTGCGTTTATGTTCGCAACAATTAGTAGCGAATTTCTTTTCTACTATTTTTAATTTAGCCCTCTCTTTAGATAGCAGGATTTTAGTTCTAACTAAATTTCTATTGAGGTTTCTAATTCTTTTCTTCAGTGTAGCAATTTCATTATTGACACTTGTGTTTGTGACCTTGGAGGAATTAGAACTGTTTTCTGCGAATTCCTCATTGTTGAAGGACGGCGCGTTTGAAATAAGAACTGGTTGACTGGATCCTGCATCTGGTAATTTACTGATTGTTAGATATCGCTTTTTCAGTAATTTTTTGTCTCTGTTTTGTGGAGATTTTCGGGATTTATGCACTGTAGTTAAGTACCTGGGTAAATTAGGAAATATACAGGGAATTGCCCCTGGCTTTAACCGCCATTTAATTCTAGGGATTTCAACTAGTTTTCCATGCACAACGAATGAATCAACTTTCACTAAAAAGTCCTCTGGAAAATGTTTGTCACAAATACTAGATTTAACAGATAATTTTGTGTCTTTCCTAGGAATAGACTTTTCCCATTTGTAAAACAGATTTTTATCTTTAGGAGGAGTAAAAAAATGTCTAGCTTCTGAGCAGTTTCAGTATCCTGAACGACACCCGGGTTGACATTTTTAATCAATTATTGATGTTGCTTGAAGCTTACGTTTTGAAGAACACACACATTTATGCACAAATTTAGAAGCAATTTCACAAGTTATGTACCTAATTACTCACAACACACAACGCATACGTATAAAATTGTACTTCCGAATCACATACTAGGTAGTTCGGCCGCATTTTGAGGCGACTGCGATCGCCACGCCGCAGTTTCGGTCAGTTGCCACGGGATCACGGATCATGCAGTGAACTAGCGGGAGAGCTCACACTTTCTCTTCTATCCGCTATGCCCAAACGTTACCGCCTGAGCCATCCCGCTCGATATCTAGACGGTATCAGCAATTAAAATAACGTATAGCTGCTCTATACGTTATTGTTACTAGGAGAAATATTAAAAAAATTGAGCTAGGTCAAGTCCAAGATTTCCAAAATAATATCGAATGTCAGATTTTGCCCAAAAGCTAAATTTACATTCAACCCCTGCCTTACACAGCAAAAACAAAGATATAGTGCAAGCTAAGAAGCACAAAGTTCACTTGCTACAGCTTAACAAGCTCAAGTAGAAACACTGATAGTAGACTGCATGCGAGTCTGGGTTACTTTATAACGGTTTTTAAAAACCTTGCTCTACGCTCTCTATGCACTACTGATCTTTGATATGCATAATCAAAGGCAATATCTATTGGTGATAATTATTTGAAAAATTCGCACTAATAATTTAAGATAGTGGTGTATATTATACTAAAAATTCGCTTTAATTTCGCACAAATTTTCGAGTAAAATTAATACACATTACTGAAGTTAAAATTAACAGGTAATTAATGTTACTCTAGCATCATTGTTCAAAATTTCTCCAAATTAAAATATTTATTTTACTATCATGACATGAAGCACTCCATATATCACGCATCAGACATCAGAGCCATTGCCCATCGATCAGCATCACATAGACGAATTAAAAAGAAGAAAAATAGCTCCGTATTTAATTAAACTTATATGTAGTTATCTGGAGGATAGGAAAATCGAGATAGGAGAAAAGATGAGCTTGGACATGAGTTGTGGTGTCCCACAAGGCTCCATATTAGGACCAACTTTATGGAACGTATACTATGATGATGTACTAAAGCTTGACTTACCAGTAGGAGTCAAAACAATAGGATATGCAGATGATCTGGCCATGGTAATACTGGGTAAATCAAAAGGGGAGGTGGAAGAAAAAATTTTGTGGTGTATGAAGAAAATGAATATATGGATGCTCCGGAAAGGACTGCGATTAGCACCAGAGAAGACAGAAATTGTCATCTTAGAGGGAAGAAGAACAATAAAGGAAATAAAAATACTTTTTGGAAATCAGGAAATTAAATCTAAACCGCATATAAAATATTTAGGAATACAAATGGGACATAATATGAGTATGTGGGCGCACATTAGATATGTTACAAGCAAGGCAGAAAAAACCGTTGCAATGTTGGGAAGGTTAATGCCAAACATTGGAGGACCTAAAACAACTAAAAGAAGGATACTGGGAAGTGTGATAAACTCAATTATACTGTACTGCGCACCAGTTTGGAATACCTGGTTACAAAAAAATACCTGCAGAAAATTGATAGAAAGGGTCCAGCGAAAGGTAGCTATAAGAATTGCTTGTGCGTATAGAACGGTTTCCACAAGGGCAATCCAAGTTATTGCGGGTACTATACCCATACATCTACTGGCTTTAGAATCTACATACGGCACAGAAAATAGAAAAACGGAAAAGAAATTAGCAAGAAGAAATACCATGAACAAGTGGCAAAAAGAGTGGGAAATAGAAACTGAAGTGGCACAATGGACAAAGAGGCTCATACCACAGATAAAACCATGGATTAACAGAAAACACGGAGCACTTGACTTCTATCTAACCCAGTTCTTGTCAGGACACGGGAGGTTTAAAACCTACTTGCACAAAATGGATATTGTGAACAGTAATAATTGCTCATATTGTGGAGAAATAGATACTCCAGAGCACACTGTACTTTGCTGCTGTAAATGGGATGACATCAGAAACGAATGCACTAGAAAGATAGGAGTAAACCTGATAGCTGACAATATAATTGAAAAAATGCTAGAGAGCAAAACTAATTGGGAAATAATTCAAAAAATGATTGTAACTATTATGAAAGAAAAGGAAACAGATGAAAATAGAATAAAAGATAGATAAATAAACGGTTGTAGCCTATGAAGTAATGCCGAGAGGTAGTTCCACAGAGCTGCAATGATATGCTGGAGGGGTTTTAGTGGGCGGGAGTCTCACAGTTGCCAGTGAGACTGGCCTGCATAATGCATTTCCCCTCCAAGGAAAAAAAAAAAAAAAAAAAAAAAAAAAAAAAAAAAAAAAAAAAAAAAAAAATTACAACATATAAGTTGTGATACCCATTTTTCATAGTTGCCCTGTCTGTAGAAACAAATATTTTGCCGTCTAGCATTTGATACTGGTAACCAAAGACACTGAAGGGACTTTCCGCAGAAATAGTGGTAATATTCACCTTCTGCTTTGAGTGCTAAGAGTGCTCTTACTATATCGAATTTGTTACTATACTCTAACTGTTCAACAATGCCACAAAGTTCGTTGTAATAATGAAGCAAATCAAAATCACTAATCAATAATTTTAAATTCATTTAGTTTCTTGAACGTTGCGATCATATTATTGTGATCACCCATAGTTGCTTTAGTAAATTATTCTAACAGGCTCAAACAAACAGCTTTTATTGTTACTCTATCCTCAACTTCTTTTGCCATAATAGCAGCATCGGCTACTCTTTTACGTGGCCGTTGGTTTTTAAAGTTTCTGGCATGAACCACGACACCTCCATTCAATTCTTGTGTTGCAGCGCTTACACATCACCACACCATTACTGCTTTCTTAACATCCATGTTCTCCGTGTTGTTCCACAGGAGAATTCGTGCGTATTTCACTGTTCCGTCCCATTTTCAATTTCTCTCTTGGTAAGTAGAGGAAACATTCTGTTCCAACCAAAAATTCGATGTCGAGATTTCACCGAAAATATAGGTTTTGAGACCCCCCCGAATCCAAAAACGCATTTTTAGAAAAAGGTCCTTGTGTGCGTGTGTTTCTGTCAGCCTGTGTGTCCGTTAGTCTGTGGACAGCGTAACTCAAAAACGAAAGGTCAGTTAAAAACCAAATATGCTATTTAAGTTGAATGTCCTTCAAGGATGCGACACGAAGATTATTTGTATGACAAATGAAATGTATATTTTGAATTTTCTGGCTATAGTTTATGTAGCCCTGTTTACTTTGGATGACTTTTGAATAACTCGTAAACCGTAAGAGATAGACAAAATCTTAATATAAAAAATGAAGATCTCACTGAAACACAAAATGCATGTCTAAATAATCCTTTTATTCTGTACAGTGAACCATTTCGGAGATATTCCTTGTCATTTATGTCAGTTTCGGAGAACTTAAAACTTTCGTGAAATGGAACATCGTTGTTCATTTTTGCTTTCTCTACTGTAAGTAGAAGGAAGTATTGCATTCCACCCAAAAATTCTATGTCGAAATTTCACTGGAAATATATGATTTGAGACTCGCTGAATCCAAATTAAGCACTTTTAAAAAAAGGTCCGTGTGTGTGTGTGTGTCTGAGTGTCAGTGTGTCAGACTGTGGACAGCATAATTCAAAAACGAAAAGTCGGTTAAAAATCAAAGTTGGTATTTAAGTTTAATGCCTTTCAAGGATGTGACAAGAAGATTTTGAAGAAAATAACCCCACCCTAAACTACCCGTTACATGTAAATTATTTAGAAAATTTTGATTTTCTTGACAATGGCTCTAACGATTTTGATTAAAATGTCATGTGTTCAAGATATTTGTATGACAAATGAAATGCATATTTTGAGTTTTCTAGATATAGCCTATGTAGTCCTGTTTACCCCGGATGACTTTTGAATAACTGGTAAACCGTAAGAGTCAAACCAAATTTACTATGCAAAAATTTATATCTCACTAAAACACACAATTTGGGTCCAAATAATTTTTTGTTGAGTGTAGAGTGGAGATATTCTATGTTTTAGTTCGGAGATATTCTATGTTGCTTGTGTCAGTTTCGCAAAAAAAACGTTCGTGAAATGGAACATCGTGGTTTATTTTTACTTTATCTACTGGTAAGTTTGGGGAAATATTGTATTCCACCCAAAAATTCGATGTCGAGATTTCACAATATATGTTTTGAGACCCCCTAAATACAAAAAGTCATTTTTAGAAAAAGGTTCGTGTGTGTGTGTGTGTGTGTGCGGGTGTGTGTGTGTGTGTGTGTGTGTGTGTGTGTGTGTGTGTGTGTGTGTGTGTGTATGGACAGCATAACTCAAAAACGAAAGGTTGGTTAAAAACCAAAGTTGGTATTTAAATGAAATGTCTTTCAACGATGCGACACGAAGATTTTGAAGACAATGGCCCCACACCACTACCGTTTACATAGAAACTTTTTTGATAATTTTGATTTTCTTGAAATTTGCTCTAACGATTTTGATTAAAATGTCATATGTTTAAGGTATTTGTATGACAAATGAAATGTATATTTTGAATTTTCTGGCTATAGCGTATGTAGTCCTGGGTGACTTCTCAATAACTCGTAAACCGTAAGAGATAGATAAAATCTTACGGTACAGAAAATGTAGGCCTCGATAAAACACAGAATTTATGTCTATCTTTTTTTTTGGGGGGGGGAGGGGTAGAGTGAACCATTTTCGAGATATTCTTTGTTATGTGTGTCAGTTTCAGAAAACTTAAAACTTTCGTGAAATGGAACATCCTTGTTCATTGTTTTACATCTTAAGCTTGCGAAGAGAACGGGATCTCAAAGATTTAAAATATTTGACTATCGCTCAAAGCCATACTATATTCTAATATTCCTCTTACACCTAAAAGGAAATAAAAATAAGTTCATTTATACAAATGTTTATCTCAACTAACAGGAAGATATAGGAATAAGAGTTTGCAAGAATAGTTAGTATAAGAGAAGGGAAAGTCACGTGAGTGCAACACATAAAATTCTTAACATTTGACATGCTTATAACTTTAAAATAAATTGGAGAAAGAGAGTTTAAATTAGTACTGTTTTTACAACGGATTCAGTGCTGAGATAAATGAGCCAGCGATCCAAGAGAGCCAAGACCCAAATCAGGACACTCGGGTTTACCCGGGTGGGATTATGCCCACGGTACCTTCCATTTAGTGTGGATTTACCCGTGAGGTATGTTAGATGTAGTCAATTTTCACAAGCTATTTGTCAGTGTCAGCTAATGGTGATGATTGGTAACTCTCTTGCTATAGACTTGGGATATGAGAGCCAATTAGAATGTCTACCCATCCTAGTGCACCCAGTGCCCGCTTCTGCACACTTAGCAGGTCAGCTTGTGTAACCAGCAAGTGTCAAATAGCGAGAAACCGATAATGCAATGTAATGTTTGGTGTAATGAGGAAGCAGCGAAGCTAATTAACCCAAGATATCCTTGGGTAAGCGATAGTTTTTGCGCCTCCTGGGAAGATGGTGATTATATTGACCCAGGGTATTTACCAGCTGGTTAGAGTGTGGTGTAAGTTTAGCATACATTGAGCGGGCTCTTTCACGCACAACATCCACAATGTATGGAATGTCAGAATGAGTATGGAGGATATGGGAAGAAAATCTACGGTCAGTATCGTAGATCATCCTAAGAGCCCTGTTCTGCACGACTTACAGTCTACGGATAGTGGTTTGAGCCACGAATCCCCATGCCTCACATCCATACAGGATCAGGGGAGGGATGATCGCACGATACAAGCGTAATTTGAGACGTGTGGACATTGTAGATCTTAAGATGGGATACAGCTTTCCTAGAGCTCCGTGGCCCTGGGCAGCTTTACCTGTAACGTGCTTAGTGAAGCTAAATCCTCGGTCGAGTTGTACACCAAGGTACTTGGCAGTGTTGACCCAAGGGATTCTCCTGTGACCAAGTGTTAGGTCCCTATCTGGCCTACAGGTACGAATTTCGATCAGAAGAGCAGAGCTTTCCTGCAGACTGATGGCCATCCTCCACTTTTCACTCCATCTATTGATGGCGTCGAGGTGCCTTTGTAACGGGGGAAGGCAGTAACGTAGATTTTTGTTACGGACCAGTATGAACACATCATCGGCATACTGGCACGTAACAGTGCTGGGTTCTACGGAGAAGTCAGACATGTATGCAGCAAAGAGCAGAGGCGACAGAACACTGCCTTCCGGGACTCCAGCCGCTATTGGTGTGATAGTTGATAACCTACCCTCCACTCGCACCCTAAAAGTGCGGTCTTAGAGGAAACTGGCTATGAGGGACAGGTAGGGGGAAGGGAAATCTGCATCTCTGAGTTTGTACAGTAGGCCCTGGTGCCATGTTGTTGCAAAGACCTTATCCTCACCCAGAAGTACTGCGACAGTTTTGAAGTTTTCCTGGAAACCCAGGGCAGCCTTCTCAACAAGAAACATGAGCTGTATTGTAATGGAATGACCTTGAGGGAACCCAAACTGATGATCCAGGATGAACTGTGTTTCCTCAAATGGAGGAGTTAAGCGGGACAGAAGTAGTTTTTCAAAAATTTTGGAAATGATTGGTAGTAGACTAATAGGTCACTAACTTGATGGAAACGTGGGATCCTTGCCCGGTTTTAATATGCAAATCATCCTCGCTTTCTTCCCAGCAGCAGGGAAGTGTCGAAGATGCAGGCAAGCATTGTAAATCATCGTCAAATAGATAATGGCTTTGCGAGGTAGGTGTTGTAACATACGTGTCATTACACCATCATATCCAGGGGATTTGTTGGCTTTGAGACACCTAATTTGCGAGGAAACTTGCCTTGTGGTGGCAATTGGTATGCGAGTCGCCTCGTGTGGTGGAGGTGGGTCCTCATAGAGGTAGTCCACCGTTGCCTCAACTAGTTCGGAAAAGTACTCGTCTTTTATCTCATCTCGGGTCTCGAATTGGGACTCTAAATAGTTCGCGAAGTCAGCGGCTTTCTCTTGCGGTTCAAGAGATAATCTCCCGCGAGTGCCATGTATAGGATGCTGGTATAGCGTTTTGTCCCTTCTCAGAGATTTAATTATCCGCCATGGCTTCTTTCCTGAGAGGTTAATATTCCTCATGGTGTTTTCCAGGCCTCTTTGCGATGTGCCAGTAAGAGGCGCCTAGCCAGGGTCTTAAACCGCAGATAAATTGCCTGCAATCTGGGACGGCGGAAACGCTGCCAAAGCTTCCGAACTGTTGACTTAGCTCTTAGCAACAGTCGGAGTTCATTTGGGATGGTTGTGGGATTAGGAGTATTGCAAGGAATGCGCTAAGTGGGCCCTCATACCACATTTGATATGTGTCGGGTGAATGCAGTGGCCGCCTCTCAACTCGACTGGATCGTGGTCAGAATCCAGTTCATTGACTGTCGTGAGGTCAATATGGAATGTAAAGTTCTTAGTGACCATAATGTCTAGCACGTCCGGTCTCCCTCGGGCAGGATGAAAAGTGGGCTCTCTCGGTCCATGCGCAATGAGGCTTGGGTTACCGCTTATAAGGCGGAATAATCCTCGCCCCTTCGCATTTATGGCACGACTATGCCAATTGGCATGTCTTGCAGGAGGTGGAGGTTTAACAAAGCCATGTAATCTGCTTCATAGAAGCGATGATCAGGAAGATCATATGCCACGATCAGCAATGTATCTAGACCACCTAAAGATAGCCTAATGGCACAGGCTCCTACATGCTGAAGTGGTGGAAGAGGGAAAGGTTTATGTGTGATATGGTTTTTAATGAAAATGGCTGTACCTTCCCCTTGTCGGCCAACCCTATCGGACCGATGGGTGACGTAATTAGGGAGGGAGAAATTGGTGGCAGCATCCAAATGAGTTTCACAGACCATCAGAATGTCAATTCCGAAATACTGTACAAACTGAGTGAGGGTTGGGTGGTGACTCCGTAGTCCATTAGCGTTCCAAATCGCAGCTCTAAATGGTCTTCGAACATGTCTTCCGGCCATTATTGAGCTGAGTTGGGATAGAGCTGTTCCAATGCCTGAAGCAAGATGGAATGCTTCTGCATGGGAGTCAAGTTGGGATTATTCATCTGCAACTTACAGTTTCGAAGTGTAGGTAGTGCCTTGTTAATTAAATCCCCAAAACACGAGGATAGTGAGTTGAATTCCTCCACGTCTCTTCGCGATATGGTCGCAAATGTAGATGAGGTTGTCGCGTTTGTTAGGCAGTGGTGTAACTGAGGTGGGGCTATATCCCTATCCCTGGATATAAACTCTGCCTCTGCAGGTCGATCTGTAGGTATTACAGGAGCTTGTGGCTCCGAAACTACACTGGGAGCAGAAGATTTGCTCGGCTTGTTATGTTTTCTGTTCCTCCTCTTCCTGCGTATTTTTGGTGCAGGGGGTTTGGGCACTGTGGCTTTTCCCATAGGACCTGGAGATGGTGGCACAGGTCTCGATGCTGGGGAAGCATTGTCTGGTGTAGTAGCCTCTTTTTCTAGTCCACGTAGAGTTTACTCTGCCTTATTTAAGGCAGCGGTAAAGGACACCCATGGGTGGAACACGGGATCTTCGGGACGGCTCTTACGGCGACTCTCGATGATCTTCTTTCTGGTAGAGTATCCTTTGTACACACTTACGTGTGCACCGTCGCAGTTAGCACACTTGCACTCGTCCCTAGGTTTAGTGCAGTTCTCTAGCAAGTGGTTCCCAGCACACAGCAAACATGTAAGCTTACGCTCACACATCATGCTGGAGTGATTGTAACCCATGCATCTATAGCACTGCACTGGTCCCTCTCTGCCGTAGTAGCGTTCCACTCTTACGACAGTGAAAATTAGCTTGCGCACGGTGTCAATAGGCTGTGTTTCTTGGTTGCGCACATTGTCAAGTACTACCAAAAATAATGGCATAGCTACTTTATTTATTCCCCCCTCGTGTTTACAATTCTCTTAAACTGTGCCACCGACTTGACAGTAATGCCATGTTCTTCATACAAGGCTGTTTCGATCTCATCAGGGGCACATTCAGAGTCAAGACCTCTGATAACCCGACGTTCAATATGAGGGCGTTGTGGTGAACATGAGTAGAACGTGATGTTCAGTTCAGGTGATACCAACTTGACGATTTCAAAATCAGCCATGCTGTATGTAAGAATGTGCACGCTCTCTGGCTTACGTTTTTTTGCCTCACAGGTTTCCTTAAGGCGTGTAGCCAATAAGCGCATAACCCGGACGTATTTTGGGAATACATCCGCTATGATTGGCGGAAGTCTTGGCCCCTTTTTGGTTAGGGGTGACTCAACATTCCGTGCTTGTTGCATCAGATTATTTGGCGCCTTTCTTCCCGATGTACGGTTTTTCACAACCATATACTCCCCCAGCTACATGTCAGACTCGGAGTCAGAGTCGGGTAGATTTTCATTTGAACCCAGGCTTTCTAGTTCTGCCATTGGTAAGTGGCGTGGATTAGAGCTCTTGCGCTTTTGTATGTCTGTCCTGGTGCGCTTCCTAATAGGCTCCGCTGCTCCAGGAGAGACGGATCTTTTTGAAGATGAGGTGGATGGAAGTTGTCCATCATCAGCAGTCAGCGCGGTTGACCTCCGACTGCTCACAGAGGACCGGTCCTCCTCTAAGGCGGCGCCTTTGCGAGCCATTTCGGCTCGAGGTTTCAGGCCAGAAGCCGTTGACCTTTGGCTTTGATCTTGTGAGCCCGCTGTCACGTTAGTTGTCTGTCTGTAGGTCAGTCAAGGAAAAAGGAATAAACTAAGAGAGTAGTAAGAAAGGGGTAGCTACCCGTAGGTAGCTCTTTATGCCACTCCGGGAAAGCTGGCCTTGGGTGAGATCTAAAGCTGGCTCTCCAAGCCCCTTTTAGAACTTCACCAGTTAACTTGACTAATATAGATATATTAGTCCGTCGATTGAAGCACATGTGCAGACCACCGACGTATATTGAAGCACTCCACCAGATCGGCACGGGATCTCCAGCTTGGGCGAGTCAGCTTGGATACCGTCTTTTCCACCAGTGTCCACAAACGTGCGTGTTCTACAAACACCAATGGGCGTATGAGCCAGCGAAGGAGTCCCGGAGTCCAGGAGTGACTACGAGTCGCCCGGGTTAACCCAGGCGGATAGTAAAGTGGCCACGGTACCTATCTGTTTAATTACGGATTTACCCGTGAGGTTGTATAGGTTTGTCTAGTTTTACAAGCTTTGGTGTTTTTATGTGTCTGATGGTGCAGGTTGGGTTCCTATATTGTCACTGACGGCGCGATGTGTCAGACCTTGGACGTCTAGCCATCCAAGCGACCATTCTCCTACTGTTTACTTCGTCGCCCGCTTGTGGAACAGTCGAGCAATGCAGTGCCAGTGACAGGAAACCGAGAGGAATAGGTGACAGGTGTGGTGGTGCCAAGTGTAATTAGTTAATTACATTTGGCGGTTTGTGAAGGGATAGCGGTACTTACCAGCCAAGGGCGTCCTTGGGTAAGCGGTGGCTCTGTCGCCGCCTAGGTAGGCGATCGTCGTAATGCCCCAGGGTGTTGACCAACTGGTTTGGGTGAGGTGTGAGTTAGGCATACATTGTACGAGTCCTGTCCCGCACGACGTCCACAATGTATGGTATGCCGGAATGAGTGTGAAGGATGTGTGATGGAAACCTAAGGTCGGTATCGTAGATCATCCTAAGCGCCTTGTTCTGCACGGCCTGCAGCCTACGGTTGGTGGAACGAGCCACTGTACCCCAGACCTCGCACCCGTACAGAATCAGGGGCGGGACGATCGCACGGTACAAGCGTAGTTTCGGGTGTGTAGGCATGGTTGAGTGGAGCATAGGATATAGCTGTCTCAGGGCGCCATGTCCCTGACCGACCTTTGCTCTGACATGTGGAGTGAAGGTTAGACCACGGTCAAGTAGTACCCCAGGTATTTGGCGGAGTTAACCCATGGGATTTTCTCCACCGCAGTGCCAGGGATACACCCGGCCGCCAGTTTCGAACTTTGCCCAATATAAGAGCCTGACTCTTCTGTGGGCTAACGACCATTCTCCACTGTTCACTCAACCTGTCGAAGCATCGAGCTGTCGCTGTAGTGGAGGGAAGCAGTACCGAACATTTTTATTCTGTGCCAGTATGAGAACGTCGTCTGCATACTGACACGTAACAGTATGCGGTTCCACGGGTAGGTCAGACATGTAGCCAGCAAAGAGCAACGAATATAGCACGCTACCTTCCGGAACTCCAGCCGCAATGGGTCTGAACGAGGACAACTTCCCCTCCACTCGCACCCGAAAAGAGCGATCCCGAAGGAAGCTACCAATCAGGGTGAGGTAGGGGGGGAGGGATTTCTGCCTCTCTGAGTTTGTACAGTAACCCCTTGTGCCATGTGGTTGCAAAGGCTTTTTCTACATCCAAAAGCACTGCGACTGTTTTGAAGTTTTCCTGGAAACCCAGGGGAACCTTCTCAATCAGCCGCAGTAGCTGTAGTGTAGTGGAATGTCCATGAGGAAAACTGAACTGATGATCCGGGATGAGTTGCCTTTCGTCGAAAACAGGAGTGAGGCGGGATAGGAATAATCGTTCAAAAGTTTTTAAAACGATGAGTAACTGGCTTATGGAACGGTAATTTGAAGGGAAAACCGGGTCCTTGCCGGGCATCAAAATGCAGACCACCCCCGCCTCTTTCCAACAAGTTGGAAAGTGACGAAGCCGCAGACATGCACTATAAATCCTCGTCAGGTGGACTACGGCCTTTCGGGGAAGGTGCTGGAGCATGGACGGCGTGACGCCATCATGCCCAGGGGTTTTACCAGGTTTTAACCTTTTGATTTCAGAAGCCACCTGTCTTGGGGTGACTAAGGGGATTTGGATCTCTGCGCGTGGCGGCGGAGGTGCCTCGTACAGGTAATCCACCGTCACCTCCACGAGTTCAGTAAAGTCTTCGTCCTGGACATCTTCCCGAATTTGGACTCTAGATGATCTGTGAAAGCCGTGGATTTCTCTTGGGGCTCAAAAGAGAGTCTCCCGCGAGTGCCATGCAGAGGATGCCGATGAGTGTTTTTGTCCTTTCTAAGGGACCTAATTATCCGCCATGGTTGCTTCTCAGTAAGATCTACGCTTGCCATCGTGTTTTCCCAGGCTGTCTTCCGGTGTAAACGCAACAGGCGTCGTGACAGGGACTTGAACCGCTGGAAGACTGCCTGTATCCTGGGATGGCGGAAACGCTGCCAGAGCCTTCGGAGAGTTGCTTTAGGTTGAATCAACTGTCTGAGTGCGATGGGGATGGTTCGAGGGTTGGGTACGTCGGATGGAATGCGGTGGGTATGGGCACGCACCACAACCCGGATATGTTGGGAGAATAGCGTGGCTGCCGGCTCCAGTGCATCGATAGAATCGACACGCGGACGCGGGTCCACAGACTGGTTAAGTTCAAGGATAGCTGCATCCCAGTCGACCTCGTATGTCCAGTCTGGAGTGACCAGAGCTGGCAGGTCAATGTTGGAATCCACCAAGACAGGGTCATGGTCGGAGTCCAGTTCATTGACCACTGAGAGGTCTAGATGGAAAGGAATGTTCTTGGTGAGCATGATGTCGAGCACATCTGGCCTGCCATCGTGTTTTCCCAGGCTGTCTTCCGGTGTAAACGCAACAGGCGTCGTGACAGGGACTTGAACCGCTGGAAGACTGCCTGTATCCTGGGATGGCGGAAACGCTGCCAGAGCCTTCGGAGAGTTGCTTTAGGTTTAATCAACTGTCTGAGTGCGATGGGGATGGTTCGAGGGTTGGGTACGTCGGATGGAATGCGGTGCGTATGGGCACGCACCACAACCCGGATATGTTGGGAGAATAGCGTGGCTGCCGGTTCCAGTGCATCGATAGAATCGACACGCGGACGCGGGTCCACAGACTGGTTAAGTTCAAGGATAGCTGCATCCCAGTCGACCTCGTATGTCCAGTCTGGAGTGACCAGAGCTGGCAGGTCAATGTTGGAATCCACCAAGACAGGGTCATGGTCGGAGTCCAGTTCATTGACCACTGAGAGGTCTAGATGGAAAGGAATGTTCTTGGTGAGCATGATGTCGAGCACATCTGGCCTCCCTCGGGCTGGATGGAACGTAGGTCCTCTCGGTCCATGCACAAGTACGCTTGGGTTACCGCTGATCAGGCGGTAGAGCCCTCTCCCCTTGACATTGCTAACGCGGCTATGCCAATGTGCATGCTTCGCGTTGAGGTCGCCTGCGATACATACCGCAGGAGCAGGTTCAGGAGGGTATTAATGTCAGCTTCGTAGAAGCGGTTATCAGGAGGGTCGTATGCCACTACCAACACCGTGTCCACCCGCCAATGGCAAGCCTAATGGGAAGGGCCTCCACGTGTTGCAGTGGTGGGAGAGGAAAGGATGTGTGAGTGATATGACTCTTGTGCCGTTTGCGATCCAGAACGCAGCCCTGAATGGTCTCCGGACAAGTCTGGAGGCCATTACTTGGCTGAGTTAGGGAACAGCTGGGCCAAGGTTTGGACCAGTAGGGCATGCTTCTGCATGGGGCTGAGGTTGTCGCTTTCATATTGCAGCTTGAATTTACGAAGTGCAGGCAAGATCCGGTTTATTATGTTGTGGAACCACAGGGTTAGGTCCTGAAATTCCTCCAGGTCGGCCTGCGGGAGCGTTCCCCCTAATGCCGAGATGGTCATGGGTACAGCGGGTAGCACAGGTACTACCTGTCGACCGGCTGTAACAGCAGTATCCCTTGGTGCCAGAGCTGCCTCAGTGAACTGCTCTGCCGGTGCCTTGGGTGGCTGTTGAGGAACTGTTTTCGCTCTCTCCGCGGCTTCACGCTTGGTCTTATTTTTCCTTCGCCACTTGGGTTTAGGAGGAGCATTGGCCACTACACACTCCTCAGTATGTTTATGGCCTGGAGGTGGTGCCGCAACTTCAGTCGTGGCAGGGGCAGGTACTATTGCCTGGAACTTGGCCTGGGCCAGTGTCTTTTCGGCCCTACACTGCGCAGGACCCTCTTTGCCGTAAAGTCGTTCAACCTTGACGGCAGTGTGGATCAGATGCCGCACAGTGTCGATTGGCTGGACTTATTGGTCGCGCACTTTGTCCACCACGACCAGAAACAGTGGCATGGGCACCTTTTCAGAGCCGCTGTCGGAGACAATAGTCTTCTAAAACTGGGCCACTGATGCGGTGATGTATTCTTCGAGGAGTGCCAGCTTGAAATCCTCGGTAGTGCAGTCAGAGGCAAGGCCTCTGATTATTCGCCTTTCCACGTGAGGACGTGTTGGCGAATAACTGTAAAACGGTATATTTAAATCCCGAAGTACAGCCATAGCTGCTTCGAAGTCCTCAAGTGAGGAGGTCTTGATGTTGACCTTACGGGGCTTCCTAATTGCCTCAAAGCGCCCTTTCAGGTGCGAGGCTAGTAGCCGCATGGTTTTGTATGCTCATTAAAAGCATCCGCTACTGTTGGTGGTATTTTCTTCCCCCGCTTGGTTGGGGTTGGGTTGTACCCTGTGGTATCTGCTGCTGAGAGCCCGTGGAGTTACGCCTGTTTCGGCGTCCCTTCACCACAGTGAAGCCCTCGGTGTCTGTGTCCATATCGGCCTCTGAGTCAGAGGAGGAGAAAGGGTGATAGGAAACCAGTGGTGGTGATTCCCTATCAATAACCTGACGCGGGACAGAGCACTTGCGCTTTTTCCGCGCCGGTGGTACCGCCTTGGGAACAGAGAGGGATGTAGTACTTGGTCCTGCACCATTGTCGGTCGGCACGGTTGCCCTCCTGTGCTTGCAGAGGACCGGACCCCCTCCATAGAGGAGGAGGCGCCTGGGCAAGCCATTACGGCTTGAGGTATTGGACCAGAGGTCCACCTTTGGCTGTGGTCTTACAAGCCCGTTCTCTCGTGGTCCGTCAGTCAGTTTGTCTATGTCAGGAAACAAGATGATGTGAGAATAGGAGTATGAAGTTACGTGGCTCCCTCGAAGTACCAGCACACATCCCTCCGAGAAAGCAGAGTTGAAGGTTGCGGAGCTCTTTAACTTGCTTCGCAAGTCTCTCATAGAGCGCGCGCGGAATCTGTGCCTTTCGCCTGGCTTGGTAGTTCCTATTTGCTCCATTACGGTCGCTGCAGTCGCTCTCCTTATGCCCCCTGGCGAGAAGTACTCCCTCCAATCAGCATGGATCACGATGTGCACGAGTCGCGAGTCGCTGAGCGATTGATGAGCCAGCGAGCCAAGAGCCAAGAGCCAAGAGCCAAATCAGGTCGCTCGGGTTTACCCGAGCGGGATATATGCCCACGGTACCTATCCATTTAGTATGGATTTACCCGTGAGGTATGAAAGATGTAGTCATTGTACAAGCTATTTTTGTCAATGTCAGCCAATGGTGATGATTGGTTACTCTCTCTTGCTATAGACTAGGGATATGAGTGCCAGTTAGAATGTCTACCCATCCTGGGGCACCCATGCCCCTCTGCTCACTTAGCAAAGGTCAGCTTGTCTAACCAGCAAGTCAAGCAGTGTCAATTAGCGAGAAACCGAATGCATTGGAATGTTTGGTGAAATGAGGAAGCAGCGAAGCTAATTAGCCCAAGACATCCTTGGGTAAACGATAGCTTTTGCGCCTCCTGGGAAGATGGTGATCATATTGTCCCAGGGTATTTACCAGCTGGTTAGGGTGTGGCGTAAGTTTCGCATACATAGAGCGGGCTCTATCTCGCACAACATCCACAATATATGGAATGCCAGAATGAGTATGGAGAATATGGGAAGAAAATCTACGGTCAGTATCGTAGATCATCCTAAGGGCCCTGTTCTGCACGACTTGCCGCCTGCGGATGGTGGTTTGAGCCACGAATCCCCATGCCTCGCATCCATACAGGATCAGGGGAGGGATGATCGCACGATAAATGCGTAATTTAAGTCGTGTAGGCATAGTAGACCTAAAGATGGGATAGAGCTTTCCCAGAGCTCCGTGACCTTGGGCAGCTTTAGCTGTGACATGTTTGGTGAAGGTAAGTCCTCGGTCTAGTTGTACACAGAGGTACTTGGCTGTGTTGACCCAAGGGATTCTCCTCTGACCAAGTGTCAGGTCCCTTTCTGGTCTCCAGGAATGAATTTTGCCTAACACAAAAGCAGAGCTTTTCTGTGGACTGATTCCCATTCTCCACTTTTCACTCCAACTCTCAATGGCATCTAGGTGTCTTTGCAATGGGGGAAGGCAGTAACGTAGATTTTTGTTACGGGCCAGTATGAGGACGTCATCGGCATATTGGCACGTAACAGTGCTGGGTTCAACGGGGAAGACAGACATGTATGCGGCAAAGAGCAGTGGCGATAGAACACTACCTTCCGGTACTCCGGCCGCTATTGGTCTGATAGTTGATAACCTGCCCTCCACTCGCACCCTGAAAGTGCGGTCACGAAGGAAACTGGCTATGAGGGTCAGGTAGGGGGAGGGGAGATTTGCATCTCTAAGTTTCTACAGTAGGCCCTGGTGCCATGTTGTTGCAAAGGCCTTAACCACATCCAGAAGTACTGCGACAGTTTTGAAGTTTTCCTGGAAACCCAGGGCAGCCCTCTCAACAAGACGCAGGAGCTGTAAGGTAGTGGAATGGCCTTGACGGAATCCGAACTGATGATCCGGAATGAGCCTCCTTTCCTCAAATAGAGGAGTTAGACGGGACAGTAGAAGTTTTTCAAAAATTTTCGAAATTATTGGGAGTAGACTAATAGAACGGTAACTTGATGGAAACTTGGGATCCTAGCCTGGTTTCAATATGCAAATCATCCTCGCTTCCTTCCAAGCAGTAGGGAAGCGTCGGAGATACAGGCAAGCATTGTAAATTCTCGTCAAGTGGATAATGGCTTTGCGAGGCAGGTGTTGTAGCATATGTGTCGTAACACCATCATATCCAGGGGATTTGTTGGGTTTGAGACACCTAATTTCCGAGGAAACTTGCCTTGGTGTGACAATTGGTATGCGAGTCGCCTCGTGAGGTGGTGGAGGATCCTCATAGAGGTAGTCCACCGTTGCCTCAACTAGTTCTGAAAAGTCCTCGTCTTCTATGTCCTCTCGGGGCTCAAATTGGGACTCTAAATAGTCCGCGAAGTCAGTGGCTTTCTCTTGCGGTTCGAAAGATAATCTCCCGCGAGTGCCATGTATAGGATGCTGATATAGCGTTTTGTCCCTTCTCAGGGATTTAATTATCCGCCAGGGCTTCTTTTCAGAGAGGTTTACGTTCCTCATGGTGTTTTCCCAGGCCTCTTTGCGATGTGCACGTAAGAGGCGTCTAGCCAGGGTCTTAAATCGCAGATAAATTGCCTGCAATCTGGGATGGCGGAAACGCTGCCAAAGCTTCCGAACCGTTGACTTAGCTCTTAGCAACAGTCGGAGTTCATCTGGGATGGTTGTAGGGTTAGGAATATTGCAAGGAATGCGGTAAGTGTGTCCTCGTATCACATTTGATATTTGTCGGGAGAATGCATTCGCCACTAATTCTAACGACTCGATAGAATTTATGTGCGGTCTGGGATCCACTGATTGGTTCAGTTCAAGGACGGCTGCATCCCAGTCTACCTCGTACGACCAATCAGGAGTTACCAATGCTGACATGTTAACATTGGTGTCGATTAGCACAGGATCGTGGTCAGAATCCAGTTCATTGACAGTCGTCAGGTCTATGTGGAATCGAAAGTTTTTGGTGACCGTAATATCCAGCACGTCCGGTCTCCCTCGGGCAGGATGAAAAGTGGGCTCTCTCGGTCCATGAGCTATGAGGCTTGGGTTACCGCTTATAAGGCGGAATAGTCCTCGCCCCTTTGCATTGGTGGCACGACTATGCCAGTTGGCATGTTTTGCGTTTAGGTCACCTGCAATGCGGACCACAGGGTGGAGGTTTAATAAAGCCGTGTAATCTGCTTCATAGAAGCGGTGATCAGGGGGGTCATATGCCACTATCAGCAATGTATCTAGACCACCTAAAGATAGCCTAATAGCACAGGCTTCTACATGCTGAAGTGGTGGAAGAGGGAAAGGCTTATGTGTAATATGGTTCTTAACAAAGATGGCTGTACCTCCCCCTTGTCGGCCAACCCTATCAGACCGATGGGTGACGTAATTAGGGAGGAAGAAGTTGGTGGCAGCATCCAAATGAGTTTCACAGACCCTCAGAATGTCGATTCCGAAGTACTGTACAAAATTGGAAATATTAGGGTAATGACTCCGTAGTCCGTTTGCGTTCCAAATCGCAGCTCTATATGGTCTCCGGACATGTCTTCCAGCCATTATTGAGCGGAGTTGGGGTAGAGCTGTTCCAGTTTCTGAAGCAAGATGGAATGCTTCTGCATGGGGCTCAGGTTGGGGTTGTTCAACTGCATCTTACAGTTTCTCAGAGCAGGTAACGCCTTGTTTATTAAATCCCCAAACCATGAGGATAAAGAGCTAAATTCCTCCAGGTCTCTTTGCGAAATAGTCACAAGTGTGGAGGAGGGTGTTGCCGTGTTAGGCATTGGTGGAATAGGGGTAGGGGGTATAACCCTAACCTTGGAAATAGGCTCTGCCTCTACAGGTGCGTCTGTAGTTATTACAGGAGCTTGTGGCTCCGAAGTTACATTGGGGGCAGAAGATTTGCTCTGCCTAGGTTTTCTATTCCTCCTCTTCCTGCGTGGTTTTGGTGCAGGGGGTTTAGGCACTGTTGCCTTTTCTATAGGACCTGGAGGTGGTGGCACAGAATTTGAAGGGGAATCGCTTTTTGGTGTAGCAGCCTCTTGTTCCACTCGACGCAGAGTGGACTCTGCCTTATTTAAGGCATTGGAAAAGGACACATCTAGGCGAACCACTTGATCATCGGGGCGGTTCTTGCGGCGGCTCTCTATGATCTTTTTTCTTGTGGAGCATCCTTTGTACACACTTACGTGTGTACCATCACAATTAGCGCACTTGCACTCTTCCCTAGGTTTAGGGCAGTTCTCGAGCAAGTGGTTCCCTGCACACCGGAGACATGTAAGCTTACGCTCACACATCATGCTGGAGTGGTTGTACCCCATGCATCGATAACACTGCACAGGTCCCTCTCTGCCGTAATACCTTTCCACTTTGACTACAGTGAAAATTAGTTTCCTTACGGTGTCAATTGGCTGTACTTCTTGGTTAAGTACTTTGTCAAGTACTACCAAGAATAGTGGCATAGGAACTTTGTTAATACCCCCCGCGGTATTAACGGTTCTCTTCAACTGTGCCACTGAATTGACAGTTATGCCATGTTCTTCTTTAAGTGCAGTTTTGATTTCATCAGGGGTGCACTCTGAGTCTAAGCCTCTGATGACTCGACGCTCAATGTATGGACGTTGTGGTGAGTACGAGTAGAACGTTATGTTCATTTCTCGTAACACCAACTTAGCGGTTTCTAAATCACCCAAACTGTGGGTAAGGATATGGACGCTCTTAGGCTTCCTTTTTGCCTCAAAAGTATACTTGAGGTGTTTGGCCAATGTACGCATTACCCTAACATGGTTAGGGAATACGTCCGCAATGATTGGCGGAATTCTTGGCCCCTTCTTGGCTTGGGATGATGCAACATTCTGAGGATGTTGCATCATATTGGATGATGCAACATCCTGTGCATGTTGCATCATATTTGGTGATGGCGTCTGTTTTCCTCGTTTACGGTTTTCCACAACCGTAAACTCCCAGAGCTCCATAACGAACTTGGAGTCAGATTCAGGTAAGCGATTGTTTGAACCCAGGCTCTCTAGTTCTGCCATGGGTATGTGGCGTGGAGTAGAGCACTTACGCTTTTGCGTATCCGTCTTGGAGCGCTTCCTATTTGGCTCCACTGCTTCAGGTGATAAATATCTATATGAAGATGATGTCGAAGGTAATTGTCCATCATCGTCAGTAAGCGCGGTTGCCCTCCGGCTACTCACAGAGGACCGCACCGCCTCTAAGGCGGCGCCTAAGGCGGCTCGAGGTTTCAGGCACAAAGCCGTCAACCCTTGGCTAGGATCTTGTGAGCCCGCTGTCACGTAAGTAGTCAGTCTGAAAGTCTGTCAAGGAAAGAAAGAATAAAGTAAAAGAGTAGGAAGAAAAGGGAAATACCTGAGTAGCTTTCTATGCCACTCCGGGAAGCTAGCCTGTGGTGAGTTCCAAAGCTTGCTTGCCAAGCCCCTTTAGGAACTACACCAAATTGTACTGTGACTAATATTAATGTATTAGTCCGTAGATTGAAGCGTGCAATCCACCGACGCACACCACAACACTCCACTAAGTCGGCACGGGATCTCCTGCTTCGGCGAGTCAGCTTTCTGGATACCGTCTTTCCACCAGTGAGAAGCAAATCACGTCCGCTCTGGTCGAACGACGACGCGAGAATGATGGAGCCAGCGAGCCAAGAGCCAAGAGCCAAATCAGGTCGCTCGGGTTTACCCGAGCGGGATATATGCCCACGGTACCTATCCATTTAGTATGGATTTACCCGTGAGGTATGAAAGTTGTAGTCATTTTACAAGCTATTTTTGTCAGTGTCAGCCAATGGTGATGATTGGTTACTCTCTCTTGCTATAGACTAGGGATATGAGTGCCAGTTAGAATGTCTACCCATCCTGGGGCACCCATGCCCCTCTGCTCACTTAGCAAAGGTCAGCTTGTCTAACCAGCAAGTCAAGCAGTGTCAATTTAGCGAGAAACCGAATGCATTGGAATGTTTGGTGAAATGAGGAAGCAGTGAAGCTAATTAGCCCAAGACATCCTTGGGTAAACGATAGCTTTTGCGCCTCCTGGGAAGATGGGGATCATATTGTCCCAGGGTATTCACCAGCTGCTTAGGGTGTGGTGTAAGTTTCGCATACATAGAGCGGGCTCTATCTCGCACAACATCCACAATATATGGAATGCCAGAATGAGTGTGGAGAATATGGGAAGAAAATCTACGGTCAGTATCGTAGATCATCCTAAGGGCCCTGTTCTGCACGACTTGCAGTCTGCGGATGGTGGTTTGAGCCACGAATCCCCATGCCTCGCATCCATACAGGATCAGGGGAGGGATGATCGCACGATAAATGCGTAGTTTAAGTCGTGTAGGCATAGTTGACCTAAAGATGGGATAGAGCTTTCCCAGAGCTCCGTGACCTTGGGCAGCTTTAGCTGTGACATGTTTGGTGAAGGTAAGTCCTCGGTCTAGTTGTACACCAAGGTACTTGGCTGTGTTGACCCAAGGGATTCTCCTCTGACCAAGTGTCAGGTCCCTTTCAGGTCTCCAGGAATGAATTTTGCCTAACACAAAAGCAGAGCTTTTCTGTGGACTGATTCCCATTCTCCATTTTTCACTCCAACTCTCAATGGCATCTAGGTGTCTTTGCAATGGGGGAAGGCAGTAACGTAGATTTTTGTTACGGGCCAGTATGAGGACGTCATCGGCATACTGGCACGTAACAGTGCTGGGTTCAACGGGGAAGTCAGACATGTATGCGGCAAAGAGCAGTGGCGATAGAACACTACCTTCCGGTACTCCGGCCGCTATGGGTCTGATAGTTGATAACCTGCCCTCCACTCGCACCCTGAAAGTGCGGTCACGAAGGAAACTGGCTATGAGGGTCAGGTAGGGGGAGGGGAGATTTGCATCTCTAAGTTTGTACAGTAGGCCCTGGTGCCATGTTGTTGCAAAGGCCTTATCCACATCCAGAAGTACTGCGACAGTTTTGAAGTTTTCCTGGAAACCCAGGGCAGCCTTCTCAACAAGACGCAGGAACTGTAAGGTAGTGGAATGGCCTTGACGGAATCCGAACTGATGATCCGGAATGAGCCTCCTTTCCTCAAATAGAGGAGTTAGACGGGACAGTAGAAGTTTTTCAAAAATTTTTGAAATTATTGGGAGTAGACTTATAGAACGGTAACTTGATGGAAACTTGGGATCCTTGCCTGGTTTCAATATGCAAATCATCCTCGCTTCCTTCCAAGCAGTAGGGAAGTGTCGGAGATACAGGCAAGCATTGTAAATTCTCGTCAAGTGGATAATGGCTTTGCGAGGCAGGTGTTGTAACATATGTGTCGTAACACCATCATATCCAGGGGATTTGTTGGGTTTGAGACACCTAATTTCCGAGGAAACTTGCCTTGGTGTGACAATTGGTATGCGAGTCGCCTCGTGAGGTGGTGGAGGATCCTCATAGAGGTAATCCACCGTTGCCTCAACTAGTTCTGAAAAGTCCTCGTCTTCTATGTCCTCTCGGGGCTCAAATTGGGACTCTAAATAGTCCGCGAAGTCAGTGGCTTTCTCTTGCGGTTCGAAAGATAATCTCCCGCGAGTGCCATGTATAGGATGCTGATATAGCGTTTTGTCCCTTCTCAGGGATTTAATTATCCGCCAGGGCTTCTTTTCAGAGAGGTTTACGTTCCTCATGGTGTTTTCCCAGGCCTCTTTGCGATGTGCACGTAAGAGGCGTCTAGCCAGGGTCTTAAATCGCAGATAAATTGCCTGCAATCTGGGATGGCGGAAACGCTGCCAAAGCTTCCGAACTGTTGACTTAGCTCTCAGCAACAGTCGGAGTTCGTTTGGGATGGTTGTGGGGTTAGGAGTATTGCAAGGAATGCGGTAAGTATGCCCTCGTATCACATTTGATATTTGTCGGGAGAATGCATTTGCCGCTAATTCTAACGACTCGATAGAATTTATATGCGGTCTGGGATCCACTGATTGGTTCAGTTCAAGGACGGCTGCATCCCAGTCTACCTCATACGACCAATCAGGAGTTACCAATGCTGACATATTAACATTGGTGTCGATTAACACAGGATCGTGGTCAGAATCCAGTTCATTGACTGTCGTCAGGTCTATATGGAATCTAAAGTTTTTAGTGACCATAATATCCAGCACGTCCGGTCTCCCTCGGGCAGGATGAAAAGTGGGCTCTCTCGGTCCATGAGCTATGAGGCTTGGGTTACCGCTTATAAGGCGGAATAGTCCTCGCCCCTTTGCATTGGTGGCACGACTATGCCAGTTGGCATGTTTTGCATTTAGGTCACCTGCAATGCAGACCACAGGGTGGAGGTTTAATAAAGCCGTGTAATCTGTTTCATAGAAGCGGTGATCAGGGGGGTCATATGCCACTATCAGCAATGTATCTAGACCACCTAAAGATAGCCTAATAGCACAGGCTTCTACATGCTGAAGTGGTGGAAGAGGAAAAGGCTTATGGGTAATATGGTTCTTAACAAAGATGGCTGTACCTCCCCCTTGTCGGCCAACCCTATCAGACCGATGGGTGACGTAATTAGGGAGGGAGAAGTTGGTGGCAGCATCCAAATGAGTTTCACAGACCATCAGAATGTCGATTCCGAAATACTGTACAAAATTAGAAATATTAGGGTAATGACTCCGTAGTCCGTTTGCGTTCCAAATCGCAGCTCTAAATGGTCTCCGGACATGTCTTCCAGCCATTATTGAGCGGAGTTGGGGTAGAGCTGTTCCAGTGTCTGAAGCAAGATGGAATGCTTCTGCATGGGGGTCAGGTTGGGGTTGTTCAACTGCATCTTACAGTTTCTCAGAGCAGGTAACGCCTTGTTTATTAAATCCCCAAACCATGGGGATAAAGAGCTAAATTCCTCCAGGTCACTTTGCGAAATAGTCGCTAGTGTGGAGGAGGATGTTGCCGTGTTAGGCATTGGTGGGATAGGGGTAGGGGGAATATCCCTAACCTTGGATATAGGCTCTGCCTCTACAGGTGCGTCTGTAGTTATTACAGGAGCTTGTGGCTCCGAAGTTACATTGGGGGCAGAAGATTTGCTCTGCCTAGGTTTTCTGTTCCTCCTCTTCCTGCGTGGTTTTGGTGCAGGGGGTTTAGGCACTATTGCCTTTTCTATAGGACCTGGAGGTGGTGGCACATAAATTGATGGGGAATCGCTCTTTGGTGTAGCAGCCTCTTGTTCCACTCGACGCAGAGTGGACTCTGCCTTATTTAAGGCATTGGAAAAGGACACACCTGGGCGAACCACTTGATCATCTGGGCGGTTCTTGCGGCGGCTCTCTATGATCTTTTTCCTTGTGGAGCATCCTTTGTACACACTTACGTGTGTACCATCACAATTAGCGCACTTGCACTCTTCCCTAGGTTTAGGGCAGTTCTCGAGCAAGTGGTTCCCTGCACACCGCAGACATGTAAGCTTTCGCTCGCACATCATGCTGGAGTGATTGTACCCCATGCATCGGTAACATTGCACAGGTCCCTCTCTGCCATAATACCTTTCCACTTTGACTACAGTGAAAATTAGTTTCCTTACTGTGTCAATTGGTTGTACTTCTTGGTTAAGTACTTTGTCAAGTACTACCAAGAATAGTGGCATAGGAACTTTGTTAATACCCCCCTCGGTATTAACGGTTCTCTTCAACTGTGCCACTGAATTGACAGTTATGCCATGTTCTTCTTTAAGTGCAGTTTTGATTTCATCAGGGGTGCACTCTGAGTCTAAGCCTCTGATGACTCGGCGCTCAATGTGTGGACGTTGTGGTGAGTACGAGTAGAACGTTATGTTCATTTCTCGTAACACCAACTTAGCGGTTTCTAAATCACCCAAACTGTGGGTAAGGATATGGACGCTCTTAGGCTTCCTTTTTGCCTCAAAAGTATACTTGAGGTGTTTGGCCAGTGTACGCATTACCCTAACATGGTTAGGGAATACGTCCGCAATGATTGGCGGAATTCTTGGCCCCTTCTTGGCTTGGGATGATGCAACATTCTGAGGATGTTGCATCATATTGGATGATGCAACATCCTGTGCATGTTGCATCATATTTGGTGATGGCGTCTGTTTTCCCCGTTTACGGTTTTCCACAACCGTAAACTCCCCCAGCTCCATATCGGACTCGGAGTCAGATTCAGGTAAGGGATTGTTTGAACCCAGGCTCTCTAGTTCTGCCATGGGTATGTGGCGTGGAGTAGAGCACTTACGCTTTTGCGTATCGGTCTTGGAGCGCTTCCTATTTGGCTCCACTGCTTCAGGTGATAAGGATCTATATGAAGATGATGTCGAAGGTAATTGTCCATCATCGGCAGTAAGCGCGGTTGCCCTCCGGCTGCTCACAGAGGACCGCACCTCCTCTAAGGCGGCGCCTTTGCGAGCCATTTCGGCTCGAGGTTTCAGGCACAAAGCCGTCAACCCTTGGCTAGGATCTTGTGAGCCCGCTGTCACGTAAGTCGTCAGTCTGAAAGTCTGTCAAGGAAAGAAAGAATAAAGCAAAAGAGTAGGAAGAAAAGGGAAATACCTAAGTAGCTTTCTATGCCACTCCGGGAAGCTAGCCTGTGGTGAGTTCCAAAGCTTGCTTGCCAAGGCCCTTTAGGAACTACACAAATTTTGCTGTGACTAATATAATGTATTAGTCCGTAGATTGAAGCGTGCAATCCACCGACGCACACCACAACACTCCACCAAGTCGGCACGGGATCTCCTGCTCCGGCGAGTCAGCTTTCTGGATACCGTCTTTTCCACCAGTGAGAAGCAAATCACGTCCGCTCTGGTCGAACGACGACGTGAGAATGAGCCAGCGAGCCAAGAGAGAGCCAAGAGCCAAATCAGGTCGCTCGGGTTTACCCGAGCGGGATATATGCCCACGGTACCTATCCATTTAGTATGGATTTACCCGTGAGGTATGAAAGATGTAGTCATTTTACAAGCTATTTTTGTCAGTGTCAGCCAATGGTGATGATTGTTTACTCTCTCTTGCTATAGACTAGGGATATGAGTGCCAGTTAGAATGTCTACCCATCCTGGGGCACCCATGCCCCTCTGCTCACTTAGCAAAGGTCAGCTTGTCTAACCAGCAAGTCAAGCAGTGTCAATTTAGCGAGAAACCGAATGCATTGGAGTGTTTGGTGAAATGAGGAAGCAGTGAAGCTAATTAGCCCAAGACATCCTTGGGTAAACGATAGCTTTTGCGCCTCCTGGGAAGATGGGGATCATATTGTCCCAGGGTATTCACCAGCTGGTTAGGGTGTGGTGTAAGTTTCGCATACATAGAGCGGGCTCTATCTCGCACAACATCCACAATATATGGAATGCCAGAATGAGTGTGGAGAATATGGGAAGAAAATCTACGGTCAGTATCGTAGATCATCCTAAGGGCCCTGTTCTGCACGACTTGCAGTCTGCGGATGGTGGTTTGAGCCACGAATCCCCATGCCTCGCATCCATACAGGATCAGGGGAGGGATGATCGCACGATAAATGCGTAGTTTAAGTCGTGTAGGCATAGTTGACCTAAAGATGGGATAGAGCTTTCCCAGAGCTCCGTGACCTTGGGCAGCTTTAGCTGTGACATGTTTGGTGAAGGTAAGTCCTCGGTCTAGTTGTACACCAAGGTACTTGGCTGTGTTGACCCAAGGGATTCTCCTCTGACCAAGTGTCAGGTCCCTTTCTGGTCTCCAGGAATGAATTTTGCCTAACACAAAAGCAGAGCTTTTCTGTGGACTGATTCCCATTCTCCATTTTTCACTCCAACTCTCAATGGCATCTAGGTGTCTTTGCAATGGGGGAAGGCAGTAACGTAGATTTTTGTTACGGGCCAGTATGAGGACGTCATCGGCATATTGGCACGTAACAGTGCTGGGTTCAACGGGGAAGTCAGACATGTATGCGGCAAAGAGCAGTGGCGATAGAACACTACCTTCCGGTACTCCGGCCGCTATTGGTCTGATAGTTGATAACCTGCCCTCCACTCGCACCCTGAAAGTGCGGTCACGAAGGAAACTGGCTATGAGGGTCAGGTAGGGGGAGGGGAGATTTGCATCTCTAAGTTTGTACAGTAGGCCCTGGTGCCATGTTGTTGCAAAGGCCTTATCCACATCCAGAAGTACTGCGACAGTTTTGAAGTTTTCCTGGAAACCCAGGGCAGCCTTCTCAACAAGACGCAGGAGCTGTAAGGTAGTGGAATGGCCTTGACGGAATCCGAACTGATGATCCGGAATGAGCCTCCTTTCCTCAAATAGAGGAGTTAGACGGGACAGTAGAAGTTTTTCAAAAATTTTTGAAATTATTGGGAGTAGACTTATAGAACGGTAACTTGATGGAAACTTGGGATCCTTGCCTGGTTTCAATATGCAAATCATCCTCGCTTCCTTCCAAGCAGTAGGGAAGTGTCGGAGATACAGGCAAGCATTGTAAATTCTCGTCAAGTGGATAATGGCTTTGCGAGGCAGGTGTTGTAACATATGTGTCGTAACACCATCATATCCAGGGGATTTGTTGGGTTTGAGACACCTAATTTCCGAGGAAACTTGCCTTGGTGTGACAATTGGTATGCGAGTCGCCTCGTGAGGTGGTGGAGGATCCTCATAGAGGTAATCCACCGTTGCCTCAACTAGTTCTGAAAAGTCCTCGTCTTCTATGTCCTCTCGGGGCTCAAATTGGGACTCTAAATAGTCCGCGAAGTCAGTGGCTTTCTCTTGCGGTTCGAAAGATAATCTCCCGCGAGTGCCATGTATAGGATGCTGATATAGCGTTTTGTCCCTTCTCAGGGATTTAATTATCCGCCAGGGCTTCTTTTCAGAGAGGTTTACGTTCCTCATGGTGTTTTCCCAGGCCTCTTTGCGATGTGCACGTAAGAGGCGTCTAGCCAGGGTCTTAAATCGCAGATAAATTGCCTGCAATCTGGGATGGCGGAAACGCTGCCAAAGCTTCCGAACTGTTGACTTAGCTCTCAGCAACAGTCGGAGTTCGTTTGGGATGGTTGTGGGGTTAGGAGTATTACAAGGAATGCGGTAAGTATGCCCTCGTATCACATTTGATATTTGTCGGGAGAATGCATTTGCCGCTAATTCTAACGACTCGATAGAATTTATATGCGGTCTGGGATCCACTGATTGGTTCAGTTCAAGGACGGCTGCATCCCAGTCTACCTCATACGACCAATCAGGAGTTACCAATGCTGACATATTAACATTGGTGTCGATTAACACAGGATCGTGGTCAGAATCCAGTTCATTGACTGTCGTCAGGTCTATATGGAATCTAAAGTTTTTAGTGACCATAATATCCAGCACGTCCGGTCTCCCTCGGGCAGGATGAAAAGTGGGCTCTCTCGGTCCATGAGCTATGAGGCTTGGGTTACCGCTTATAAGGCGGAATAGTCCTCGCCCTTTCGCATTGGTGGCACGACTATGCCAGTTGGCATGTTTTGCATTTAGGTCACCTGCAATGCAGACCACAGGGTGGAGGTTTAATAAAGCCGTGTAATCTGCTTCATAGAAGCGGTGATCAGGGGGGTCATATGCCACTATCAGCAATGTATCTAGACCACCTAAAGATAGCCTAATAGCACAGGCTTCTACATGCTGAAGTGGTGGAAGAGGGAAAGGCTTATGGGTAATATGGTTCTTAACAAAGATGGCTGTACCTCCCCCTTGTCGGCCAACCCTATCAGACCGATGGGTGACGTAATTAGGGAGGGAGAAGTTGGTGGCAGCATCCAAATGAGTTTCACAGACCATCAGAATGTCAATTCCGAAATACTGTACAAAATTAGAAATGTTAGGGTAATGACTCCGTAGTCCGTTTGCGTTCCAAATCGCAGCTCTAAATGGTCTCCGGACATGTCTTCCAGCCATTATTGAGCGGAGTTGGGGTAGAGCTGTTCCAGTGTCTGAAGCAAGATGGAATGCTTCTGCATGGGGGTCAGGTTGGGGTTGTTCAACTGCATCTTACAGTTTCTCAGAGCAGGTAACGCCTTGTTTATTAAATCCCCAAACCATGAGGATAAAGAGCTAAATTCCTCCAGGTCACTTTGCGAAATAGTCGCTAGTGTGGAGGAGGATGTTGCCGTGTTAGGCATTGGTGGGATAGGGGTAGGGGGAATATCCCTAACCTTGGATATAGGCTCTGCCTCTACAGGTGCGTCTGTAGTTATTACAGGAGCTTGTGGCTCCGAAGTTACATTGGGGGCAGAAGATTTGCTCTGCCTAGGTTTTCTGTTCCTCCTCTTCCTGCGTGGTTTTGGTGCAGGGGGTTTAGGCACTATTGCCTTTTCTATAGGACCTGGAGGTGGTGGCACAGAATTTGATGGGGAATCGCTCTTTGGTGTAGCAGCCTCTTGTTCCACTCGACGCAGAGTGGACTCTGCCTTATTTAAGGCATTGGAAAAGGACACACCTGGGCGAACCACTTGGTCATCGGGGCGGTTCTTTCGGCGGCTCTCTATAATCTTTTTCCTTGTGGAGCATCCTTTGTACACACTTACGTGTGTACCATCACAATTAGCGCACTTGCACTCTTCCCTAGGTTTAGGGCAGTTCTCTAGCAAGTGGTTCCCTGCACACCGCAGACATGTAAGCTTTCGCTCACACATCATGCTGGAGTGATTGTACCCCATGCATCGGTAACATTGCACAGGTCCCTCTCTGCCATAATACCTTTCCACTTTGACTACAGTGAAAATTAGTTTCCTTACTGTGTCAATTGGTTGTACTTCTTGGTTAAGTACTTTGTCAAGTACTACCAAGAATAGTGGCATAGGAACTTTGTTAATACCCCCCTCGGTATTAACGGTTCTCTTCAACTGTGCCACTGAATTGACAGTTATGCCATGTTCTTCTTTAAGTGCAGTTTTGATTTCATCAGGGGTGCACTCTGAGTCTAAGCCTCTGATGACTCGGCGCTCAATGTGTGGACGTTGTGGTGAGTACGAGTAGAACGTTATGTTCATTTCTCGTAACACCAACTTGGCGGTTTCCAAATCACCCAAACTGTGGGTAAGGATATGGACGCTCTTAGGCTTCCTTTTTGCCTCAAAAGTATACTTGAGGTGTTTGGCCAGTGTACGCATTACCCTAACATGGTTAGGGAATACGTCCGCAATGATTGGCGGAATTCTTGGCCCCTTCTTGGCTTGGGATGATGCAACATTCTGAGGGTGTTGCATCATATTGGATGATGCAACATCCTGTGCATGTTGCATCATATTTGGTGATGGCGTCTGTTTTCCCCGTTTACGGTTTTCCACAACCGTAAACTCCCCCAGCTCCATATCGGACTCGGAGTCAGATTCAGGTAAGGGATTGTCTGAACCCAGGCTCTCTAGTTCTGCCATGGGTATGTGGCGTGGAGTAGAGCACTTACGCTTTTGCGTATCGGTCTTGGAGCGCTTCCTATTTGGCTCCACTGCTTCGGGTGATAAGGATCTGTATGAAGATGATGTTGAAGGTAATTGTCCATCATCGGCAGTAAGCGCGGTTGCCCTCCGGCTGCTCACAGAGGACCGCACCTCCTCTAAGGCGGCGCCTTTGCGAGCCATTTCGGCTCGAGGTTTCAGGCACAAAGCCGTCAACCCTTGGCTAGGATCTTGTGAGCCCGCTGTCACGTAAGTCGTCAGTCTGAAAGTCTGTCAAGGAAAGAAAGAATAAAGCAAAAGAGTAGAAAGAAATGGGAAATACCTGAGTAGCTTTCTATGCCACTCCGGGAAGCTAGCCTGGTGAGTTCCAAAGCTTGCTTGCCAAGCCCCTTTAGGAACTCCACCAAAATTGTGCTGTGACTAATATAATGTATTAGTCCGTAGATTGAAGCGTGCAATCCACCGACGCACACCACAACACTCCACCAAGTCGGCACGGGATCTCATGCTCCGGCGAGTCAGCTTTCTGGATACCGTCTTTTCCACCAGTGACAAGCAAAACACGTCCGCTCTGGTCGAACGACGACGTGAGAATGAATGGCGGAATGATGGCGAGCCAGCCAGACGCCAGACGCCAGTTCGAGTCGAACGGAGGTGAGGTGAATGTTCCTCCGGTCGAGTGTCTTTACCGCAGTACCTAGCCGTCATACGGCTTTACCTGCGCGATGGTTTTGACGGTGTCACTACAGGGATGTTTTCACTGGGAAATTTGTTGGGACAGGGGTTTTTATAGTAATTGTAGGTAGGGATTGGTTCGCAAGTGAGCTGTGCGCGAATTTTACGCGCTAATTCCTACCAGGGTTCTGGCCGTCAGTCACTCGCTGAGAGGTGACTGAACTGGTGATTCGCTCTGTTTTGAGTACAGATTGCATTTTCGCCTTTCCCATCTTCGATTAGATCGCCGGACTTAAGATGTCCTTCGGCAATCTTTTGGATGGTAGTCGGCGCGGCTGTCTCTGGTCGTATTGGCCCAGGGTATTCACCAGAGGGTTGGGGTGGTTCTGGAGTTTATTGTACATTGTTCGAGCGCGAGTTTTGATCACGTCGACAATGTACGGGATGCCGGAATGTTCGTGTAGGATATGGGCAGGAAATCTTCGGCCTGTATCATAGATCATCCTTAATGCCCGGTTCTGCAACGTCTGGAGTCTGATGAAGGTGGACCTTGCCACCACTCCCCAGATCTCGCATCCGTACAGGACCAGAGGCGGGACGATCGCTCGATACAGCCGAAGCTTCAGGCGTAGGGGCATGGTTTGGGAACTGAGGATGGGGTACAACTGCCGCAGGACAGCGTGGCCTTGAAGTACTTTGCCCCTGACGTGATGTCTATACGTCAGCCGCCGGTCCAGCGTGACCCCGAGATACTTCGCCGTAGTGACCCAGGGGATCCGACGGCGCCGAAGCACGAGGTCCAGCGGGAGCCGGTTGGCTATCGTATTAGCCAGGAGAATCGCAGAGCTTTTCTCCGGGTTAATAGACATACGCCAGTTCTCGCACCATCTATTGATGGCACAGAGGTGGGCTTGTACTTGTCGGTAACTGTAGCGCGGGTTCTTGTTAGTAGCGAAGATCATGAGATCGTCCGCATACTGACAGATGTGTGTGTTGGGGTGCGTCGGGAGATCGGCCATGTAAGCTGCGAAGAGTGCCGGTGACAGTACACTGCCCTCGGGGACTCCTGCGCCAATGGGCCTCTCTCTGGAGAATGATCCCTCTACCTTCACCCGGAAGCTACGTTCCTGTAGGAAACTAGCCACCAAGTAAATGTATGGAGGGGGGATTTCCTGCTGTATGAGCTTGTAGACAAGCCCCTCATGCCAAGTGGTAGAAAATGCCTTTTCCACGTCGAGCAACACTGCCACCGTTTTAGCTCTCTCCTGGTAAGCCAGGGAAGCTTTCTCGGCTACACGCAGTAGTTGCTCAGTCGTGGAATGACCAGAACGAAAACCAAACTGGTGTTCCGGTAGGAGCGAGCCAGCGAAGTCGAAGCGGTGCCTTTATATAGTATATCGTGAATGCCGCTGATCGCACCACTTAATACTGGTATGCTGATCTTGTTATGATGTCATGACATTTAGTTCCGCTGTATGTCCCATTTTGCTTCATTGTGAGAAGCGTTAAGCAAACATGGGTGATCAACATGAATAATAATATTAAATATCAAGTGATTGGTATGCATTAGTACTGCAAGTTATACAGAGATATTGCTGTTCAACTGGAACTCAGAAAATAACAACATATAGGAAAAACGGAAAATGTTCAGACCTGGAGCGAAGTTATAGGCCAAGGGTTCCATCGCCCCGGGAGGATAGAATTATGGCAGGTATATCCATATGAGATCGGAAGGTAGAGGAGAAGCTGCCCTCAGATCGAAAAATCGCCGAGAACTTTGAGAGACATTATCTGAAGTAATATTATCGTACAAGAGTGTACAAATCTTGTGAACAGTACGTGCAAAAGAGTAAAGCTGTGTTTGAAAGCGGAAGGAGGCCCAATAAGGTATAAAGTCATCTGAACTATATATTTGCAGCAATATATTATCAATTTATGTGTTCTTGGAAGAGGAGATTTTAAAATGTCAATGGTTGACTTAAACTTTTGGTAGAAGCTGTACTTCGTTAGGGCTCATCATTATTGATATCACGGCTAACAATATGCTATCAATATGATTTTTATCGCATACACCATGCCATAAGTATATCAAAATTAGAGCAGGATTTTCGTGGAATCACTTGAGTGGTTAAACGAGAAGGCTTCATGGGAGAATTATATTTCAAAGAGTCTTATGAAAGCGCTAAGGAAAATTTATCACTATACGGAGGATGTCTCGCGAGAAGTAACAATTGCATTAAGCTACCTAACAATAAGAAACATCGCGTCACCAGGATAATCACATAAAGAAAGTGTATGATGAGCTGTATGCACCGGCTATTAGGAGTATAGCGACACACATATTTTTACTGGTATTTCAGGACAGTTTAACAATATTGCCTCAATATTTGCTTCATTTCCGAAATTATAGTTTTATTTATTAAGAATAGTAAGTTTTCAGGTTGAGGCAGAAATCACGTGTTTACCGCGAGATTATCAGGAAGACCAGGTGATCAACGTATAAATTTGAATCTAAAGGGACGCACAAGCAATAGCGTGGGGTACGCAGTAGGTAGTCAAGACGTGTAGTGAGTGGCGGTTAGCAGTGGTCGGCACCTATCTAGTTAATAAGGACGAATTTGGTGAATAAATATACATGAAATAAGAATTTCTTCAAACTTCCACGGATAACCTGAGAACTTTTGAATCCATGTTCCTACAAAGCGCAGTCGAGGGAACGACGCAGTAAGTTGGTGAAGAAACCGCACTTTTTCTACAAGTGGCGTCCTAAATAACGTGGTGCTTGTATACATTAACATCCACCATCTTATAGCACAATTTGGCAGATCCTATTAAACGATATTTTTAGCAGCACTCAATTATACCATCTACATCGAATTGGCGCCATTTTACCACGTGGAATATTCTCCCAGCTTCTCTTCAAGCTTATCCTGCACCAAATTGGCGAACCATGTGGGACTTTGTCATCGCAGTTCATCTCCCAGTTCAACCCCAATTCTGCATCAAATTGACACATCCAATGCGGGGCTACTTAGAGAATCTTCAACCCTTATCTCATCAGCGGTTGATTCACTTCTCTAAGCGGCATCACACTTTCACAATGGACCTAACGGTCGGTGGTCAGGTATTACACTGCCGTCAGCAGGTTAAATACTTAGGTGTCACCATGGACCGCACAATGTGTTGGTCCACCCACATAAAAAAGCGCCAATAAAGGCAGACAGCGGCTAAAGTTGAGCGCCCCCATCTTCCGTAGTAAACAGTTGTGACTGAAGTCAAAATTGATATTATATAGGTCATTTATTCTCTCGGTGTTCCTGTATGCATGTATGGCCTGGGCCAATGCCTCCAAAACCACCCTCAAACAACTCCAAACCCTCCAAAACCTCTCCCTCAGAAAAATCCTCTCTGCTCCACTTCTCACCACCACCCAAACTCTACACCTTGAAACCCGGATCCGGTTCGTCCGGGAGGTAATAGAAAAACGAGCAATGGCGGCATGCACGCGCATTATAAACCACGAGAATGAAGTGATCGCCAACATCGGCAATGGTGAGCCGAAGCACCGCAAGCATACTAGGATCAAAATGTTCTAGAAGCAGCTCGGCTCGCCGACTAATGCGCTTCCACGCAGCCTCGTTTCTAGGCCACATACATATTCTGGCAGAGGCCCTCGCCTCGGAAAATATTCAGGAGCTGCCACCGCGGGACAGTGTATATATTGTGAAAAGTGTAATTAGTGCAGTGCGCTGGGAGGCATATCTCTGGTGTGCCCTGTGAAGATGTGTGTGTATGTGAGTGTGTGCATAGGTGAATGGGTGCGTGTGTGTGTCTGTAAATAATTTGTAAATATGTACATATGTATGTAGGTAGGTAGGTAGGTGGGTAGGCGGGTAGGCGGGTAGGTAGGTAGGTAGGTAGGTGGGTAGGTGGGTAGGTAGGTAGGTGGGTAGGTAGGTAGGTAGACAGGTAGGTAGGCAGGTAGGTAGGTAGGTAGGTAGGTGGGTAGGTGGGTAGGTGGGTAGGTGGGTAGGTGGGTAGGTAGGTAGGTGGGTAGGTGGGTAGGTGGGTAGGTAGGTAGGTAGGTGGGTAGGTAGGTAGGTAGGTAGGTTGGTGGGTAGGTGGGTAGGTAGGTGGGTAGGTAGGTAGGATGGTAGGTAGGTAGGTAGGTAGGTAGGTGGGTAGGTAGGTAGGTGGGTAGGTAGGTAGGAAGGTAGGTAGGTAGGTAGGTAGGTAGGTGGGTAGGTAGGTAGGTAGGTACGTACGTATGTATGTATATAATACTTGTTTATATATATAAAACACAAAGACGAAACAGAACTTAAAAAGGACAAAAGAAAATTATTCTCGGTGACCTACAGATGGTCACCGTGTGGGTTTTTGTACACACTGAAAAAAGTGTAAATATGGACAAAGCCAACTGCAAAAAAAATGTTAAATATAGCCTGTAAGCCGGGCCCAATGTACCGGCACCAGGCCAATTCTTTCCTAATAAAAAACTTGAACTTGAACTCTCATCAGCTGTTCAACACCTGCATCTTGCATCAAGGTTGATCAGTACCTTAAAGCAGATGTGGCACAGAAGGCATGATGCAGAGTGGGTCAGTGTGGTGTTAACAAAAGATGTAACAACCGACTTGTAATGCTTTCTGTAAGGCTAATTGACCTCGCGGTACCTAGGGCAGTAGATCACGCATTTTCAGCTGTGAAGTAAAACGGATAATACATATAGCACACGTTCTTTATTTGTTTTCATGGAAAAACATCAGGTAATAAACTTTGTGATTGGTTTGTGGAAAAATTGTTAGATGAAGAGAAAAAACAAATAACACGCCAATGTGAGGCAACAATTAACAAAATATATGCACACTTATACCCCTAACAGACTGTGTGAAAAGCAATACTTAAAACACATTACAACAAGGTTTTCCTTAATGTTTTAGTTAGAGGCATAAATCGAAACGACATACAATTCTTGCTAAGAGTCTTAAACACATAAAGTGCAAAACAAAATATTACTTCATATAAAACAAATTAATATTTGAATACTGTGTTGTTTCACCAGCAACATGGCGACACACAAAATAAGATCACTGAAGCTTAGTAGCTCTCGAAGGGCGACAGTTCGGTTTTTATTATCCTCAGAGGCAAGAGGGTTTTGTTTTTAATGATAAATGATAAAGTACTTCAATTACAGAACAAATTGGTGTGCATGCATTTGGCATACTTTAGAAGTAATATATGGGATTAATTTTTTTCGCGAAGTTCTGCGGATTCTTCATATTTTCGAGAATATTGTATTTTTAGCGATACATAAGAAATATCTACTTTTCAATTTTTTTTTTTTTTTAAGTCATTGACTCATTGATGCTGGTGTTTAAGTTTTAATTGTAATAACAAGAAATAATTCACAGCTAATTCTCAGGAATTCAGATTCTTTTGGCATTACAAAATTATTATTGGCAGATACAAAGAAAGCTGCACGACAATGCAGCCACAATGTGAGGCCACAATAACAGGCTATCTCACAAGGGACACTTCCATGTCAACAAAGCCGCCGCAACAAACCTAAAAAAAAAGGGCCTGTTATTGTGAAGTTTAGAAGCTTTTGTTTTCAAACTGATGACGTCAGATTCTGGCGTGTGCGAACTAAAGTTTAATAAACAGTATATCATAAGAATGTCATGTTTATAAATATTCCTCACATATCTGACTTCAGAGAAAAATAAAACTGATATGCCATATATTCTCAGGGTCACGAAGATTTAAAGATTTAAAAATGATTTTTCGACTTGTCTAAAACTGAGATAGAACTTAACTCCTTTAAAAATAACGTCATCTACACAACTACTTTTTAAGTGTGCCTTTTAATAATATAGTTCTTTGAAAAACAGGAGGCCGCTGCACAAAATAGTTTAAAGGCAGAGTGTATTTCGGTCAAATATGCAGATGCCTTAAACTTTTAGTAGGTAACGTAAGCATATTTTATAGCTCTTAAGACAATGGCTAAGAAAAGGAAAAGGATGATTACATACAATTAAACACACTAAAAGTAATTTCATGCTAAAGATATTACCCCTTTACTTGTACTCATAATGCACTTTTAACCTAATGTAACCTTTATTCTTCGTGCACGTTTCAGCTTCTCAGCAGTGCATCAATGCAGAGGTGAATGTATATTTGACATCTGAGCTTACAAATGTTGGAAAGCTCTTAGGGAAGCGTTCGGAAAAAGCATCGCTCTTCATTCACAAATATGAATGTCTGTTTATGCAGCTTCTGCGTCGTTACTAATTAAGTAGCATCTAAAGAGGTAGTAACTTAAAAAATCTGAAAAGAATTTTCATAAACGTACCTCTAGGTATCATATCAAAAGCAGACTTCAGTAAAATGGCGAAGAGAAGGTATAAAGCACTGGAAGCAAAGGTTTCCCTTATACTGCCTTTCTCTTATAAGCAAAGTGCATGCCGCTAGTTCTTCCCATTTACTGGCTATTAGCACTGTTGAAGCTTTCAATTATTAATTAGAGTATATTGTGACGCCAGCACAGAAGTATATATTAGAAGGTACGTCGTCTAAACGTGCTGCTACGGAAACAGAGTGCTTATAAATAAGTATTTTTCTTTGTTTTTACTTTCTTTACTACGTAGCAGAGGAAATATTGTATTCCACCCAAAAATTCGATGTCTAGATTTCACCCTCTGAATCCGAAAAAGAAGCATTTTTAGAAAAAGTTGTGTGTGGGTGTGTGTGTGTGTGTGTGTGTGTGTGTGTGTGTGTGTGTGTGTGTTGGTGCACGTGCGCGCGCATGGCGCGGCTCCTCAGGGTAGGCAGGGTAGGCATTGCCTGCCCTACCGTAATACATCAACAAATAATTTTTAGCTATGATTCTGCATTTTATAATTTCAACCGTCATTTTCCCTAAATTGTAGTTCAAGAAAAGTTTTCTCGGTTATAATGACCAGCGCATGATCAAATCCTTGAATCTAAATTCCGATTCATCAAAACTGCGCTGCGTGTTTGAAACGCGTGGCAGATTTGATACGCATGGAACCTGGATAGTGGAGAGCCAGCTAGCTTAACCTCTACCGGCTCGGCCCCCTTTCCTCATTACGAGGCCCTTGAACACGAATAAGGAAATATTCCGTCTGTATACGCACTCCGAGCCTGCGTAGACGCATCTGCCAGCACTCGGAACACTTTGCCTGCCCAAATCCGAATTTATGCGACTTTTTCCGAACAGCCATACTCCACGAACGAAGATCTCAGAGATCCGAATCGTGTCATTATCATTCTGTGCAATACCAGTGTGTTGTAATACTAGTATGACGAACTTAATTAGCGAACTATTACAAAGTCCGCTTTCGCGGCGCGCTGACAATGAAAAGAGGAGTGTTTTAGCTATTTAACACAATGCTACAGTCAGACAATTTTTCAATTTCTTCATTCATTTTAGTTTTGGCGGTAATTCGTCCGTAAGTCACACTCATTCACTATGCACTTATTAAACAGCCAAACAATATATTGTTTGCTTTATCCGCAAAGACTTTGCCCCCTTTATTTCGGATAAACGGGGTTCTACTGTATTATTATTGTTACTGTTGCTGTTGTTATTATTATTGTTGTTTTTGTTGCTGTTACACTTTGCCTACCCTAAAATTTTGACTGCGAGCCGGCACTGGCGCGCGCATATGCATATCTATCTCTGTAAGTTTGTTAGTCTGTGGGCAGCATAACTCAAAAACGAAATTCCTCCACCCTAAACTACCATTTACGTGGAGAAATTTTCTTGAAAATAGTTATAACTATTTTGATTAAAATGCCATATGTTTGCGATATTTTTGTGGCAAAAGAAATTTACATATTGATCTGGCTGTAGCCAATGTGGTCCTATTTACTCTGGATGACTTTTGCATAACGGTAAACCCCGAGCTGTAGATCTTGCTATAGTACACAATTTAGTTCTAAATATATATACTAATAAACCTAATAAACTGAGTGAACCAAGAAGCAGATCTCCGAGCGGGAGAAAATCCCCAAGCCGGTACCGGGAATCAATCCGGGTCTTCGTTGGTAAGCAACAGCGCGGAGGGGACGGGCAACAATACTAACAACATACATTAGTTACACTGTGCACTATATAAAACATTGTTCTCAAATGTCACTTATTTTAGATTAATATCACGTGTTAGAAGTGTCCTGTCCTCTAATGTTAAACAAAACCTTGAATTCCTTAATATTTATCTCTGCTGTTTGTTTGTCATCTTGAAATGAAATGGCATTTTTAGAATACCTTTTGCTCTGTTACCGATAAATGTTATACTTTAAACCATTAACATGTCTATATGTCGATATTCACATCGTTAAATAGAGGGTTTTAAATGAGTTAATTTATGATAGTGTAAGCCACAGGCTTTATTTTGGAAGCGCTACGAAGCTTGATTATCTGATGTAACTGTGATTGTTTCATGATTACAGGATTAATAATTGATATAATTTATGCAATAATGAATTCATTATTGCGTATGTTACAGTATTTGTATTTGTGTTTGTGAGATGGTTGCTTTACCGTTTCGTATGTAGAGTACATGTGCATGAAATATCATCCCTAACACAGGGAAGGTCTGCCCGTATAATTGGAGATAACGATGCAGTCGTTGCCTGTATTAATAACCAGTGTTCTAACGAGCTCACCCAGACCAACTCAGGTGTATTTTAGAAAGCTTTCAGTAATATACACGTAAATTGAGCGTTTTTAATGCGCATCCCTTAGCTTGACTGTTGTGCTAAAAACAGTTGCAAAGGACAAATGCAATCAGTTTACAACTGCCTCAACTTACAATGCTCTATGAAAATGTTCATTGGTAATCTCGATAGATGCTTTTAGTTGCACGTCTCATAATAATTATTCCTTCGGTTCCTGTATATCACTAATTTGTACACTGTGGCTTTATTTTAAAACAAGACGATCTATGGTCGTATGCTAAAACTTACGAAGACACATGCCAACAGTTTAGTTTCCAGAATCATATCAGTAATCTTCTGCTTAGGCAAAGTAAACGTTGTTAGCTTATTATCTTTAATAGGAATATTTAATTCATTATTGACTAATATTTCAGCAGCTGTTTATTTCTTTTATTGACGTGTTGTCCCACAATAAAGCTTTAGATCACTTCCTAGAATGATTGGTTACTCTGTTGTAGCTCGACAATTAGATTGTTGCAATTAAAACAAATAAATTATAAATAATAAATCTCACAAATTATGCTACATTATATTCCGAACAAGTCGGATCATGCTCAGTAAACCGCATTAGATATTATGAGACATTTAGTTTAAGTACATATATAAAGAGTGTCCCCAAAACACCAACAAGGCTTAGTATTTTCTATGGGATGGGAAATTGATTGGTTTTCAAATAGGAACCCCTGTCCGGAAATGCACGGTTTGAACACTGTAGCGCATTGAAGTGTGAGATGAGTGTGCGTTCACATTCGTCAACAAACCCAACACCGAGCTGTCTAAATTACAAACGGGCTTCGAACTGTGTATCTCCTACGTCATTGAGGAGTGTATGTTGGTGGTGGTGAGCCTCACACACATGACCCAATACCTACGGTTGTCTTTGAAGATTTACAATCACTCCGTAGACTTGAGCCATTAGGTTCTCCGCTGACGTTACAGGAGTGCCATATACCATGCTCTTCATACGACTCCACAGAAAAGTGTCTTCAGGTGTCAGACCTGTTAACCGTGCTGGCCATGGGACTGGTCCATCATTACCAATCGATTGATTTGAATATGCGTTGAGGTGATTCCGCACATTTACATCAAAGTGTGCTGGAGCTCATGTCTGCCATTTCAGCAGCTGTGTACTGGTAAGTGTCACATTGCTGTTAACAACGTTACTGTATTACGCAAGTAATGCAGTAGTATGCGCACCAAGAACTTACGGGACGAATTTAGTGCAGGCGCAGGAATGTAATGCTTAGGTCGTTTATCTCAGTACATAGATTGCTAAAGGACTGCATACCTTTCACATTAAGATACCACAACGAATGTTAAGAAATTGTCACAACCGTTAGTTCTCAAATTTCGACACTCTCCAGCGTCCAAACCGTACATTCCCGGACAGGGGTACCTATCTGAAAATCAGTCACTTTACCATCCCGCACAATATACTAAGCTTTGTCGGTGTTTTTTAATTTTCTTTTAATTTTTTTTTTTTTTTTTTTTTGGGGGGGGGGCACCCATCTCGCCATTATATTAGTATTACTGGATATTAATGTGTGTTTATTATCACACTAAAGATATAGGGTTCATTAATACTATGACAAAATGACAATTCGACAAATCCCATTGAGAATAGTGTGACAGAACGGCGTAAGCGTCCACCTCGGTAGCGCGTCTGCCTCACGTTCAAGAGGTCGCGAGTTCGACTCTCCCGTAGAGTAAGTTATCCGGGTAATGGTTTTTTTTTTTTTTGTTTTTTCTTTTCTTTTCTTCTCCGAGGTTTTCCCTTATCCTGAGAACACGAATGTCGGGTAACTTAAAGCTCCATGGACCTCGGGTTCACTTGAGCATCATTTCACCCGTTTCATTTTCTTACCGTCCAATATGACATTACGTTGGAGGACGTTAACACACACGTACACGCCCACGCCCACGCCCACGCCCACGCTCACGCAAGCACGCACGCACGCACGCCCGCACGCCCGCAAGCCCCCACGCTCGCACGCCTATGCGCACGCACCCATGCACCCACACGCACCCACGCACGCACACGCACACACGCACGCATACACAGACGCACACACACTAAAAATGACTCAGTAAAACACTGTTGCGACAACTCATGTCTGTAGCTAACTGCTGCTCTCGTTGCCTCGCCTCCTTATATAGTAAAGATGACATAACACATACCTTTTTGAACTTCACCTTTTCTGGAACCTCTACAAATACGCCGGACACCTCTTGAACAATCCCGAAGTCCCTTTCTAGTGCCGTGTTCACACACAGAGGTTCGAGGCAGTGTGACCTTGAGCGCCTTGATACGCACCACACCTGCTATGTGGTGTGAGGTAATTTGTTTTACGCCGCGGCCGGCCTCTCAATACTCTTGTCAGTTTAAGTTGGGTAGTTTGTCTGTACACTAGGTATTTGATAATCAGGAGGAAATTTAGTATGACAATTCTTAATAGTGATATGGAGCCGAGCTAGTAAGTCGTCAAGAACCACATCTTCACTTAGAATGTTGTTCTTGCAATAATGTTAGCTGGACGTGTTTCAGCATTGATGATCATAGCGACCCAGCATTTGGAAGCTGTTAAACTATCAATGAGTCCGGCGATCAAGTTTTCAATTGTTGATAAATATTTTAACGGAAACTTTAAAGACTGTTTCTGTCATATTATTCTTAGTTGTACTACTTAGATATTCTCTTCTTTCTCTCTCCTGACTCGGTACTATCAATACTATCGGTGCTATTAATAAGAGTTTTCTTAATGATAATATTTGTTAAATCATAAATGCAAGTACCTTCATCAGAAATTATTGAGCCTCTATACCAAAGGTTGTTAGTAAATATTACTAGTTAAAGACCACTAAATATTATCACTAATGTCAGTTCTGCTATTTCTTTCCTACCAGAGAATATGAATTTTAGTCGCCAATCGCGTTCCAGACTTCATACAGGACGGACGTGATTGTGAGTTTGCTCCTGCCGCGCCGTGATTGGCGCCTGTGATAGAAGACTCTGCTTCTCCTGCGAATCAGGGTGGATCAGCTCTGGTTCGCGGTATTTATTTTACTGATCGTCTCATCAGCCAGAAGTATTATTGGTCTTTGTAATCTTTCGACCGATTGGTGCAATATTTCTGCACTAATTGACCTTGGTCCCAAAATACTTTTGTGCTTTTAAAGCGCATCAAAGCTTTCTTCTACCGGTGGGTAGAGTTACAAGGCTTAGCCATCAGTTTTTTAAACTGATAAGGCGCCTTTTGGTCCGGCCCTCTGTAACTCGAGCCTAACAGCGCTCACCAAACTAAACTTTTATGACGACTTTGCCCTGTACCCTGACTATCGCATCCGGCATGAATACCAGCCTTTACTACCTCGAAGGAGGTAACATTACTTCTTTTCTCGGCCAGGAACTTATTACAGAGCCGACTCTGCCTCTTGAAGACACCGCCCGTGCTACGCTGATTAACGAGCGTAAAGCCAGACAGGCTTTTATTACTAAGGCTGACACCCAGCTTCTGGAAACGATGCCAAGAGAGGATGTCCCCAGAAATGACCTCACTATCCTATACAGGACAATGGCTGCGCATAGAGCGCGTGTAGACGCCATTGATAGTTACCTACAACATCATGAGCTGGCAATAAAGTCACTGCAATGGCAGACTGTCCAGCCCAAAAGAAAGAGGAACATATCATCTCCAGTTTCCTCAAACGCTCCAGTGACCACTGCCAATCAATACCAGGCTCTGGCCCGAGATCCTGCTCCAGAGAACATGGATGAGAGCGATGCTGCTCCAGCTGTAAGCTCAAATCCCAGTGAAACAACAAATTTTGCACAACAACAGCAACAGAGAACAAAGCGTCCCACACCAATCTTCCTGCGCAACCCAGAAAATGCCAGGAAAATTATGAACTCCGTCCCAGCGGACAAGGTGAACTACAGCCTCAGAAATCTACGAGGTACTCTAGCCTTGATTCCAACATCGCCGGACGATCACCGTCACTTACGAAAGCACCTCGAACAAAACCAAATCGAGGGTGTAACTACACTCCTTCCTGAGGACCGCTTCCTTCATGTGACCTTGAAGGACATCCCGGTATTTATTACCGTAGATGAGGTCAAGGAGTTGCTAACAAGCAAAGGGTACACGGTGGAACGTGTTGCCCAGTTGACCACCAGAGGTCCAAAACCTCAACCACTGCCTCACTTCAGAGTTGCCCTGAAGAAAACAGAGAATGTGCGCAACATCTTTAAAGAGACCCACATGTTTCACGCTATCATCAGGGTGGAAACTTTCAAACCCCCACCAAGACCTCAACAGTGTACAAACTGCCAGCAATTTACACACAATGCTGCTGGCTGTCTGCTGCTACCAGTTTGTGCTTTCTGTGGCGAGAAAGGTCACAGAAGAGTGAACTGCCAGAGGCTGGGAATACCAGGTTCGAAGCCAAGATGCTGTAATTGTGGTGATTCCCACTCTTGTCGGTATGCCAAGTGCCCGGTGTGGCAGGAAGCTCGTTTGGAGCTAATGGCAAATAAACAAGGTCACATGTCTAAGTACAACGCCCGACCTCGCGTTCCACATAACTCGGAACTGCCAAGAGAGGCCTTCACCGGTGCAAGATGGCCCGGACTACCCTGCAAAACCCCCATAACTTTTCCAAGTTATGCAGCGGCCACTACGGGACAGCAAGAGGCACAGTCTGCTCCACCTACTGTTGCACCACCACAGACACAAAGGCAAACAGTTGCACCAACAAACACATCATCCAGCATCTCAGCAGCATCTACTACGCCACAGCAACCTGCACAGCAAAGAATGGCACGGCAACGTGCACCTAGACAGCAACAACAGCAGCAGTCGACTACAAGTGTAGCACCTCATCAACATAAACAGCAGCCAACTACACTGCCTCAAACATATCATCCAAACTCTACACTTCCAACCGTTCCTGATGAGACTTTCCTCAACACAATGAAGCAAATTCCCATAGAGCTTCAGCCTGACTTTGCAGCATTCCTTGCTGAAGCTCTCAGAGCAAGGCCACAACACATACACCCATACACCATCTTCGTCCACACAGTTCTCGCCTTTACAATCCATCATGGGTGCTAGACAGGACGGAAGACTGAATATTCAGTCTCTCAAAGTTTGTTCCTGGAATGCTAATAGCATAAGGTTCAAACTAAGAGAAACTACCAATTTTGTGGCCTCAAAGGGAATTGATGTGCTTCTGGTGCAGGAAACGCACCTAATACCATCAAACAAAGCTACCATTCCAGGTATGCTGTGCTACAGATCAGATAGAGGCGATGGCTATGGAGGAACTGCCGTATATGTGAGGCGTAATGTTGTTCATCACCATCTCTTCACTACTCCGACTACCAACCTGGAAACCACTGGAATCCAAGTAGAGACAAACAAAGGGCCAATAAGACTTTTTTCTGTCTACATTCCCCCTGGTCGTCCCATCCTCGACCAGGAGTTGGACGTCTTATTTTCCAGCAACGTGGCCACCATCGCCCTGGGCGATTATAACGCAAAAAGTCCTGCTTGGAATTCTACAGTTCTCACCAGTCGGGGTAGAACACTGGAACGATACGTGCTCACACACAACATAGTGGTTCTTTCACCATCATCCCCCACCATGATCTACGGAAGTCGTCCCCCTGATTGGCTGGACATCGCCCTGGTCAAGAACACAACTTTACACCCACAAATTTTCTCCCTACCAGAACTGTCTTCAGACCATTACCCTCTGTTACTGATCTTCCACACCAAACCGAACTACAAACCTCAACGCCTCTTTCCATTTCCCAGGCGCGTCGATTGGAAAGCATACACCGGCATAATGGCCGAACTACCGGCAATTATAGAACCGTGCACTACGGTACAAGCTGTGGACTCATTGGTGCACCACTTTACTACATCCATTAATACAGCCATTACTCAGGCCACTCCACCTAGCCGAGGACCAGCTCAAGCGGTCAAGAAGTTACCTCGTCACCTTCGTGACTTGATCGCAGCCAAAAATAGAGCACGCCGACGAGCTCAACACACTGGTTGTCCTCTCGATAGGAGAGAATATAATCGACTGCAACGAGTGTTAAAAATAGAACTGGCAGATCACATCAATGAAGACTGGGAACGCAAATTATGTGCGCTCGACACTGAAGACCAGTCACTTTGGCGGATGTCCAAAGCCTTGCTCCGTTTGCCCACACAGGACAAACCCATTCGCCACGGCACTCGCATTGCACAATCAGCCCGTGAGAAGGTGGAACTAATGGCTGAATTCTTAGAACAGACCTTCCATCCAGCAGACACCTGTGATCTGGATCTCCGGCGTCAAGTCGAGGACCACGTCTCTAACTTTCTCTCCCGGCCCATCCTGCCAGAGGATATAACACAAACCACTGAAACAGAAGTTCGAACTCTTCTATCCACTGTCGCCCCATACAAAGCTTCCGGGTTCGACAACATACCATATGCAGCTCTTAAGGCCCTACCACAGCAGTGGTTGGCCCTACTCGTACATTTATTTAACGCCATTCTCCAACTGGCGTACTTTCCACAGGCCTGGAAACATGCCAAGATGATTACGCTGCCAAAACCAGGGAAAGACACTTCCTCCCCTGACGGTTATCGACCCATCAGCTTACTGCCTTCTCTAAGCAAGGTATTTGAGAAGATTGTACAGGCACGCCTCCAAAGCTACCTGGATACCCATCAGATCCTCAGATCGGAGCAGTTTGGTTTCCGTAGAAAACATTCCACCACTCACCAACTCCTTCGGCTGGTGGACGAGGTTATCAAAGGTTTTAACAACCGACAGTTTGTGGTCTCCCTCTTCCTGGACCTCACACGAGCTTTTGATTCTGTCTGGCACGAGGGGCTCCTCTACCGACTTATCCACTACAACATTCCTACTCATATTGTTCATATTCTTCATTCCTATCTGCATAATAGAACCTTTTCCGTCTGCAAAGAAGATGTATTCTCCATTTCTCGACCCATCCATGCAGGAGTCCCCCAGGGAAGTGTTCTCGGGCCGCTTCTGTTCTTGGTATATATAAATTCCTTGCCATCATACCCTGGATGTACCCTCTACCAGTTTGCAGACGACACCGCCATTGCCACTGCCTCTACTAAACATACAGTAGCAGCAAACAGGCTGCAACGATATGCCGACTCTTTAACAGCATGGTTTTCCGCCTGGCGCCTGAAAATTAACCCCACCAAGTCACAGGCAGTCACCTTCACCAGGCGAGTGGTGCAGGCAGATCCTCCTGAACTCCAAGTAGCTGGTGGTAGAGTTCACTGGTCCAACAGAGCCAAGTACCTTGGAGTTATACTAGACCACAAACTCACCTGGAAGCCACACATAGAAGACCTCACAAACAAAATAAATCGAAGGATGGCTATGCTGTACCCTCTTTATAACCGTAAATCAGCAATGTCACTTCCTAACAAACTTCTACTGTACAAACAAATTCTCCGACCAGCTTTGACCTACGGTTGCCAAGTCTGGGGCATTGCAGCTGCTTCTCATCTCCAGAGACTACAAACACTTCAAAACCGTTATCTGCGCATTTCTACTGATGCAGAATGGTATATTCCCAACAAGGACATCCACCGAGACCTGTCTATCCCCACTCTCACGGACTACATCTTATCTCTCTCCCGCAACTTCTACAATGCCTTGCCACAAAGCTTCAATGCCCTGATCCGTGGCCTCGGGGAATATGACCTTGACCCCGGGGAAACCTACAAACGCCCCAGACTCATACTTGGCAATAATTAGACGCAAACGTCAACACACTTAAAAAACAACATAACAACAATCTCTATATCTCTCAACCAAACAATCCCCATCAAATATTCCACCGTTTTACCACAGTCCCATTTAATATATATAATTGAGCCAGTAAAGGACTTGTCCTGGTATGGCATTAGTCTAGAGGCTCCACCACGGTGGATTCCCTCTTGTGACACACTCCATTCTCTTAAATGAATTTTAGTACCTGCGAATGAACAACTTAGAATTTTTACCAATAATCTACTGCTATGTCTTTGAGTTCATTGAGATTTGACAAGCCAGCATTGTTAACAGCCGGTAGGCGAAAACGAAAAGACAAAAAAAAAAAACAAACAAACAAACAAACAAACACAACCCATAGCATAAGAGTACTTGTGTTCTACCCTCTCCCCTTATTTTATTGAATTCAGCTGTTGCAATAACGCAGGTATCTTTATGAAACTTGCTTTAGATTTTTAAGGTTACTCTCTCTTTAGATGCCACTTAATTGAGAATAGAGCAGTAATTTCATAAATACACATTCAACTTTGGGAATAAAAAACGACGCTAATATGCTTTCTAGTATTTATAAGCTCAGATGTAAAATATGAATTCATCTCCACCGAAATCCCGAGATACCGAAATGCGTACAAAGAATATACACTTAATTATGGGAGAGTGAATGTTCGTCCAAATAAAGGTGATATAAGTTTAGGAAGAAATTACTTTAGTGCTGTTAATTATACGAAGTCTACTATAGGCTAGGATTTGTGTATTTTTTGTTTGTTAAATCCCATCATGATCAACACCATTCTAATCATTATCATCGGATTGCTCTAGTTAGATACTTGGTTAGGAGCTGGCCTAATGGCCCTAAAGTTGCGGGTTCAAACCCGGTTCAGACCGATGGTTTTTAAATGCGTCATTTGTAATTTTTCATTTGTCAAATGGTACTCTATATTGATCAAAAGAGCATATGGTTAAGGTGCCTGCATGAATAATAAAATGCATATCTTGAATTTTCTGTAATTAGCCTGCAAATTACACTTTAACCTGAATAAAATTTGTATGGTTCCCTATAAATCACTATCACTTACTATGCATATAAGCATAAACTTCCTACACAACAGATACCGATGTGTTTAATCTCAGATATATGTTATATCAAGTAATGTTTTCTGCGGCATCAGGCTATCACATATATTCGTACTCTAATTGATTTTTTTCAATATTTATTGTGCAAGCCATTTCAATTTATTTCTGCTCTTCAGCTGGCTAGCTGACGTAGTGGCATTTTTGGGTTTCCCTCAGGGAATTTAGAACTTATTGCTCTGCGTGGTCAAGCATGTCATTTCTCTCATTTGCTGATTCATCTTATTAACCCATGTTTCTATGCCAAGTGCCCAAGTATTGGTATATCTTAAGATACTACTTATATTTCATTTTGATGCCACAGTTAGAGGATAAATTGGAAAAAGAGGCCTAGATAACTTGTACTAAACCATATACATTTCTAGACTTACTCCGTGCTAAGTAAGTTCTGGTTTTCTGCACCACATTGTTTTACTCTTAAGAGAAAACACAGGAAAGGTTTCTTACCAGAGACAGAATATTTTTCCGGTGTTTTCGAGCAATATAGTACAATTATTATTATTATTAATTATTATTATTATTATTATTATTATTATTATTATTATTATTATTATTATTATTATTATTATTATTATTATTATTATTATTATTATTATTATTATTATTATTATTATTATTATTATTATTATTATTATTATTATTATTATTATTATTATTATTATTAGGTATTATTATTATTATTATTATTATTATTATTATTATTATTATTATTATTATTATTATTATTATTATTATTATTATTATTATTATTATTATTATTATTATTATTATTATTATTATTATTATTATTATTATTATTATTATTATTATTATTATTATTATTAATCTATATTTTATACCACGTAAGCATGTGTAATTTGTTGCTATTAATTTTGGATACTATGGAAATATGTTGGCAATTATGAGTTTTACGAATCGTTTTACATACAGGCGAAGGACTGTTTGGGAGTGATGTCATCATCATACATCATCATCATCATCATTATCATCATCAGCAGCATAATCATCATCATCCATAACCTCCATAACGAACACCACTTTGCCGACGAAAGCCCTCATTTTCACAAAGCAATGCCCTTTCATGTCGCTTCACTTTAAACGTTTGGATGGGCATAGTTAACAACATTATATTGAAAAAGCAGGTCTCGAATATCTAGTGGCAATTACTCTAACAAATTATTCAAATGTTCAACAAAGACAGAATATTACGGAGCTGTGGCCTTGTTTTTTAATGCATGGGTACCAAATACATTCCCTGTGTAATATGCTTGGGGTAGTTATACCATGTATGCAAATTTCCATACTGGTAATTCATCCGCGAATAGGAAGTTTCATGGACTGTTTTCTCTGAGGCTACTTGAGACATTGCGCTTAACAAGAGTAACATCTTGATGGAAATTACCTCTAAACAGAGATACCTAGTAAGTGCAGCTATACCTGTAATATTGTGCAATTTGCGTTAAGGGGCAATGAAAAGGGCCACATTTGTGCACAGTAGAACAGCAACGATGCTTCGAACAGCATCATTTAGTTTAGTGCAGCAGCTTCTTTCCTAAGCCCTCGAAAGTTATAATAGGCTGCACAGAGGCATTTCAGAAGTCGTGCTTCATTTGTCAAATCAACAATTGTAATGGAATGTGGACTTTTATCAAGAACTGTCGCGATATAACTAGATGAGTAGAAAAAAGAAAAGATTTATTTGTTGGTTAACCTGTAAAACGATATAAAAGCATAAGGTTTATTTATAGTTAAAAGAAAAACAAATATTATAGTAAAATAGGGATCATTGTGTGTAATATGTGACCGATTTTCCACTGCAACGAAGGGATTAGAGAGGAAAGATAAAATTACCTCACATCAATGTGATATTGTACTCAGAGAAGAAATGAATCCTCATACTTTCTCGACTGAAGCTACCCCGAGCTTAATATACTAGGTATCCCCAAAAACACCTATAACACTTAGTATGTTGTGCGGAATGCCAAACTAATTGGTTTCGAAATAGGAGCACCTGTACGGAAGTGCACGGTTTGGACGCTGGAGAGCCTCAAATTTTGAGAGCGAACGGTTGTGAGAATTGTAAGAATCTCTTATCAGTCGTTTTGCTTTCCTAATACGGAAGGTATGCAATGCTTTGAGTACTGGGATGAGCGACCTGAGCTTGATAATATTCCTACGTATGCGCTAAAGTCCTCCATAGAGTCGCTAGACCGTATCCTACGGGGTTACGTGTGTAGTTTCCAGTACAGTTAAGTTTTTAGCAGCAGTGTGCACCATAGGGGCGTAGGTACAATTGTGAAAGGGGGGGGGGAAGGAACTGAAGAGAAGAGAGCACTAAAAATTTCAAGAACTATAACATTTATGGATCAATAAATTATACATTTGTTAACAGGAATGATTAATCGGTATAGCAAACCTTTAAACAGAAATGGAAGCCGAAACACAACAGAAATACAGGTGAAAACAAAACCAATTTACATAACCCCATTCAACTCCCTCTCAAAGCGAGGAGTTGGGCAGTCTTCAAGCCTATCTGAAAATGCCTAAATGTTTCGCGTGGACATCCTACGGGTTACGGGAATTACTTGTTACAAGATTACATTTAATTCGTCCGCATTAGAAGCACCTCCCAGGCAAGTAACGGTCTGAAAACCAATCTGTATTTCACGGCCTGAGCCTTAGTTAAAACCAAACAACTTACCCTGCACGCCGAGAAAGGAGCACCCCGACTGACTGACTCTACAACCGTCAGACCGAGAGGAAACCCATAGAAAAAACACTAGCGCAACCCAGCGGGGAAAACAAGAGTCGCGAAACAAAAGGAGGTGCCTCCATAAAACAAAATAAGTGCGATCAGCACAAGTGTGACACACACCAGTACACAGCTACGGAAATGGCTGACAAAATCTAGCACACTTTGATGTAAATGTGCGGAATCACCTCAATGTCGTATGTTCAAATCGATCGATTAGTAGAGGTGGAGTAGTTCCATGACCAGCACCGACACCTCCCGACTATTTATTGTGGACTTGTATGAAGAGCATGGTGTATGTCACCCCTGTAACATCAGTGGAGGATCTTATGGCTGGAGTCCACGGAGAAATTGAAAATCTTCAAAGGTAACCGCACTTATTGGGTCATATACACCACCGCCAGTATAGGCTCTGCAATGACTTAGGATGTACGCAGTTTGAAGCTCGTTTGTAATGTAGACTGCTCGATGTTGGGTTTATTAACGAAATGTGAACGTATACCCGTCTTACACCTTGATGTGCTGCTGCATCCAATTCGTGCATTTCCGAAAAGGAAATTACTGTTTCAAAACTGACCAACTGCCATCCGCACAACACACTTAGGTTGTCAGTGTTTCTTGGGACAGCCTGTGTATTTAAACCAGTTATAGAAGGACCCCTTAAAGCCCTTACTATCAGGTGACCCATTTCATCCGGCATCAGCGTAAGTAGATAACCCTGCGTGCGTTAGCATGTGAGGTCAGTCATAATAGACAATAACAGTATAAACAACCGATAAGGTCCTACTTTACTTACAGGATCTATATTTTCCAGGGAGTAAACTCATTCCTGTTTATGGTGCTGCTGTCTAACATTACGGATGACAGATACTAAAGTGTATGCACTATTCTTATTCTTATTCTTCTTCTTCTTCTTCTTCTTCTTATTATTATTATTATTATTATTATTATTATTATTATTATTATTATTATTACTATTACTTTTACTATTACTATTACTATTATTATTACTAGTACCTGGGCGACCGAGCTTCGCTCGGCGTTTTTCGCCTGTGTTTTTGTGAAATCTTTTGTTTTTTGTGGGAGAAGATACTTATTTAGATAAACCTGAAAGGAAAACGTTAACTAAATAAAACTACTTGTCACAGTTGTTAAGAGTAATGTCCGAGATACAAGAGATATAGAAATACATAAAAATATTTCATAAACGCCATCATTTCAGCTGTAAAAAGTGTACTGCTGAAAGCAGGCCTCCCCCATAGATATCCACCCAGTTTGAGGTTTTCGTCGAGCATTTGTTCCATTATGGAGTTCAGTTCTTTGCTGCTGTGATTGACTCCAGGACGTTAACACGTTGGCCAAGGTCCATCATACTTCCGTCGAGTTCTTCCATGGCTTCCTTAACCCCGGCCAGTCACTCGTTAGTATTCTTCGATAGACCTGTCTTCATATTGGAATTCTCGTCTTCATCTTTTCCGTTTCGGAGTTTATATTTTCAATTTGCCTTCCATTTTTGTTCCCATATATTCTATTCCGAAGTTTACATTTTTCCAATTCGGTTTTCATATTTGTTTCCTCTGCCGCATTCCAGAATTCATTTCATTTCCCATCATGTCCAGCTTGGCTAACATTTGTTTCATCAACTGTTCCATATCGTTCTTTTCGTCGCACTCCGGACACTAAATGCGATTACTTTACTTTTTTAACTATTTATTTACCTTTTATTAAAACACCGGAGCGACGCTAAGAAAAAGCACTGTTGAAGAATAACAAATAGTACAGAAAGAAAAGCTGGTTGATAAAGCCATGTGAAAGTACTACGCATTTATGTTTCAAACATATAGAAACTTGTATGAATTGTTCGTAATTGTTCGTCGAAGAGGGAGTAGTGAAATAAATGTGATTGTGTTTTACTAAAGAAAAATGAGTAGAAAAACCGTGTGAATGTTATACGTTGCACTTATATTTCAAGTGTATGGAAAAATGTATGGATTGTTTGCAGAAGAGGGAGTAGTATGTTAGGTAAAAGAAAAGGGAGTATAGAAAACCATGTGAACGTAATACATTGCGTGGTAAAATGGATTGCATAAAAACCTTCGCCATGAAACAAATTAGATATGTCACCTTTCATGGCGATCGGTCAACCTATTTTGGAATTTAATTACTCTTCAACATAAGATATGTATAGGCCTTGGTATGTATGAAGTTGATAAACCATACGGAATAACATGTGAATTGTTATGTAAAACAAAAGTGAGTAGAGAAAGTAATATGAATGTAATACGTTGTATTTGTTTCAAACATATAGCAAATTGTATGAATTATATGTTGAAGGGCGAATAGCGAAAGAAGGCTGATTGTGTCTCGTAAAGGAAGAATTAGTAGAGGAAATCGTGTGAATGTAATACACTGCATTTATATTTAAATCCTAGAACATTATATGAATTGTATGTTGAAGGGCAAACAGAGGATACATGAATGCGCTACGTAAAAGAAAAGCGAGTAGAAAACCATTTGAAAGTAATATATTGTGTAGTAATATTGTTACCATGAAAAAAATACATATACGTGCGGAATTTCGCGGTGATCGGTTGAGCAGTTTTCGAGATTAACAGTTAGATATATACATTCAAGTTGTATAGATGATATGAATTGTTTGTAGAAGAGTGAGTGGAGATAGACATGTGAAGGTGTTACCTAAAAGTGAGTAGAGTAAACACTGTTAATGTAACATGTAGCATTACTATATCAAACATGCACAAAATTGTATGACTTATTTTTAGAAGAGTAAGTAGAGAAACAGTTATGAGTGTGTTACCCAAAAGCAAGTAGAGAAAACAGTATGAATGTAATAGTACCATTTATATTACAAACATGCACGAAATTGTATGACTTATTTGTAGAAGAGTGAGTAGAGAGAGATGTGAATGTGTTACCTAAGAGTGAGTAGAGAAAACAGTATGAATATAATATGTAGCATTTCTATTTCAAACATACAGAACATGGTATGACTAATTTTAAAAGTGGGGATAAAAGTGTTTTTTGGTCCAAAATCACGTTTTTTATGGAAAATTGTTCATAGAAGGGTGAGTAGAGGATGAGATGTAAATGTGATACCTAAAAGTAAGTAGAAAAACCACTGTGAATGTAATATGCAGCATCTCTATTTCAAACATACAGAAAATTGCATGACTTATTTGTAGAAGAGTGAGTAGAGAAAGAGGTGTGAATGTATCACCTAATAGTGAGAGGAGAAAACAGTGTGAATGTAATAGCACTTCTGTTTCAAACATTCAGAACATATGCAGCATCTCTATTTCAAACATACAGAAAATTGCATGACTTATTTGTAGAAGAGTGAGTGAGTGAGTGAGTGAGTGAGTGAGTGAGTGAGTGAGTGAGTGAGTAAGTGAGTGAGTGAGTGAGTGAGTGAGTGGGGTTTAAGGGCCCGTCGACAGCTAGGTCATTTGGGCCCTAAGAGTGAGTAGAGAAAGAGGTGTGAATGTATCACCTAATAGTGAGAGGAGAAAAAAGTGTGAATGTAATAGCACTTCTGTTTCAAACATACAGAACATGGTATGACTAATTTTAAAAGTGGAGATAAAAGTGTTTTTGGTGCAAAATCACGTTTTTTATGGAAAATTGTTTACAGAAGAGTGAGTAGTGAAAGAGATGTGAATGTGTTACCTAAAAGTGAGAGGAGAAAACAGTGTGAATGTAATAGCATTTCTATTTAAAACATACAGAACATGGTATGACTAATTTTAAAAGTGGAGATAAAAGTGTTTTTTGGTGCAAAATCACGTTTTTTATGGAAAATTATTTATAGAAGGGTGAGTAGAGAAGGAGATGTAAATGTGATACCTAAAAGTGAGTAGAGAAACCACTGTTAATGTAATATGCAGCATCTCTATTTCAAACATACAGAAAATTGCATGACTTATTTGTAGAAGAGTGAGTAGAGAAAGAGGTGTGAATGTATCACCTAATAGTGAGAGGAGAAAACAGTGTGAATGTAATAGCACTTCTGTTTCAAACATACAGAACATGGTTTGGCTTATTTTAAAAGTGGGGATAAAAGTGTTTTTCGGTGCAAAATCACGCTTTTTATGGAAAATTGTTTACAGAAGAGTGAGTAGTGAAAGAGATCTGAATGTGTTACCTAAAAGTGAGTAGAGAAAACACTGTGAATGTAATATGCCTGTGTGCAAAAAGTTAACCAAATCTTTAGAGCCGTTTCTAAAATACCGGGAATATATACAAGAATTGCTCTGTAGCAGCGGGAATAAAAAATGTTATTTTTTATGTAAAATCGCGTTTTTTCGGGAATTACACCTATATAGATGAACTTAAAAAGCAAAACCCTATCTGAATACAAAATTTGATCGAAATCGTTAGAGCCGTTTCCAAGTTTCGCGGAATAAATATATGTATATATATTTATATACAAGAATTGCTCGTTTAAATATATAGGATTATTATTACTATTATTATTACTATTATTACTATTATTATTACTATTATTATTATTATTATTATTATTATTATTATTATTATTATTATTATTATTACTATTACTGTTATTATTATTGTTGTTGTTCGGTTACTTCTTATGTAGGACTTACAAGCCGGTGCCTAGGGCCAGACATCTGTCGCGGAGGAGAGGAACCTATGGACCAATTAGAGTGAAGATCTGGAAGCGGGAGGTCAGCCCAGCACTAGGTTTGATAACGTGGAAGATGACATGAAATGCAGGGCAATAGGTGATTGGAAAGGTGATGATGGAGCAATTCGTGGAATGAGTGGCAAGGGAGACCGAGAAAACTCGCCCAGACGCCGCTTCGTCCACCACGAATACCACATGGGGATGCCTGGGATGGAACACAGACCACCTATATGGTAGGCGAACGGTCTAACCACTCGGCCACGTCGCCCCCTACTATTACATCATGATTAATATAATTTTCCCAGAGGATCAAAGACCACATTATGGGGCATCCTGTGGGACATCCTGTGGTAGAAAAGGAAGGGTAAGCATGACCTCTTCCTCTTACGGCAGACGTAAATATATCTCTTATCGGCTTCTGGCGTAAAAGGAATGAGGCACGCACGGGGAGAACGGCTCTGAGAACCTATCCCCTCCAAGCCAAAGTTAGCGTTAGTGCCTCCGCCCTTCATTGCTCTCCCTGCTTCGCAAGTATTAATTTTGAAACTGCTGACAAGGGTATCAAGCTCAGTAATGGGTGAGGGCCAGAGGGAATACTCTCCCGAATTAGAGGCATATTGTACTTCATCTCTTGTAACTGTTTTAGTTTTAGGTACATGCAATACTGCATGTAATGAAACAACAGGAAACAGTGAGTGAGTGGTGTTTAAGGGCCCGTCGACAACTTGGTCATTTGGGCCCCACAACAGGAAACAAATTGGACTCATCATTATGAACACAAGATGCTAAAATCTAATGCGTTGCACTCACACAACTTTCTCTACTTTTGTACTAACTATTCTTACAAACGTTTATTCCTTTATCTCTTTCATGTTAGTCGAGATAAAAATTTATAGAAGTTATCTTATTGCTAATGTTCCGGTAGGTGCAATCCCGTTGTTGGGCCAACTATTCTTACAGAAGCGTATACTTCTATTCCTGTACTTCACAGTAAAGTTGATAAACATTGGCGAATGAACTTATGACATATTTCCTTGTGCTACAGAAGGGTTTAAGAGCGGGTCGCGTTAAGATGCTTTTAAAATGCCATTTTCGTTGTAGGTGCACACACAAAAAAAGAATAATAAATTCTTGATGTGTTACACTAACATGACATTCTGTACTCTTGTTCAAACTATTCTTCCAAGCTCCTACCTCCCTATCTTCTTCTGTTAATCGAGACAAACATTTGCAGGAGTTTATCTTATTGATAATATTCTTGTAGGTGCCGGGAGGTGAGACTACAGTAGGCTTTGAGCGATAGTGAAATCTTTTTAAAGCTGGTCGTTCTATGAAGGTTTTGATATTCTGTTCTCTTTGCATAGCCAGAGGTAAAAAAGTGAATAACGACCTTCCATGTCACGAACTATTGCAAAACACACGCAAACAAGGAATATCTCCGAAATGGCTTACTCAAAAAAAAATGCATTTCGACATAACTTGAGTGTTTTAACATCTACATTTTTGTATATTAACATTTGGCCTATGTCATACGGTTTACTAATTATAAAAAGGTTAGTAAAAGTAAGCAAGGCTACATGGCCTATAGCCAGAAAATTCAAAATGTACATTTCATTTACCACAAAAATATCTTAAACATATGCTATTTTTGAGAAAAACAAAATTTTCAAAAATGTTTCGAGTAAAGGATAGTTTAGCACACCGGGATTTTCTTTAAAACCTTCGTATCGCATTCTTTAAATATTCTAAACTTTAATACCGGTTTTAGTTTCCGATTTGAGTTATACTGTTCACAGACACACAGACTGACACACACGCACACACACACACACACACACACACACACACACACACACACACACACACACACACATATCAACGGACCTTTTTCTAAAAATGTTTCTTTGGATAAAGAAGGGCTTTATTACTTTCTCTATTGGTAAGTAGGGGAAGTATTGTAATCCACCCAAAAATTCGATGTAGAGAGATATATATGTTTTGAGACCCCCTGAATCCAAAAAAAAAAAAAAAAAACATCTTTAGAAAAAGGTCCGTGTGTGTGTGTGTGTGTGTCTGTGTGTCAGTCTGTGGACAGCATAACTCAAAAACGAAAAGTCGGTTAAAATCCAAAGTTGGTACTTAAGTTTAATGTCTTTCAAGGATGTGACACGAAGATTTTGAAGAAAATAGCCTCGCCCTAAACTACCCTTTACATGGAAAATTTTTCGAACATTTTTATTTTCTTGAAAATGGCTCTAACGATTCTGATTAAAATGTCATATGTTTGAGATATTTTTATTACAAATGAAATTCATATCTTGAATTTTCTGGCTATTGCCCCTGTAGTGGTATTTACTCTGGACGACTTTTGCATAACTGGTAAACCGTTAGAGATAGACCAAATCATACTATACAAAAAATGTAGATCCTGCTAAAATACACAACTTATGTCTCAATGAATTTTCTTGTATGTTTAACCATTTCGGAGATATTCCTTGTTATGTGTGTGAGTTTCGGAAAACTTATAAATTTCATGAAATGGATCATGGTTGTTCATTTTTTTATATGGTAAGTGTGCAAAGAGAAGATAATCTCAAGGCTTCAAAAAATGTGACTGTCGCTCAAAGCCTTCTGTATTCTAACTTTTCCCTTGCACCTACAAGGAAATAAGCAATAAGATAATTTGTACAAATGTTTATCTCAACTAAGACGAAGAAGATATAGGAATAAGAATTTGTACAAATAGTTTGTACAAGAGTAGATAAAGTCATGTGAGTGGAGCACATCAGATTAGTTTTTTGCATCTAGCAACACTACTTGTAGCTCGATATGTACAAGGAGGGTTTTAGTGGAGAAGGGAAACCAAAAACAACTCCATCTATTCCTCCATCGCCTGTCAATACAGCTGCAACATAGAACCTAGGACATTACAAAGAGGTTTTCTCTCTAGTCAGTAAGAAAACCAAAATAGTTTGGTTCTATTCTCAACGAAAACTATCGCAACCTTCCCTTGTGAGACGAACTCTGCATTCGGCCTCAATTCGTTTAGGCAATCAGCGGTCAGAAATATCCCCTAATCCAGCTGCAGGGAAAAAAATTCTCATTTGGTATACATAAACCGTATCATAATAGCACATTTTCACTTTTGTTTCAAACATCAAGTATTTTATAAACGAGGCACTGAAACTACAAATACCTCACTTCGGTCATTTTAGCTTTTAATATTGAACTTGTTTATATGGGCAAAAATACGAGAACAAGCTAAAGCAAAGAAATAGCTTTTATTTACATATGTGATGAAACAAAATTCTTTATTTCGTTGTTTCCCCCACACTAACTCGGTCGTTTTTATTTCAGAACTTTGTAATTCTCCATTGTGGATATTCCTTTCTTCCCAGTTTTGCATTGGTACCATTTTATGTTTTGTTTGCCATCCGGGGTTAGAAGTTAGCAGATGAGTAAAAATGAGAACAGCCTTTTACCACTGATGAAAAACCGTGTTTCCCCATGAGAGAAAGTGAGCACAGCTATGAAGGGAAAAATACGTTGGAAAGATAAATAAATGAAGCATAAAGGATTAGATGCCGTCTTTCTGAATCAAGTTGAAAATCCATGTTAAAACGTTGGATACTTCATCGAAAGTTAACTTCTGCTTGCAAATGCAACATGTAGCATGCAAATATATAATTTTGACATACACGGCATATACGCCAAACATCTTTGTGAGGGGAGGCTAAATAAGACTAAAAATGCAATAGCATGAGTTCACTGACGATGTACTTAGGCTTGAGGTACAATGGCAAGAGTCTGATATGCGCTTTGAATCCAGTCATCTGATTGAATTTACTCAACTGGCTAGGCATTGTCGCACTGTAGGCATATTATGTGTTATATAAATAGTCTTCTGCTGAAAAACCACTGGCAGTTATTTCACTCTTGCACCGTCACCTAAATGATGTCAAATATTTATTATTATTATTATTATTATTATTATTATTATTATTATTATTATTATTATTATTATTATTATTATTATTATTATTATTATTATTATTATTATTATTATTATTATTATTATTATTATTATTATTATTATTATTATTATTATTATTATTATTATTATTATTATTATTATTATTATTATTATTATTATTATTATTATTATTATTATTATTATTATTATTATTATTATTATTATTATTATTATTATTATTATTATTATTATTATTATTATTATTATTATTATTATTATTATTATTATTATTATTATTATTATTATTATTATTATTATTATTATTATTATTATTATTATTATTATTATTATTATTATTATTATTATTATTATTATTATTATTATTATTATTATTATTATTATTATTATTATTATTATTATTATTATTATTATTATTATTATTATTATTATTATTATTATTATTATTATTATTATTATTATTATTATTATTATTATTATTATTATTATTGTTATTGTTATTGTTATTGTTATTGTTATTGTTATTGTTATTATTGTTATTGTTATTGTTATTGTTATTATTATTATTATTATTATTATTATTATTATTATTATTATTATTATTATTATTATTATTATTATTATTATTATTATTATTATTATTATTATTATTATTATTATTATTATTATTATTATTATTATTATTATTATTATTATTATTATTATTATTATTATTATTGTGATCATCATCATTACTATATTAACATGCATGTCAGGCGCTATGCCATTGCCACCTCGTAACTTATACCTAATGTAGACCTTTAAGACAGTTTTAACCTTTTGCTGGTCGTTTCAATATTATTACTTAAATTACAAAAGCTATTATGCATGTGATTTGAGATGTACGAGACGTACTTTTCGCCAAAATTGAAATAAACTGTTATTTAATAACCTGCGCATTTTGAGTGTGCAGTTTCATGGTGAACGAGGCGCGTACCGTAATTTCTTGGAACCAACCCAGGCTCTAGGCACAAGAATCCCCCAGTTTGCTTTTAGTAGATCTTAGTGTACTCATATGATAGGTGAATTTCATCACAGGCGTTTACTGAATTGCGTTGCTATCTATACTCCAATAAAAAGTTTGTAAAACCGGCTGGAAATCCGGAATTCGCTCTTGGTTAACGAGTCGCATGCTCTTGGAGGATTACTTTAGCGAGGAGTACATTCTGTCCCTTAAACCGTTGTTCCTCAAAATTTTTTGCACTCATCTCTCTAAAAACGTCACCAAATACGTTTTAGTAAGCGCAAAACTGGACTAAAGTGCAAATGACGTTTGATGGGTGGCCTACCTTCCCCCAAAAATAAGGGACGGCTGACTCACCTGGTATGTTAAATTGAAATGTTCATAAAAAGAATTGGTCAAATACTTTGCTTACCTTTTATGAAAAGCATGTCTTCCTGAAATTGTTTAAAAATCTGACCTGTCCATAAAAATATTTTGCACAGCCGCAGTAACTGTAGTATGCAAAGGTGGCATAGTTAATAATTATAGTTACCTTTATTTCATTGATGTAAATAATACAAACTATAAGTAACATTTCTTAAAACATTTTATTTTCTCATAAATCAACTGCAGGGGCTGTTAGGTGTCAATTTTGTTGTGTTTATTCCTGGAAGACCATGCATGGTTTCTTGTAAGTTACCCTCATTCGGGGAATATATTCCTGTATATCTGAGGATACTCTCGGTAAATGCAGATATTGCCACCTTATAAGGGCTTTTTCTGTAGCCTAGAGATCGTGATTTTATATTATTTTTATTCTCCTTATATTTCTAACTAATCATTATCAGACAACACTTTAAGAGCTTGAAATATGTCCATTCCTATGGCTGTAATCTGTGACTCGGTAATCACACCATATTGGTGTCATTTTGTTCACAGTGTTAGAACTTATAAGCTCTCATATGACGCATGACCAGTCACAAGATGCAAAAGTTCCCAGGGAAATGATGCAATCAGAACAAATAGGCGTCGTCGTTCATCCAGACAGCCATCGTTGCCGGCCATTCGTTTCGACATCCGTCAGAAAACTCCTCAAGGAATGTTTCTGTTCACTTTTTCCCAAGCATTTGCACCACAGAACCTTTGCATTTTGTTGTTCATTTGCCAACCAGACTCAACGACATTATGGATTAATGTGGTAAGTCAGCAAATAAAGTATCTCCATGGTATAATTTAGCGGTGAAAAATATTCTGAAATATTATTTAACTTATGTATTGCAGGTAGGGAACAAAAGTTTGTCTCAAACCTATGGTTTACCACCCTGCAAGCCAATCCAAATCTATCACTCCAAATAATTCTGCTAACCAAACTAAATACTTTGAGTCATGTACTTACTCTACAAATTTGAGGTTTCCGTTTATATTTACCCATCTGCGAAAAAAGAGTAAATAAAATCACTAAATTTCAAATCGGTGTATATTTGCAGCTCTTTGACTTTGGCCAAAATTACTGCCCTTTTAACTCCTACTTACAGTGTCTTTATATCAGATGTTGGGCATGAGTATTGGCTTCAGCAATAAATGGCACTAATCGTAAGTGCTTCTTAAAAGCCGAAGGTTAACTGCAAAACTCAATTTCAAAAATTCAGGGCAGTAGTTGTAAAATAATAACGGGTACTTTTAAATGGTATAGCAGACCTTTACTTCCATATAATTCCTTTTTGATGTTCCTCATGAACAACATGTATTCCTATTTGGAGCCATTAACTTAACGAAAACAGGAATTTTCCTCGTGACCTGTAGATTCTAGCGGTTGCTTGAATTAATGCATTCTTTAGAATAACAATTGTATTTAATTTACCCGCCTTATTCTCTTATCCACATTTTACTTACAAACCCCATTTACGTTCTGTAATAACTTGCAATGTAAGGAGCATTCGATGTGAAGACATATAACAATGTTAGTAAAAGTAACAGGTATATTCATTAACAGGATCATTGTTCTCGTTATTTTCCCCTTTTGGTGGGATGGGTCCACTTTTTGTCATCCAAGCGTTGATGCCTGCTTACGCTGACATATTACACTCCTCAGGCAGATTCCTATACTCCATTAGTGATACTAAATTTCCTTGTTAGTTCCAACAAGGACTTGATGGGATCTATGTATGTTGTGTCCATTTTGGTTCCCGGTGGTCCGAGTATGGAATATAGAATGTGCCCAATAGCCTATTATGTTATAAATCATATAATTCACACAATATGAAAAGAAATTTCCTCTTTCATTCCATATTTGCTGCAGACTGAGTCATCCTGAAAATGTCCTAGTCTATGCAGGTGCACAAGTGACAGTATCCAGTTAATAAACCCCTTACCCATTTCATCTGATTCGTTTGCAGCAGAGTACAGCAGATGTCAATTTTGTTGAAGGATTGACTTTGTGTGATCCAAACATGGCAGATTTTCCCCGTTTTGTAAGGGTGTCTTAATTGCCCTCCTTGCTGTTGTAGTTTTGCAAGCTGGTCTATTTTTCCGTTTCCATCAATACCTTCATTTGCTAGCACCTAAATAAGTTTTACCTTATTCTTGGCAGCCAGTTCCGTAAGTATTTGATGGAAGTACCACACTAATTTTGATTTAATGTGCATGAGTATATTGGCTAAAGGGCTGTCTATCACTGAAAATAACCGTTTACCTCTGTATCAGCTCCTTATATCCTCAAGGAGGCACATACTTACGTTATACACCTCAGCTTGGAAAACCGATGCATGTTTTCCAAGGCTCACTCTAATATTTGATCTTGGTCTGACAGCCTATACTCCAGCTCCTGCGCCATTTTCTATTCTGGATCCATCCGTATACATACTTGTTTCCATTTCGAATGTCAAATTCCTCAAAATTCCATTAAGTTCTCTCATTAATGGGGGTTTTGAATGACCTTTCAAAGATATAGTTCTTCTTTTCTTCGCTATACCAAGAAGTAAATGTATTTGAAGACAACGCCTGATTCCACATACCCAAAGATTGTGTGCTCAGAGAATCTTGCGCATGTGACTGTTGCATTTCGAAAAAGTCTCATGCTTTAGTTATATTAAAGTAGGAATAATTCAAGATGATTTTTCACTACACTTACACTATAATAGTCTATTTATATAAATGTCAAAAATTTCTTTCCTTCTCGTCCTTATTATTTGGGTATCTTTCAAAGGAAATTGATACAGTACCATATCTTCCACAATCGAAAGTTGAGTATTATTCCATAAGGCATAAAGAGAACGTGAGGTAGAAATGCTGTTATGTTACGCTTGGCGAATGTTGTACACACATGCCAGGTGAAACAGAAATTAAGTGTACGCGAACCAGGATCTCGTGCTGACGCGAAGTTAACAGCCCGGCTTCACGTGATCAACGGTCGAACGTATAAAACGCAGGTGGCGCATGAGTATGGTAACGGCAGTACGCCATAAGAGACCGTTGCAGCAGTACAATGAAAAGCGGTGAGCAGAGTTGTAGGAAAATAATCGTGGTCGGCTCCTCTCGATGCTGATATGAGGAATGCTTCGAATAAATATTTGAAAACGAAGTTTGGGCTATTCCTTTAATACTCACTAAGTACCCTAAGAACTTCAAATTCATGCTCTAGCAATTTTACCCGAGGTAATGGCGCCAACAACACCTTAAAGCATCCAGTGGATGCTCTTCTCATCAGTAGCATATTTAACATCCTATACACTTCAAATTGGCAACCTCAACATGAGATCATCGGCTAAAAATAAGCGTCCACAACTATTACTGTTACTTCAGCTACACAGGAAAAACGAAATATTTTTCTATGTAAGAATATTTTACTGAACGCTCATTAAGGCTTAGAATTAGCAGTTCAGTATGTTTATCCTATATGTATTTATTTCAAGAATGTCCTTATGGGCATACTGTAGGGACTGTCTCCATTTACAAATGTTACCCCTCTTCGGTTTCATCTAATTTGTCAATTTCGTTTGGTGTTAGAAGGCAGGAACTTCATTTTACTCTCGACAGACTTGTCGGCACGACTCCAAGGCTCGGGTCTCAATATAAAGGTCTCCTGCTTCATTTTGTGATCAAATTTTCTCCTCATCCACCTCTCTTCCATTTCGACTGAAAGGAGTTCGATGGCAATCTCCCTTTATATTCAGCTTCTGTCATTTGCCCATTGACATCTATCGATTCCCGCTTAGTCTATCCTAGCGTTTCACCCTGCCCGTTACACCTCAGGATGACATAGGGGAAGGGGTGGAAGATGCCCTATATGGTTCATTTCAGCAAGGTTCATTCCCCTGTTGTGTCTGCTTCTTTCTTCATTTCTGTTTATTCGCTTCACCAATGGGATGTCTAAGCTCGAGGGAGTTACCGAGTTACATGTTACATGTGCCCGTGGCGACCTCCCTGACCCATGGGTCTTTTCGGGGTTTTCCTTGTGTCGCTAGAAAGTATAATTACATCCCCCAAATATCTTTAGCATCAATTTCACTTCATTAATAGTTTAATTCGTCCTTCATTTCGTTGGTTCTTTCAGAGTCACAAGTGTCAACAAAGGCGTTTGGTGTAGCTTGGCAGGGAATGTATCCACCAAAGAGCTATCTCCGTCCCTCGTTGTCGGTGGGATCCGTGGAGGGGGTTGGCATACGGAGACGTTGAATACAGCCGGGGTTCCCCTGGGTGGAGACGGAAGACCTAGACGAGTCGTCAAACTTGGTAAACCCTAGGGTCCTCTGTCAATGTCTATGTCGGTAGCCTGGATCTGGCTATCTAGTGCACCCTCTCACATTATCCTTTCTACAGAGACCACCTCCTTGGGGTCATAGGTTCCATAAACGCAGCTTCAGTGCCTCCATAACCCTGCTATTCCTACTATTCCTAGAGGCAGTAGGCTAAAGAAATATTAGCACATATATGCACTTTTATACCATAATGTAACAATTGCACCACGTTCTCAACATTCAGGAATTCACAAACAGCATTTGCAACATAAAATTAATTCCTCCTGCCTTTTGAGGTTAATCACGACAAAAACTTCGAGTAGAGGCAGCTAGAACAGAATTATGAGGGGAGGGGAGTTGTTTAAGTAGAGAAAGCGCAGTGGTACTATCTTTCACAAAAGTAAATATCCATCTTCGGTGAGACGTGCGCGAAGGGGTACCTAATTCTCAGGCGTGCTTGCATAAGTGGTATGAGAATTAAATTAGTCATATGCTTCCCTTGCTTCTCGGAGGTCATGGGAGCCATGTCACCTCGCAACTCACCGCTCCTCATGGCTTTGAAAAGCAATATTTCAGCAATCCTTCTACATTAACGGGCAAACATTGCAGATTCAACTTCAGTGCGCCTGCAGAACATATGTTCTTATGGTGTTTCTGTTAAGTTGTGCACTAGAACTAAAATGATTCAGTTTTGGTGCAAACTACCCGAAATTGTCCTTAGTGTCTCGTTTCCCATGTTAGCTAGTAATGAATCCATACAAAAATGTCCTGCTTCAAGTAAACATTTGTTAACCAATATGTCACCAACATCTAATATTAGTGCTATCGGACAAAAGTCGTATACCCTGAGTGCTACATTGTTTCTGCAGTTCATTTGGATCCTATAAGATGTGGTTATGCAGAATTAATAAGGCTCAATTGTGACGCTATTTACAAGGAGGTAAGTTAATATTATTCATCTGTAAGATGCTGATATTAGCCTATAATGTTTAGAAGAGCGTTTTTGTCTCTTCTAAAGAAATAAAACAAACATTTGCTGTGTCGTAGTAGGGAGGGAGGTGAAATTATGGCAAAACTCTCAGTATATGTGAAGTAAAACAGATATTCTGGTTTTAATATTGGAGTTATCCTGTGCATACAGAAAAGAACGCTTCTGCTCAATTGTATTAACTTTGAAATAGGAGCCTTTAAAACCGATTATTCGATGAAAAACAAAAATTTTGCTAAATACTAAAATTTAATTTAAAATATAGTGACTTTAAAGGTGCAACACAAAATTTGAGAATCACTAGTCAGTTATTGCCGTCTTGCTGTTAAATGGTTGTAATAACCGCAATTAAAACGCTATATTTGATATATCTGAATAATGAGTAAAATGTGCATCTCAGCCATTTATAAGAAGACATTAAGCGATCTTATTGCCTTTGAATTTATATGATTACTAGGCTCAAAGATAAGAACTGAGTAAGGAGAAATTAATATTCCGCTAAAACGCATGTTTCACAAATGATTAAGATATTAATCTCCAGATATTCTAGTTATTTTAATTTTTTTCACATTATAAGTAGTACACTTTGTGTAGTGAAATGGTTGTCTTCTTTTCTGATGATGTCACGCAAGTAGCAAATATTGTTATGTTTGTCAAATAAAATAGACGCTGTATATCACAGTAGTACCATCTAAATGAAACCAAAATAATTATTATGGCATAACGAATAGGAAAGTAAAGCCAATATTGATAATTACATTAGCTACAAATCATAAAGCACAGAATAAATTACTGAGTGTTAAACGTAACTGTTTTTCCTACCTTTGTTCCACTCCCTACTCCATTCCGGAGGGTCACAGTTGCACTAAAAAGGCCAAAGTAATGTGTAATTACAGTATCTAGCTATTTTGTTAATTTTTTCCAACTGTATGTATTATTTTTTTCCTTCCTGTATTTTCGTCCTTTGCGCTCATTATTTTTGCTTTAAAGTTTGGTTTTTGTAACATTTTACCTTTTGCGAGCATCTCTCCGAGAAATTTGATAGACTGAACCAACCTTTAAGAGCAAGTTATAAAAACACATCAAGGAGCTGTAACACAGATATATTCCAGCCATGAAAGCTTCTTGTTCCCATCAATTACGGACCCTTGTCTTGAATACAAAACAAAGGATTTTTATTTTAGGCAACTGAAACTGCTGATACAGTTAAAGCACATTACACCATCCGTGGCTTTTTTTGATTGGATATGAAAATTTACAATTAGTTCATATGTTATTTATTTATGCAAACAAACTTAATGCTGGTGTTTTTTAAACACACAAGCCGTGTGGGCAATATTTAAGAGGTGGAATAGGACTGAAAAATTCAATGCCACAGCCGGTCTAACCGGGAAAGCACGAACCGGCTGGGAAATTTAATGTCATACTGGCAAGTTGGTCATGGTAGCTTAGGGGTTAAAGCAGCCGCTCGATAAGCGGAAGATCCGTGGTTCAAATCCCGGCTATGGTATTGAATTTGTCATTCCTGATTCCACCTCTTACTTCTTATGTTAATCATTACTAGAGCCCTACAGAATAGATTTTTCTCTTTGATATAGACCGTCACTAGAGTAACAGAGCACCCTTCCGTGACGCCTACTTAGCATCCTAAATGCTGGAATTTCAATTTCGGTTTGGGCCGATTGGTACGAACTAAACTTTTTCTTACGAGTTCTTCCCTTTTCTGAAAAATAGAAGTATCGGATAATTGTATTCTTCGAGCACCTTTGAACATCATTCCATTCTTCATTTCTGCAGACATTAGATGTAATAAAGTTAAGCGAAAACAAAACGGACAATGACACGAGAAACCCTTAAGCATATGGACTAATCTGTTGAAACAAATCACGTATGTAATGCGAGTAATGTTTTATCAACTTAAATTTTTCTTTGTGCTTGTAGTTCTGTGCGTTGACTCCAAACATATAGCGCTCAACTAATTAGCTTGCGTAAATAAAGGGACATCTTCGAGAGTGAGGTTTCTACCTTTAACTGCAGATATACCCGCAAATGTTCTGCCTCAAATATGCAGACATCACATTTAGTAACTTTCATCTCAAGAACAATATAACGTCCTACTGTAGAGTTATGGCAGTGGAGTTGCTGCTACATTACATATTTATATCACAAATGTGCTTTGCCAAATCAAATGCTACTCCAACGCAAGAACTAAGCCCTAGGAATTCATGGACTCTACGAAATTGACAAATTGATACAACATTACACATACTAAGATCAATTTTCATTACTGTGATGTGTTTCTTTTCTAAAGAAATTTAGCAGGCAGTTGTTTTTAGAACAGGTTATTATGTGCAATCTATAAACAAGGTTTCCAGCCCATCTCTTCTGAGGGTTTGCATGGGTTTGTCGAAAAATGACAACAGAAATAGATATTTTCGTGAGTTTTAATACTTGAAACAAACTCGGTGACAGTAAATTGTGCTGATCACACTTCGTTTGTTTTATGCAATCATATCTTTTGTTTCGCGACTCGGGTTTTTCCCGCTGGGCAGCGCTAGGTTTTTATTGGGGTTCCTCTCGGTCTTACCGCTGGGGAGACAGTCAGTCGTGTGTCTCTCTTTTCTTGGTGCACAGGGTAAGTGTTTCCCTGTTCTTGTTTTCACTAAGGCTCAAGATATGTGTTTTGGTTTGGTTTTCTGACCGCCAATGCCTGGGAAATGACTTCTAGCGCGGATGTGTTAAACTTCAGGGAAACAATTCTCGTAAGCCGTAAGATATATATGTGAATTATCTGGGCACTTTCAGATAGGCTAATACTACCCAACTCCCCGTTTGCTGGAGTTGAATGGGGTAATGTGAAATTGTTATTCACCTGTATTTCTGTTCTGCATTTCGCCTTCTATTTTGTTTAAAGGTCCACTAGGCCGATAAATCATTCATGTTACTAAATGTATAGCTTATTGATCTATAAAGGTTAAAGTTCTTGAAACTATTATTGGTATTTTCTCTTGAATTCCCCCCCCCCTTCAAAACTGTACCTAGGGTCCTATGGTGCAATAAATGGTAGCAAATAGGGCGGTTTTCTTATGGTCGAGTGGTGCCGTTAAATTGGTCATTGGGTTATTGTTTTGATTAACCATGTCGAGTGACTTTCAGCTGTTGCGTAAGAACGAAATACTATTTGAGTTGGGCATTCGTGGACGCGATGATTTGTCGTCGGCAGACGTTCCGACCCTGCTAGACGCACTGCATAGTGTGAAGAATAACGATTGTTGTGTTGCCGGATAAACATTTATTGGTAACTGAATCACCGTCATTATGTGAGGCCGCACGTCTGTGAATTTCCGGAATTGTTCGTGGGTTTGCACACACATCAGAGGAAAGATCCGGATCTGCAGGGCCTAATTGATCGGCTTGAGGCTGGTGAGGTTGTTCCCCCTTATTGTTTGAAGGAGGATGTTTTGATGGCCCAGGTTACCTTCGACGGCAAAAACAAGTTTGTTTTGCCGCGGGCCTTAATTTCCATGGTGTTTGAATATTTTTATTCATCTCCTGTGGGCGGCCATATGGGAATAGCCAAGACCAAACACAAGATTCGGGAATATTTTGTATGGCCGGGCATGAATAAAGAAATTGCTTCCCGCGTTAGACAGTGTCAACTTTGTACAATGGCCGAACCGGCGCAATGTATACTATGGAAGCGTTTAGCATTGGAGGTGGCAAGCAGACCCCTGGAAAAATTATTTGTGGATTTTGTCGGCTCTTTTCCTCGTTCTACCCGGGGGAATACGTATGCGTTGGTTGTAGTAGATTCGCTTAGTAAGTTTTAATGGATGTCTGCCTTACCTTAGCGAATACTGGAGGGGTAGTTAAGATTCTTTCTTCAGTATTTGCGGCTTTTGGAGCTCCCCATTATCTGGTTACAGACACCGCCACTCAATTTCCTTATTTTGCTTTTAGAAATTGTTGTTTTAGTTGGGGCATTAATACTATAACTACCACCCCTTATTACCCCCGGCCTTCCCATGCCGAAAGATTCAACAGGAACCTCAAATCAGCATTAATAGCCTTTCATCATGATAATCATACTAAGTAGGACACTAATTTGTCTCGGTTGCAATTGGCGTTTAATTTGGCTCGACACGAATCGCTTGGTGTTACCCCTTATCAATTTATGTTACCCTATATACCTAACTCTCCCCTGTCTAACCTTTGGCGTCTGGATGATCTGCTTCCTCAGAATGTTACTCGCGAGTAAATATGTAGAGTATGGCAGGCCGCTTTTCGGAATTTGAAGAAGTCCAGGTAAAGAAGCGGTATGATGAAAATAAACGGCCTTCACCTGATGCCGTAGGCCAGAAAGTACTGTGTAAGCTGTACACTCAATCTTCTAAGCGAAATGCTTATGCAGCGAAGTTGGCTCCTAGATAGTGTCACAACGCCCGCCGCATCTAATTGCCGACAACAGCAGTGTCACCTATCGCATTATTGTCGGCACTACCGCAAAGGAGCCGAAGGAAAGAGACAGAGAATGGCCGCATTGTTGGGGCGCTTGCCGAAAGAGAGAAGAGGATAGAGGCTACTGGAATCTTCTACTTTGTATCTCACCGCAATAAGTGAACGTTCCTGAAGCTTCCAGAATAGTGCCTGGGAGATATAAATAGCGGTAAAGTGTGAGAAGAGGAGTCAGACGTATGTGAAGGTTGAGGAGTCGTGCCGACGGAGATGAGTTAGTTCTTTGTGTTACGAATTCGGAGCCGTGCTGTTGGAGAATCGGAAAAGACTTTCTTGCTGTTGCAACGAGTGTACAAGTTACTGTTTACGGAAATAAAAGTGTTTCTTTATCTCGACTACATCTGTCTACTTTACTTCACACCCAAAACCAAAAGTCACACTGGTGTCAGAAGTGGGATCCGTCGAATTGCTTCTAGTTTCGTTACATCGTCGTTAGAAGTTGCAACGTTAGAACCAAGATGGAGGGAGATTCGGAAACCAGGATGATGGCAATGATGAAAGAATTATTCGCCGAAATGAAGACGGCAAACGACAACCTCGCTGCCAAAATGGAAACGTTAAATGACAATCTCGCTGCCGAGCTGAAAGAGGTGAAGATGGGGCTATTGGTGAAAATTGACGGCGAATTGACTGGCGTGACGGAAGATTTGGAAGAACTCGGCGAAAAGGTGGAAGACCTCTGCCAGCATGTGGGCGTCGTGGAGGACGACGGGGAACGTCTTGGCGCCCTGGTAGTAAGAGTTGACGAGAGCGTCAAAGTACTGGATGCCAGGGGCAGACGGAATAGCGCGGAGCCGGGGAGAGAGCACCTAGTGGCCGAGGCGACAGTTGCGCCCCTTTCAGATGATATGAGGGAAGACGTGGAACAACTCGGCGAACTGATTGGCGTGACGGAAGACGTGGAACAACTCGGCGAACTGACTGGCGTGACGGAAGACGTGGAAGAACTCGGCGAAAAGGTGGAAGACCTCTGCCAGCATGTGGGCGTCGTGGAGGACGACGCGGAACGTCTTGGCGCCCTGGTAGTAAGAGTTGACGAGAGCGTCAAAGTACTGGATGCCAGGGGCAGACGGAATAGCGCGGACCCGGGGAGGGAGCACCTAGTGGCCGAGGCGACAGTTGCGCCCGTTTCAGATGATATGAGGGAAGACGTGGAACAACTCGGCGAACTGATTGGCGTGACGGAAGACGTGGAACAACTCGGCGAACTGACTGGCATGACGGAAGACGTGGAAGAACTCGGCGAAAAGGTGGAAGACCTCTGCCAGCATGTGGGCGTCGTGGAGGACGACGCGGAACGTCTTGGCGCCCTGGTAGTGAGAGTTGACGAGAGCGTCAAAGTACTGGATGCCAGGGGCAGACGGAATAGCGCGGAGCCGGGGAGGGAGCACCTAGTGGCCGAGGCGACAGTTGCGCCCGTTTCAGATAACGAAAGTGTACGTCTCGGGGAAGACAAAGGGGCAGTTCAGGGACGTCGTCGAGGATCCTCTGGAGGAGTGTGTCGGGTACGTAACCAACCAGGATACGACGTGGAGGACGATCAGCAGGGAAGCGCACAAGCAAACGAGCATCACGCGAGAACCGACTTGGCGTGTGACATGGGGGGACCGTCGGAACCATCCAGTCACCTGACGCATAGTGCCGTGAACGGAAGAATGGTGGACATCATCTTGGACGGCAGGATACAGGAGAGGCCGTGCCGAGCACGAGTGAACACGAGTGCAGCGGTGGACGCGACTCGCGCGGATGTGGTGGGGTTTGTTGCCGGACCCATCGGAAGAAAGGTGGCTGCGAAGGTGCGCCAGAGAGGTCGGCGGACATGGTACCCAGTGCGCCGTTTCCAAGTGCGCAGGATGGCCCGTCAACACACCAGAAAGAAGGGCAACTGGATGAGGGACCGTCAAGACCGGCGGTACTGTTGCAGAATTTCGAAGCAGGATGGCATACATCGTCCTACCCGGACCAAGGGACACTATCCAACAGCGATACCTAGGATCGTGCCTCCTGGAGAAGAGGTTCGATGGGTTAGTCCACCGGGGCGCAAGGGAGATGCCGCAGTGATAGTGCTGGTCGGGACGACCAGCTCTGAGGAGGGAGCAGTGTCACCGCGCCCGTCGCATCTAATTGCCGACAACAGCAGTGTCACCTATCGCATTATTGTCGGCACTACCGCAAAGGAGCCGAAGGAAAGAGACAGAGAATGGCCGCATTGTTGGGGCGCTTGCCGAAAGAGAGAAAAGGATAGAGACTACTGGAATCTTCTACTTTGTATCTCACCGCAATAAGTGAACGTTCCTGAAGCTTCCAGAATAGTGCCTGGGAGATATAAATAGCGGTAAAGTGTGAGAAGAGGAGTCAGACGTATGTGAAGGTTGAGGAGTCGTGCCGACGGAGATGAGTTAGTTCTTTGTGTTACGAATTCGGAGCCGTGCTGTTGGAGAACCGGAAAAAGACTTTCTTGCTGTTGCAACGAGTGTACAAGTTACTGTTTACGGAAATAAAAGTGTTTCTTTATCTCGACTACATCTGTCTACTTTACTTCACACCCAAAACCAAAAGTCACAATATGTAGGACCGTACGAGATTATAAGTAGCTTAAGGGACCTCCGCACAGATCAAGAAAGGAGAGCTCACAATAACTGAAACCCTTCCAGCATTTTGGTATTTGTTTCGTTAGACTGTATGAGTTTCCCTTGTTTGTTTACCTGTTTATATTTGTTGTGAATGTAGTGTTATTGTTTGAGTGTGGGAGTTTATGTGGGAGTTTATGTGGGAGTGTGCCTTGCGTATGGCGGGCTGTATACCACCACGGCGCTCATGTAGTTATTTCCTGCCTGACGTGTGGAGCGTATGTTGTGCACGAAAGTGTAGATTTCGTTTTCGTGTGTCTGTTGGATGGAAACGGTGTTAGGTGTTTGGTGTGGTATGTCTGTGGAACGTTTGTAGAGCATTTGTGGGATGCTTGCGGCGTGCTTGTGGTATGTTTCGTGTTTAATATTGGTGTGTGTTCTGTGCTTGTGTTCTTGTGTTGTCTGGCCAGTAGGGACTTTTGTTTTATGCGCATTTATTTTTCACAAGGCCTTGTTTATCTTATCTTGTTTATCTCGTTTAACTTGTATATATATTGTTTAACTTGTTTTAAATTGTCATTTGGAAGCAATTATATTTAATGATATTCAAGTTGGTTTAAATTGTTTTAATATTGTTATGCTTATTAAACAGTATATTGTATTGAGAGGTAGAACTGGAACTTAAAAATTCAATGCCACAACTGGGATTTGAACCACAGACCTTCCGCTTACCGGGCGAATGCTCTACCACTGAGCTATTGTGACAAACTGCCTGAATGGCATTAAATTCTCAAACCAGTTCGTATTTCTCCTGGTAAACCACAAAGGCAGTCTCACATCAGAGACAAATTACCTCAATGGTGACTTACTATTGTAAGTACTTTATATCCCAGGATTAAATAACCTTCAGATGGTAATTATTATTTATTTATGCCAACAAACTTAGTGTTGGTGTTTTTAAACACACGAGCCGTGTGTGGGAAAAGTTTGAGAGGTAGAACTGCAACTTAAAAATTCAGTGCCACAACTGGGATTTGAACCACAGACCTTCCGCTTACCGGGCGGATGCTCTACCACTGAGCTATTGTGACAAACTGCCAGAATGGCATTAAATTCTCAAACCAGTTCGTATTTCTCCTGGTAAACCACAAAGGCTTGTGTGTTTAAAAACACCAACAGTAAGTTTGTTGGCATAAATAAATAATAATTACCATCTGAAGGTTATTTAATCCTGGGATACAAAGTACTTACAATAGTAAGTCACATTGAGGTAATTTGTCTCTGATGTGAGACTGCCTTTGTGGTTTACCAGGAGAAATACGAACTGGTTTGAGAATGTAATGCCATTCTGGCAGTTTGTCACAATAGCTCAGTGGTAGAGCATCCGCCCGGTAAGCGGAAGGTCTGTGGTTCAAATCCCAGTTGTGGCATTGAATTTTTAAGTTCCAGTTCTACCTCTCAAACTTTGCCCACACACGGCTTGTGTGTTTAAAAACACCAACAGTAAGTTTGTTGGCATAAATAAATAATAAGTATACTGTATGTTATCACGCTTGGTGATTATAAATTGATTTAAATTGTTAAATTTACTGTGGGTTGTGTATTTGCCTGATGTCATCTACGATTTTGTGAAAGTTAAAGTGTTCATTCAATTTGATTTACGCCGAGGTGTTTTTTGGCAGCAGCCTATTTCAAGCCCGCGTTTTGTTGCTTTTCTGCTGGGTTTGCTCTGTGTCACAGCCTCGTCAGCTCCTGCTCATTACCTGTCCGGAAAGCACCTGACCACCGCAGCTTGGCACTGCGTAATGTTAAGCCTGGCTGTTACAAACGGTATGGAGTGTTACGGCAGCGGTAAGGTCCGCAATGGAGATCTCTGGAGGTCAGGGAGGTGACGATGGAATATGAAGGGCCTTGTGTGCGGCCCGCGTTTTGGGTTTTGGATACTCTCAGCGCCTGATTGCAACGAATGGGCATCTCTATGCTCAAAGCCAGGATTGGTGAACTTCTCTGGAACAACGACTGATCAGTACGCCCAGGAAGCTGCGCATCGTATCTCCCGTCCCCCCCCCCAAAAAAAAAGAAAAAAAAAAAGAAAGAAAACCAGAATCGTGCTCTCTGATGTGATAGTGACCAGTGGTGTTTGTGGTGACAATGCTTTCACAGTGACGTGTACAATGTCCTGGCGGTGTAAGGTGTATCCTTCCTAACATGATACTTCTCATACCATATTAGTATGTTCCTTTCTAGAATGGCAAGCGTGTGTTGTCAGATGGGGGCGGGAGTATTGTGCTGATCGCACTTCGTTTGTCTTATGCAGGCATATCTTTTGTTTCGCGACTCGGGTTTTTCCCGCTGGGAAGCGCTAGTGCTTTTTGTTGGGGTTCCTCTCGGTCTTACCGCTGGGGAGACAGTCAGTCGTGTGTCTCTCTTTTCTTGGTGCACAGGGTAAGTGTTTCCGTGTTCTTGTTTCCACTAAGGCTCAAGATATGTATTTTGGATTGGTTTTCTGACCGCCAATGCCTGGGAAATGACTTCTAGCGCGGATATGTTAAGGTTTAGGGAAGCAATTTTCGTAACCCGTAAGATATACACGTGAATTATCTGGGCACTTTCAGATATGCTAATACTACCCAACTCCCCGTTTGCTGGAATTGAATGCGGTAATGTGAAATTGTTATTCACCTGTATTTCTGTTCTGCGTTTCGCCTTCTATTTTGTTTAAAGGTCCATTAGGTCGATAAATCATTCATTTTACTAAATGTATAGCTTATTGATCTATAAAGGTTAAAGTTCTTGAAACTGTTATTGGTATTTTCTCTTGAATTCCTCCCCCCCCCCCCCTTTCACAATTGTACCTAGGCTCCTACGGTGCAAAATGGAAGTATGCCGACCATTGGTTAACACAAACCATTGCTTTATTTGCGACAAGCAATAGTCGTCGGTCTGCTTCAAGATAGTACTAACTGCCGAGAGTATTATGAGACACGTCCACGCATTGCAATTCAAAAAGAAAGCGTTTACCTCGTCGCGTTAGACTGATGAAGTCAAAAGAGTGTCTGCATCGGCCACTGGTATCAACTGAATTTCCGTATCATTTCTCTATTACACCAAACATTTGGAGACACTCACAAATGAGGTAAATACATTTGATCCCAAAAATTCTGAATCAATTAAAATTGATCAATATATATTAAAGAACTCAGAAGTATAAAGTAACCTTTCCTATATATCTACACATTTCTCTCATCTTCCATCTGCCATAACTTGTTTGGAAATCAACAACACTAAGTTGTCCCAATCGTTAAGTGCAATCTCTAAATTGAATTAAGTACCTGAAATCATTGGCAATGTAGTGAAGGAAAAGCATATATTATTGTTTTAAAAAACCCAGGATATGAAAAAAGTGAGTTTAAGAAATCTTAACAGGAAAACGTTCCCAACAGTCTACTGAAAAGCCACTCAGAGTTAATCAAATAGCAGCTTTTGTGTATGCACCTCTATCATCCTGTGATGTGGAGAGAAGTTGTTCGCGCTCTAAGGATATCTTAAGCAGCAACAATAGCGTCTAACAATGGAAAATGTAAAATATTTGGTGATCGTAAGCTGCAAAAAAAAGAAGTGGAGACATAGGAGAACTAAATATGAGTACTCATGCCGCTTTTATTTTTTCTTATATAAGGAAAATATATTCTGACCCTTTAATATAAATAATACTGTTTGCCAAGTTGAATCATTCGTTTGGTTTTTGCAATGTTTTAATTTTAGATTTCTTAAAAATTGGCTTGAATCTTTATTTTTTGTCTTAATAATGATGTATGAATATTTTATATGGGCATATTTAAGTGCATATTTTGGAGGTTTTCACTGCATAAGTGCATGCTTATTAAAGGGATTATAAGAGCATATAATTCCTGTCTCTGGTAATGTTCCACACATAGCTTGAAATCCTTGATAGCTTTAGATGTATATCTCTTTCTTTCTGTGAGCCTATTTCACATCCAAAGTATCTGAAACTTGAGACCTGTTCTAAAGGTTGATAGCTAAAATAATTTTAGATCTTATTTGTTGTTGCTGTTTACCACAAAAAGCCATTTCTTTGTTTTTGTTTTAGAAATGTTAAAATTACTCTTTACATTTAAGCTTATGTACAAATGGTTATTATCATACTTGCATTTCCATTTCAGGAGTGTGAATCAGAATGCCTAGACTGATCTAAACACATAACACTGAAACGGGTAAATTATCTGAGCGTCCGTCTGACTGCAAACCAGTCCAACGCAACGGTTTAAATGTGAGAACAAGGGTGCTATGTTTTTGTCGATTTCCAGTCAATTCAGACAATTTTCTGAAGGAAAATGAACTGAGGAAAAATTGAGACCAAAATAAGTTCATAAATAGGAACTGAATATTACAGGCCAGTACGAATAAAGTTACATGGCTCATTTTCGCAAAATGGCAATTTGACGAATCCCACACTTCACACCAGTGTGGCAAATACGAGTCCAGTCCAATTACTTTTTAATTTCACTTTACTTTTTATCACAAATACACAGTTCTCTTCTACTGACGTTAACACAGTATACAGTGTTCCTCATGTACACTTCCGTTCTGCGAGGCGAGTGCAACTCTAACCTTGGCCACCAGGTGTCCCTGTCCAGGCCCACGCTATCCCGTCCACCCCTGGCACCCAGTTCCTGGAAACTGCGTCGGCTCTTCCTTCCAGGACGCTAAGACGTTCCCCGATGTCTTCCACGACTTTCGCGTCCTGGCAGAGGTCTCCAGTCCTCGCACCGAGCTCTTCCGGGACTTCCTTCATGCCGACCAGTTCCTGATCAATATTTGCCAATAGCTCCATCCTCATCATTTCCATTTCGGAGTTCACTTCTGTCCTCACTTCTGCCTTCACACACTCCATTCAACTCGATCTTTTCTATTGATGAATTCACTGCTTCCAATCTTATCCATGCCGATATTCACGTTCTTCAATTGGAATTTAATTTCGCTCTCCATCTTGCCTATTCCGGTTTTCATTTCTTCCATTCCCGAGTTTACATTTCCCAATTTTGCCTCCATTTTCTCCATTCACTTTCTTCAATTCGAAATTCATGCTCTTTATTTCTGTTAATAATTCTCCCATCATCTCCTGCATGGTTGCGTTTACACCTCACTTCTGACACCAGAGTGACAAAAGCGACAAAATTCTAGTTCAATTACTTTTTGTGTCGCTTTATCTTTTTCTTCCAAAATTGTATCACAGCAAAATACGCAGTTCTCAAATACAAAATCTACAGTCTCTCATGGTATTACAACTCACAACTGTTTTCTTCTTGCAGTCTTCACTCACCCGTTTCACTGTCTCTCTTCACTTTCTCTGTCTCTCATGTAGTAACTCGACGCGACGTATCCTTCACGATTACGGTACCACACACACAGATCTCTCGCACTGACATACTGACCGACTGATATTTGTAACCAACTCCTTATATATCGGAGACAACGTCATGTGGTCCTTCCTGGAACTTCTATAAATACGGCGGCCGCCATATGCCTTTCGAAGGTACCAGCAATCCTTTATTAAGCTGCAAGCTCATTGTTGTTACTCACTGACACACAAACTGTCCCGCGAGGCGCCTGATCTTGAGCGCCTTTGTTTTTTCGCCACCCTAGTATGTGGTGTGAAGTACATAGTTTTGCCCCGACCATTCGTTGTTGTGCGCCGGATCAGGCGCAAAAATATAAGCTTAAGCAATTTAACAGGCAGTTGTTTTTAGGCCAGGTTATTATCTACAGTCTACAAAGGTATTCAACCCTTTCTATAGAAAATGGTTATTACCACAAAAAGTAAACAAATAAATAAATAAAAATAAAATCTGCGTATATATATAGTCCTGGCATCTAGAGGCTACATCAGGACATAGTATCCAGCGATTATATTTTTATTCAATTTATTTTCAATTCTGCACATATAAATACATTTGCAGATCAAATAACTACCAAATTAAGAAAGCAATTAAACAACCTTCTCATTGAAGTCCAGTATTCTCTTCTCCTGTTCCCTCTAGTTCCATATTTTCTCGTGGTTCCATTTGCTGTCCAACTTCTAGCGATCTCACTTCTTGATGTTGAACAGCTGTCGAAGAATGAATGGTTTTATTTGATCTTCGAGGTATCGTTTCTTCAGGTTCAATTCTTATTTCTTCTTCTTTTTTATCCCTTGGAGTTGTCGATATTCCTCCATAACATCTCTTCTAGTAACAAGAAGTCTTCGTTGTTCCGCACTTGCATTTCCATTTAAGTAGTTTGCATCAGCATGCCTTGATTCATTTAGATGCATTATTTTCAAGCAAGTTAATAAACTAAACGCCCATATGTCTATAGAGTAACCGTCAATTCCGTTGTAGTGCAATGATAAGTGTTGAAATGTGAGAACAAGGGCCCCTTGCTTTTGCCGATTTCCGGCCAATTCAGACAACTTTCAGTCGGAAGGAAAATGAACTCCGGAGAAACTGAGATCAACAGTAAGTTCTTAAAGGATAACTCAGATATCATAAGTTAGTCAGAATGGTTACATCGCTCTTAATGATTACAGTGCCCAAAGAAAATAAAATAAAAATAATCTGATGTGTTGTACTCACATGACTTTCTCTAATATTGTACTAACCATTCTTACAAACAGATATATCTTCTTCGTGTTAGTTAAGATAAACATTTCTACAAATTATCTGATTGCTTATTTCCTTTTAGGTGCAAGGGGAATATTAGAATACATTAGGCTTTTTGCGATAGTCAAATCTTTTAAAGCTTTGAGATTTCGTTCTCTTTGCACACTTAACATATAAAAAAATGATTAACGATGTTCCATTTCCCGAAAGTTTCAAGTTTTCCAAACCTCGCACACATAACAAGGAATATCTCCGAAATGGTTCACCCTACAAGAAAATTTATTCAGACATAAATTCTGTATTTTAGTAAGATCTACATTTTTTGTGCAGCATAATTTGGTCTACCTCTAACGGTTTACCAGTTATGCAAAAGTGTTCCAGAGTAAATACGACTACAGAGGCTATAGTCAGAAAACTCATTTTATTTGTCATAAAAATATCTCAAACATATGACATTTTAATCAAAATCGTTACAGCCATTTTCAAGAAAATCAAAATTTTCGAAAAATTTTCCATGTAAAGAGTGGTTTAGTGTGAGACTATTTTCTTCAAAATCTTAGTGTCGCATCCTTGAAAGACATTAAAATTAAATACCAAATTTGGTTTTTAACCGACTTTTCGTTTTTGAGTTATGCTGCCCACAGGCTGACAGACACACGAACACACACACACACACACACACACACACACACACACACACACACACACACACACACACACACACACACACACACACACACACATACACACACACTCGCGGACCTTTTTCCAAAAATACTTTTTTTTTTAGCTTCAGGGGGTACAAAAATATTTTCGGTGAAATCTCAATATCGAATTTTTGGGTGGAATACAATACTTGCCCTACTTACCGGTAGAGAAAGTAATAAGATGCAACACTCACTATAAACCAAAAAGGCGTATTCGTCAGCGAAAGCCTGTCACAATTCAGTCCACCATAACCGAAAACAAAGACAAAACGAGGTACAACCCATGGCATACGAGAAGAAAGATCAAACAACATGACGTGGGCGTTTGGAGAAATACTATGAAATTGAGCCAAGGGAAAATTACTCAACTCATTTTTATTACAGAGAATCTGTTATAGAGGACACAGTTTATCGGCAGTTCCCAAGAGTTCAATATGGCCGACATTACACTAAACAGCAGACGAAGTACCCCTAAAAGGGGTCCTACCAAAGTACATAAGAAAGGGATTTCTAGCCTCACATATCACAGTAACATGCTTTCAAACGATAATAATGCTTGAACATTGTTACAACACAACGCTAGAACCTACTCACTTTCGGCAAATCCTGTTCTACAATAATACTTTTGGATGACATAATTTCCGTATGCTAAATGTGGTATAATACACTACTGTGTGGTGAACATAAAAATAACAGTAACTATTGCTGCATATACCTACTAAACTAACTAAACCCCGGCGCGACAGCCCACAAGCGGCCAAGGCCTACCGCCCAGCCGCTGCGTCCCCCACCTCTGCCCACTACAGGCGTCATTGGTGAGGTGCAGTATTGGAGGGTGGGACGTGGTCAGCGCCCCGAGCCCTCCCGGCCGGTTATGCGGTCTTCTAAAGCTGGGGCCGCTACTTCTCTATCAAGTAGCTCCTCAATTGGTCCCCCCGGGACCTAAAGGCTGAGGCTGAGTGCACCCCGTGCCAGACCTCCCAGAGGGGATAAAATCTCCATGCTGGTACCGGGGATCGAACCCGGGTCCTCCGCGCCAGAGGCAAGCGCGCTACCAACTGCGCTACGGAGGCGGTCATATACCTACTGCTCTAAAACACTTAACGACAAAATAACGTAAACACGAGCGTTAATTGATTGATTGATTGATTAATTAATGCGGCGTCTAAACAGAATCCTGTTTCAAAATCTGTTGGTTGGCCTCTCTGCAACGCGTTCATAAACAAGGACTTCTGTGGCAACATAACGGTGCAATAACACCAGCTACGGCCGTAGCTTTATCATGGTTGCATGTTACGAACAGTTGGCGGCACTAATGCAACCTAACAGATGGAATATCACCAACTATAACAAGGCTGCACCTTTATGGGGGGGAAATATCAAGGTTTTTTCTTTTTCTTTTTTCTTTTTTTGGGTGGCGGGGTATTTCAATAAGCTGTGCCTAGTGCCTATGAAAATGCTTCTTAACATCGTAACAGAGAATCACAGTCCATATACCGCACTTGTATGCCTGGAAAATCAATATATAGTTGAACCTACTTTATGCGTAACCTAGTTCTACGTAATTCGCATTTATGCGTTAACTTTTTGTAGGTCCCGGCGAAATGTGATTTAGAAACGTGGTAATAAAACCTTATTTATACGTAATGCATTTATAGTAACTCGTAGTATACATATTCAATTTTAGCGAAATACAACTGAGTTTTACGTAATTATAATGAGCATACGAGTTACGCAATCTTAAAGGAAACTCAAGACTCATTTTCCTTATCTCTGTTGACTAGGACCCAACCTGAACGGACGACAGTTGTAGCAACAAACGAGATGTAAACATAAGCGTTTTCGGTATCTGGTGTTCACTGTTGAACATCGGTTTTGTCTTTCAGTTCTCAGTTGCTTTTAACCAGTCATGGAGAACAGAAAAAGGAAATGGTACACACTAGATCATAAAGTAAAATTCATACGAGAGGTGAAACTTAATCCACGCAAAACCAAAAACAAATTGCTCAGATTTAGAAATTGCTAATATCTGGCTACATAGTAAATAGTGCAAAATGAGATGCATGCACTTAATGCAAGAAAAGTGAAACAAGGCCAATTAACTGATTTCGTTAAAGGAAGACCAAGTTAAAAATAATGTTTTGTTAATATATATCTTTGTTGGTTGTAAACTTTTACACATGTAGGTCCACTATGTTGCTTTTTCAAAAAGAAAAAAAAAAAAAAAAAAAAAAAAAGAATGAAAGAAAAGGTGCATTAGAAGAATCTGAGTTTTAAATGATTCTGAGCTACAAGTAATCTTTCCTGTTCCCCTTGATGTATGTATAAATCAGGTTCAACTGTATCTCGTGAGATTCTTAGTTATATATTCCTATATTCATTCGAATTACCAAAGGGACCACATGTATACGGTGGCCGTTAAAACTTCTGCGTCATAGAATATAGAGTATTAAAGCCACATTTAGACATAAAATATTGTCCCAGAAGGATGCAACCTTTTCGACTAATAGATAACAGAAAACTCAGTATTTTGTTGGTCCATCACGCACAGCAGTGACATCTGTGACCGAGAGTCGCAAAAAGAGGAGACATTCAATGTTACTTTGTGTTGCGTCAGTGTTGCAGTTTCCAACCTTACCAAACTTCACCTCTTGCGGATAGTGGCGTAGGAATCATTTTCAAACAGGATCAAATGTATTCAATAAACGAGAGTACTTCACAACGCGGGTATTACGGAAGAAGTAATGCATAATCAGAATTATTAGACTATGTGTTCTGAGGCCCCCTGAATGAAAAACAAGCATTTTTAGAAAAATGTCCGCGCGGGAGTGCGTGTGTATGTGTGTGCGTGTATCTGTCTGTGTGACTGTGTCAGTCTGGGGACAGCACAAGTCAAAAATGAAAGGTCGGTTACAAACCAAAGTTGATGTTCAATTTTAATGTCTTTTAAGGATGCGTCACGAAGATTTTGAAGAAAATTCCTCCACCCTAAACTACCTTGTATATGGAACATTTTGATTTTATGGAAAAGGACTAACGATTTTGATTAAAATGCCATATTTTTTAGATATTTTTATGAGAAATTATATGTATATCTTGAATTTTCTGGCTATATCCTATGTGGTACTGTTTACTTTGAATGACTTTTGCATAACTGCTAAACCGTAAGATACAGACCAAATCTTATTATAGAAAAATTAAGATCCTACTGAAACACACAATTTATGTATATATATATTTTTAGAGTGAACCATTTCGGAGATATTCCTTCTTATTGGTGTGAGATTTGGAAAACATATTTCCGTCGAATGGAACATCGTTATTCTGAAAGTTTTAAGAGATTTGACTATCGCTAAAAGCCTACTGTATTCCCCATATTCCCCTTGCACCTACAACGAAATACGCAATGAGATATTTTCTGCAAATGTTTATCTCGACTAACACGAAGGAGATATAGGAATAAAAGTTTGTATGAGTGGTTAACCCTAAAGTAGAGAAAGGTATGTAAGGGTAACACATCAGATTTTTTATGCCCTTTTCTGTTTTGTGCACGATACAATCGTGTGTTCTGTTGGGTCTGTTTCAGTGAAATAGGGCACTTTTCATTTTATACTGTCACCGCGCCCGCCGCATCTAATTGCCGACAGCAGCAGTGTCACCCATCGCATTATTGTCGGCACTACCGCAAAGGAGCCGAAGGAAAGAGACAGAGAATGGCCGCATTGTTGGGGCGCTTGCTGAAAGAGAGAAAAGGATAGAAGATTCTGGAATCTTCCTCTTTGTATTCCACCGAATAACTGAACTTTCCAGAATAGTGCCTGGGAGATATAAATAGCGGTAAAGTCCAGACAGTCAGTCAGACGTATGTGAAGCGTTGAGTAGTGCCGACGGAGAACAGTCAGACGTATGTGAAGGTTGAGTAGTCGTGCCGACGGAGACGGACAGACGATGTGAAGCGTTGTGCCGACGGAGAAGAGTTAGTTCTTTGTGTTACGAATTCGGAGTCGTGCTGTTGGAGAATCGGAAAAGACTTTCTTGCTGTTGCAACGAGTGTACAAGTTACTGTTTACGGAAATAAAAGTGTTTCTTTATCTAGACTACATCTGTCTACTTTACTTCACACCCGCAACCAAAAGTCACAATACTGAACCAATATACAGCAGACAGCTTCTAAAACATGCGCGTGAGAAATAACCACTTCTCTATGTGGTCTCTAACCATCGTTTCGTTTTGGGTATCAGCGTTTTGTGCAGTTAAAGTTCCCATTTCCAGTTTTGGTGCCAAATCTCCATACTCTTCTCTCTTCTCCTTTTTTGTGCTTTCCGATTCCCTAATTGTTTGTACATTCATTCCTTCACAACAAATGTATGAATATGTGTCCACAATTATTTTAGTTGCTTTCGTATATATAGTTCTATAGGCACCAGTTACTTGAACTACAATGTTCTTGTCTGCCTTTGTGTTCCTTTTACTTCTTATTTTGATGTACCACAAAGAATAATTGAAGTAGTAATACTATTACGTATTTTCCTTTCACTTTACCATGAGTATCTCAAATTTGGAAGTTGACTCAATAACACTTATAACACGTCTTTTCCATTGCATCATTATGATAGGTCCACCTATATTCACATTTTACGCCACCCTGATAGCAAGAAGTATCCAATGTTTTACATTTTTAATTCTACATTTCCAATTTGAATCGTGATTTATATTATCATTCAATTTCCTAAGAGCATTAGAGATTCTGTTCTTGCAGAACTAGATGTAAACCTTTTCCAATGATCCAAAATTCAAATTTACCAACATTCCATTCCATTTGATCTTCTAATTTATCTTTATTTTAGCTAGTGATTCTTATCATTGCTGGATCGGCAGCATATAGTCATCGAGGTCGCTTCGAAGTCGGGGTTCATACCCAGTGGAGGACAACGGTGGCTTCAGAGCAAAATTAAGCAGTATTACATGCCCAATATAAAACGATACTCTGAGAACCGTAGAAGTTAAAAGTGTCCATAATTAAACCAAAAGCAAAAAGTAAACGTGTCAGTGTTGGTACCAATCTTTGTACATATATACAGTGTGCAGATTTTACAAGTAGCTATTTCAGTCAGCAATTTTTCTGGCTCTTTCTACAATGCTGTTCACTGCCTGAATTACATTAATTTTCGTCATTCGTTTGCGGATCTATTTGCCAACTATCTAGAAGAGATTTTTCAACCTTTATCTGGACAAACTTCTGAAGAGGACATTAAACATGGGAAGAAAAGGGAAGGCAAAGATCTTAGGCGTGTAACGCTCAAAGAATTAAAACGTGAAATCCACCAGAATATAAATGCAAAAAAAGCGCCAGGATATGATTTAATCACCGGACACATTCTTAAAGAATTGCCACAAAAAGCTCTTATCAAGCTATTACATATGATAAATACTGCATTAAGACTTAAATATATCCCAAGTCAATGGAAGGTAGCAGAAGTACTCATGATCCTTAAACCTGGAAAAAATCCTAATGAAAAGGAATCATACAGACCGATTTCACTCCTATCCCAATTAGCTAAACTGTTTGAAAAGTTATTGTTAAAGCAATTAAAACCTATAATAGAGGAAAGTAAATTAATACCAGAACACCAGTTTGGATTTAGAAATAAACATTCAACAATTGATCAAGTACATCGTATAGTCGATGTCATAGAAAGAACGTTAGAGGAAAAGAAAATATGTTCTGGAGTATTCCTGGACGTGGCCAAAGCGTTTGATAAAGTCTGGCACAAAGGTTTAATTTTTAAGCTCCAACGAGATCTACCTGACCACTTCTATCAAATATTGTTATCATACATTGAAGGGAGATATTTCCGAGTTAAATATGGGAATGAATACTCTGAATTAAAGAATATAGCTGCTGGAGTACCCCAAGGAAGCGTCTTAGGGCCAGTACTATACCTCATATTTACTAGGGATATTCCAAACCTAGATAATACAACCATGGCCACCTTCGCTGATGATACAGGAATTATGGCAGTTGGACATACAGTAGAGGAATCTACACAGAAATTACAGAAAGCTGTCAATAAGGTTAACGAGTGGACGAAGAAGTGGCGTATAAAATTAAATGAATCTAAATCTGTACATATTAACTTTACAAATAAGAAAACTCAGATACTACCAATAAAAATAAATAACCAAACTATTCCCCAAGCACAAACAGTGAAGTATCTAGGAATGACACTAGACTCAAAATTAAATTGGAGAAAGCATATAGAAACTAAAAGAAAAGAATTAAATATCAAATATAAGAAACTTTATTGGCTCATTGGGAGAAATTCCGAACTTGACATATACAATAAGTTATTAATTTACAAGCAGGTGTTAAAGCCAGTCTGGACCTATGGGATACAGCTTTGGGGCTGCGCTAAGTCGACCAACATAAAACACATACAGACTTTTCAAAATAAAGTTTTGAGAACAATAGTTAATGCACCATGGTATGTACGAAATGATGACATACATAGAGATCTCAAAATCGACACTGTTATACAAGAAATAAAAAAGACTGCAACGAAACATCATTTAAAAGTGCAGCACCATGAAAACAAAGAGATGTTGAAAGTTCTTAGTAACTGTGAAGTTCGAAGACTGAAAAGAACAAAGCCAGATGACTTAATGTGAGACCGCAAGAACTATGTGTAAACTATGGGAGCCTTCAATGGAAGACTCGCCTTTATATGTGAACCTATTTAAGAAGAAAATATTACTAGATAAGCCTTTGCTTAGTTGTAATTTGATTAAAAAAAAAAAAAAATTCGTTTGCGGAATCTAAATTGTTCAGGTGAAAGATCAAAATTTATTGATTATCCCTTCCAACAGCCTAACTATTCCATTGAACAAGTATATATATATATATATCTTTAGAATTTATTTTCATGTATCTTAGTGCCTTTTTTCAATAGTGTGACTGTTTTCCTTTCATTTGGGGAAACGTATATGACAATAATTTTGCTATTTAGAGTTTGCTAACTAGCCCTGGCTAGTTTAACGCAACAGCTTTTAGAACATCTGTAGAAATTTCTTCTGGTTCAGTTGCTCTGCTTGGAATTACTACTTGTCCCACATCTCTGATCTCAATAGTGCATATTGGAATATGTCTATGGCAGTAACTATTCTGAACAATATTATCGTTTTAAGTACTGGAAAAAGTTGGCTTATTTTGTTCATCGGTGGCTTCTATTTGTGATTCAAAACCAGTTTGTAAACTGCGCTCCATAGGTATTAATTAACTTCCACACAAAGCGAGCTCCATTCACCTCTTTTAGCTATCGCATTTTCAAAGTGATTAATATTCTCTATTAGTACATTGCTGAAATTTGTTATTCCTGTTTGTTCTAGTTAATACTCTTCCACCCCTAATTGACACTTTTGTTATAATCTGAAGGTTCCAGCAGAAGTCATTTCTACGCCGTGTGTAGGCATTTTCCTTTACTAATACAAATTGCGAGCTCTTATTATGCAATTAATCTATTCATGTGCCTGGTTGGCAAAGTTAGGACAATTTATATGTTGTTACATTTTGTAACTATCAGTTGTTTATTTTCTTCTGTATATTACCAATCATTTTTCCGTTCTTTATTCCTTGTTTCCCGTATCATTACCACCAAATACTCAAACATCTATTCTTAACCAGCAAATGCCTAATGAACCTGACGAAAGTTAAACTATACGATCCATCATTGGTTTTTAACGACTAGTCAAAGTGATAAAATAATCTTCACTAACCCATTCTGTCACTACCCTGTCTTTACTCCCTTCTGTTGGTGATCCCAAAAGAGAGATTTATAGTAAAAATATGCACCGACCAAAATATGTTCTTGTGTTGCTATTATCATTTATTATATGCACAAAATATTAAAGTATCTGTTTATTACATACCTGAGTAATAAGCCTAATTAGTAGGGCTCGGAAGTTCATGCCCTAAAAACACTGAAATATGTATGCAAATATGCTCTTAAAAACAGGAAAATATGCCATGAAATATGCACTATTTAACTAAAACAATGTTCCTTTGCAGTAGAAAAGACGAGTTAGTATAATATAAATAAGTAAAGTTACCTTATTCCTTAGAGGTTGAAGCAGAAGTGGTCTCACCGCTAGTATTAACTGCTAATTTGCAGTTGACAACCAACATTTTGCACAAATTTTCAACTGTAAAACATCGTCTGTTGTCTTTTTTGACGTGAAAAACTTCTCTCCACGTCACAAGATGTTATCGGGGCATATTTAAATGATGTTAACTGCTTCACAGAGAGAGTCAAGTCTCTTGGTGTGACATGGTTTTCTTTCGAGGATGTCTTGAATATCGCACCTCTGTTCATAACCAGAATTTTTTGAAATTACATAATTCACTTTCTCTTTCACTTTTTGTCCTGTGCAACCAGGAACCGAACTTAGATCACATATTGTTTTTTCAAAGACAGTCAGTGATACATGCAAAGGAGATCCTACAGCTTCCAATGCCGTTATGGCTGTTGGTAAGAAAGAAAAATGGGCCGATATGAAACTAAGATCCTCTTTAAAACCAGTGCCTGACAGAATATTTTGCGCAGCTTCTATTGATGATGTACCTTTCGAGTCCAATGAATTAACAACCTCTTAGACTATTTCTATGTGCTCAGCATAATATAAAACTGCATCGACCATGTTCCCCATCGAGTTAACACTGGTGCAGGGGGAAGTCGAATATTAGGTGCTGTTGATCTAAACAACTTAATTCTTTTAGGAAATTTAACAAAAATTATCTTTGTACTGGACACAAATCTATCTACCAATGGGAAATAATCACGCATTGTCTCAGAAATGCGATGAAGAGCGTGTTCCAAACAAGTTGTATGAAATAAGTTAGGAAAAACATATTTCCCAGTTTATCCTGATTTTACCATATAAGGACCTGCATCAGTAACAAATGAAAGTAACCGGTCGTATTTGATTCCACATGGCCATAGTAATTTCAAAGAGTCCATCACAAACTGGGTCACAGTTACATTGTCACAATTCGCACACATTAAGAAGATAAGGTGTAGTCTTTTGTTCATTATTTAAGGCACCCACGATTATATTAGCAATAGAACGGCGCTCAGAATCAGGGATATCATAAACAGGACAGCCACACAAACTGATCCGCTAAATTATTTTGTATATTTGACAATACGTTATTGTAACAATGCCCTAAATAAGTCTTACGCAGTGTACTTTCTCCAGGCACATATTGTCGAGTGCACTTGACAAGAAAGTTTTTAAATGTCTGATTATTAATTTTGAACAAAGGAATATCAGCAGCTAAAAATGCTTGGCACAGGTCATAGGAAAATTCAGTAACCCTACTTCCTAAACACTTTACTAAGTGTTTTTGAACAAGTCCTTTGTTTGCGAGTTTTCTGATTAAATTCTCCTTATGTTTTGCTGTGTTTATGTGCCGAACTATTTGAAATCTTTTCCCACTCCCTATATTTTTGGCACACGCTCCACAAATCTGCCCTCTTCTCTGTAGATATTAAATCACGCGAAAACTCTTTCTGTAAATTAATTAATCTAGCACTCTAGGTTGATTTTATTTTCGGCATTTGAAGAGCTTTTTAACATTTTATACGCCTAATTTAATTTGGTGGCAACCAGTTCACAACACTGTTATGTTTGAAGACCACGACAGAATTACTGCTGGGGAAGCAAGCGTTGCGATAATCGTGCTGCTCAAAACGTTGACCTGCACTTTATCTTTGTAAATATAAACCTCTCAGATAACGCACTGATTATTCTTTACGCACATACATATATTGAAAGGATGGAAACGGGGAATTCACTGCATGACAACATAACTCAGGATTAGTTCTCGTCACCTCGTGGATTGCATCATCATGTGCAATACTATCAATATGAAAAATATAATCCAGATGGAAAAAAATAATAAAAAAGCATAACAATCATTAAAATATGCAATATAGGGGCTATAATATTGAAATAATATGCATTTATCAAAAATCCGGAAAATATGCAGTTATATGCACCATAAAATCATGTCGAAATAACTGAAAATTCCATGATTCGTGCACATAATGTAAAAGCATACATTTTTAACCGCTATGAAAAAACATGCAAACGCATGAACTTCTTAGCCCTACTAATTAGTATATAATCGTCACCTCCTTCGTTGTTTCTCATTATATGTTTAGTATATAACTATACAGTTCTATCTTGACACCCGTCAACCAGTTTGAACTATGTTTTCACATAAGCTTATTGGAGTTTGCTACCATATAGTGCTTGACCTCAATCGGTATAGTCTGCTGCTATGACCTTTCACTTAAATAACTTCCATTTAACATACTTTATTAGACCTTCCTTCTTTCCTTTTTATTGTTCTCTATAGATATCTAGGATATCGCGTTCCGACTTACTTCTATTGCCTATACAAACATACATACCGGATGGAAGGTACTGCTCGGGTCATCCATTAACCAGGGATTCTACACGTCACTCAAAATTGAATTTCTATGAGCGATTTGGCAACGTTAGGTTAACATTGAATTGTGACTAAATTCATTTGTATTGCGATAGAAATGCAGTACAGCATTGTTCAAACAATGTTTGCGTGACAGTTTTGCAATGATAAAATATTTATGTCCATGCACCAATAAGCTAGATGGCTCCAAATATAGCCACACACCTTTTTCGGAGAACCTGTTCTTTATTGGCAATATTGTATTGAACATATTGGTTACACTCATCATGTAGAATCCCTGGTTAACATATTGTGCGAGCAGTACCTTACACCCGGTATATAAAACGTGTGCTCGTTTGTGCATTTGTTGCTCTGCTGTCCCATCTCTCCCAAGTTATGACAGACTTCTGTTGGTTGTCATTTCACGCTGCTTGCTATATGATCTCTTTCATGACGTGTGTAACATCTACGCAGAACATTGGCTTCTCTCACTTTCCATCTGTCCCATCCTTGTACTACATATGAAGTAACACTTATATGTGGCTCTTTTCTGCAAGTTTAATTTGTAGTTCATTCATTTGTATCGCTTCTTTGACCTTATTTTCGTTATAGTTTCATATATATATTTAGTACTATCACAGTTTGTGTTACTGTTTTAGGATTTAGTTTAAAGATATTAGAAAGTATCTAAATATCTCTCTAAAACTAAACCCCGGCGCGACAGCCCACGAGGGGCCAAGGCCTACATCCCAGCCGCTGCGTCCCCACCCCCACCTCTGCCCACTACAGGCGTCATTGGTGAGGTGCAGTACTGGAGGGTGGGACGTGGTCAGCGCCCCGAGCCCTCCCGGCCAGTTATGCGGTCTTCTAGACCTGGGGAATATCTCTCTATTGATGGATTATTTCTGCCTGGGATTTCTACTTCGTACATTCCTCAATTATAATGTTTCAACATAGGAATTTAAAAGCAATAAGGGCTGAGCTAAACATAACCGGTTTGTCAACGTAAATATGGTATATTCGTAAGCAATTATTACATTGTTTACGTATTCTTTCTATGAAATATCAGAAAATACAGCAGTTATTTTATTTTGTATTTAACATGTCGGTCAATCAGAAATGTGATGAGAACCATCGTAGTGAGACATAGAGGAGCAGTTTTCTTCAACATGCAGACAGACACATTTGTAAGATCCCGGACGGAGAGTAGTGGGATATAAGACCTTAGTGAGAAGAATAATTTGATGGATGCTAAAGTTGTGGTGAAATAATCAGTAAAATACAAAATTTGAAAACAAATTCTCAGAGAATTTGTAATTTAATAGATGTTTAAAATATAACTGGCTAAAAGAAAAATTATTTTTATGGATTACGAAAGTAGAATGTTCACTGTTTCCTTATATGTTCTTGCTAACAGCCAGAGCATTCGGTCCATAGTATTTCATAAGCTATTTAACTCTGATGCATGGTTTATACAGGTGATTCAAAAGTTCATTGACATTTTCGTGAAAACAATGTTTTATGTCAGACCTTTTATAATATATGGAAAGTAATGACTACTAGATGGCCGCCTCCGTAGCGCAGCTGGCAGCGCGCTTGCCTGTGGCGCGGAGGACCCGGGTTCGATCCCCGGTACCAGCATGGGGATTTTATCCCCTCTGGGAGGTCTGGCACGGGGTGCACTCAGCCTCGTTAGGTCCCGGGGGGACCAATTGAGGAGCTACTTGATGGAGAAGTAGCGGCCCCAGGTCGAGAAGACCGCATAACTGGCCGGGAGGGCTCGGGGCGCTGACCACGTCCCACCCTCCAGTACTGCACCTCACCAATGACGCCTGTAGTGGGCAGAGGTGGGGTACGCAGCGGCTGGGCGGTAGGCCTTGGCCCTTCGTGGGCTGTCGCGCGGGGTTTACATTACATTTACATTTACAATGACTACTAGATGAGCAGCTCAGTACATTTCAATTTGGTGACCCTCTAAGTCACGGCACAGACTCCATCTTTGTTGTGTAGATCAAAATACCTTTGTCGGCATAGCTGGCGTGATTGTAGCTACCGCTACAGCTATTCAGTTCTTCAATTGCTGTAAGGTGCTGATCTTTACTGCATACACTTTGGACTTGACGAAACCCTAGACAAAGAAGTCTAGTGATGTCAGATCTAGAGAGTGGGCCGCTCATATTCCCGGTGAACCGCGACCAATCACCCTACCAGGGAAAACTTCTGTGAGGTGGTCACGAACAATTATGGCAAATGGGGTGATGCACCATCTTGCCGGAAAACCGCACTATCTTGTCGGGCCCTAATGCCCTAGTTTTCGACGGGCCCTAACGCTCCAACACTCCCTCACTCATTCTGAGTATCTTGTACTGCATCCTGTGCCAGCTGCGGTTCCAGGAATTGTAGCATGTCAAGATACAAATTCCATTTACTGATAGTTCTACAAACATGAAAGGCCCGTAAATTCTTGGTTTTGTCATTCCCAGCCGCATGTTTACGTTCGGTTTGTCTCTCTGCAACCTTTGTATGGCTTTTGGCTCTTCGTCTGCCCAAATCCTACAACTACGCCAATTGACATGTACACATGTGTGGAATACTGCCTCATCACTGAACAACACATGTTCCATGAGGTCTTCATTTTCAATGGCATTTAACAAGTCATCACACATAGCAAGTCCAGCTGCATAGTCCTCTGGTTCAAGCTTGTGCGTGTGCTTGTGCTTGTGATGTGATAAGGGAATTTGTGCAGTTTGAAGCGCAAGGTGCGCCATACTGTGCTTTTGGACATACCTAGCTCGCTGCCGAGTCTTCTGGTTGACGCACCGGGACTCCATGTGATGATATCCCGTATGGTTTGCACGTCTTCTGGTGTTGTAGCCGACCTCCCACTATGTACTTCATCAGCAACAGATCCCGTCCGTTTCAGATTCAATACCAGATCTTAATAGCTTGCCTGCTAGGACCTGATTTCCTGAAGTTTCTAGTGAATTATTCTTGGACCTGCTTGTAAGTCAATCCTCGGATACAAACGAAAACGACAGCTAATCTCTCCTCTATTATCAGTACACTTTCCAATTACCTATAACATAAATGCATAAATTGACGATATGAGGAAAATGTCAAGAAACCTTTGAATCGCCTTGTATTAGTAGGCTGGAGGGTAGAAAATGACTGAGGATTCTGGCAGGAGAACTTGAGCTGCCAGGAGAATATTGGCGTCCTTTGATCTACCGTTCGAATAGAAACACATGAATCATTTCCCGGTTTAAACCGCGAAGTTAGATAATACTTGTTTTATTAGTCACAGGCAATTTCCTTTCATCTACTCTTTTAAATGTCTTACTTTAACTAACTCTTAAAAATGCATATAAAATTAATGTCCTTACTAACTACTCGTGTAATAACATTAATATTTTGAAAGCCCTATGTATCCAAATATTACCAATGTTTTGGGAGTATTAAGGATAAAGTGTAGAGGAAAAGTTCACAAGGTCTGGATGGGCCAAACAATGACATTGCCTTATTTCTAAAAAGTAATTAAGGTACTTGCGCCAGTGACATAAGTGGCTTGCTATCTAAATACTATCGTCATAGTGTCCTAGGATTAGGCCTATCGGCCTCTTCTGCTTCAGAATTTCATCTCTATAAGAAAATTCCAAAGGTCCTCTTTTGTGTTGCAATACAGCTTTTGCTATTCTATTATTTGTTCCAAATTGGTAATGGTCTCTCCGTTTCATTCTATATAGCTCAGCTGTAATACATACCACATTTAATTCTTGTATAATATCCGTTCTTCTTTTATAATTCAGTAACAAATATACAAAAACTTCAACTCTCATGATACAATTTGTGGTGGTTGGTCTGATATTAAGACATTCGTTACCATAGAGTTGCATTGCGTACAGCAATTTAATGTCTCTCTTAGCATTTAATGTTTTAATATTAATTTAACGTTTCCACACAACGTTGTATGTCTGAATATAGCCAGCCTTTGCACCACAAAATCTGACCTAGTAAACTTCAAATTGCTTCATAGTACCAGTTTTATTCAACTGCTGTTGGTCAATTGGTCTTCAGTTTTCTTCTTATAAGGTGATCATGAGCAAATAATAGTGTAATAAAATGGATTGCAACAAGAGCCCCGATGTTAGGCAAAATGCCTATTCTTAATCACTCAGCTCTTTTTTATAAATTTGAAGCTGCTTATTTTTGCATATTTTAACAATGTCTCTAAATGCCTATTTCCGAATTTTTGTGCAGAGAAACCCCATATTATTGAAAATTTCGATTAAAATGTTTGACACACACAATTTGCATCTCATTGGCTCTTGACATGGTGCACATTACTTAAATTTGCTTTTAGTCACTGTAGGATGTCCATAATGGCGACGATGTTTAAATGTAAATGCTTCTACTGCATTTGTCTGATTATTATTTGTTGTACACCCTTTACTGTCCTAATTCCTATAGACCACGTGTTGTTGCATTTCTTGGAAGTCAGTGTGACTTTTCTGTAAAGGGTTTAACATTCCTGGCAATTTCTGAACGTCTACAGAAGTATGCTGTCTACTATTAATGTACAATGGAGTCAATCTTTGCATGCAGTACTAGAGACCGGGAGGGAGGGATTGACTAGAAATTCGTATTTGGTACAAAACAAAATGTCCACTAAAACCTGTCATAATAAAGCACGAAGGAGCTTCAAACAATTAGGATGGAAAATAGAGCTTCCACGCCAATGGATCCCGTTAGGCTAAAATTACTGTACAGTCCTGCTCTAAGGTCGTTTTTGGTACTCAAAAATGTATGTCTGATAGAAGGCATAACTTAAAACTGGAGAGTTTGAAAAAGTATATCGTCATGATGTCTAATTAAATGAGTGTTTTAATGAATGACAAAAAATTATTGTGTACTAAAAGCGATGCATTAACGAAATGACAAGTACTGTACATTCAGCTATTTGGTTAGGTCCCACTATTGTGTAAATATTATGTGATATGTGTGTTTATGTGTATGAGGGAAGTAAATTTCATTAAATGCTGCTTGATTTAAACGCTTTGATTCAATTGGTAACATGAATGAGAGAGTGAATGAGTGAGGTTTAAGGGCCCGTCGATAGCTGGGTCATTTGGATCCGAAGTCAAAGCTCGAGGAGTAAAATCACTCACAAACTGATGTGGCTGAAAGATAACAGCTAAAAACAACGGATTAAAATGGCAAATAGTAAAAACACTAAAAAGGGAATGTAATAACTTAAAGCGCCAAAACAGTAAAGACCAGAGGGTTAAAAAAAAATCAAAGTTCATAGGCTAAAACTTTAAAAGTACAAGATAAACTTGCTTCACGACTGTAGTTTCGGTGACGACCGCAGTACCATATCTACGGATACCTGGTCGTCGCCGAGAACGGATCGCAGTGTCAAACCCAGCCAAGGGATTGGCGCTCCCTAGTACACCGCGGACAATAGAGCAAAGCATGCGATACGGAGAGTTGTACGCCACACGGTGAACACAAAGGGGCCGGGTCGCCACACAATGAGTGGGGCATGCTTGACCAATTTTCAGTCAAGTGAGAATAACTTCTGACCGCCGAGCATCCCTGCATGAGATCAGCCAGGATTGTACTGTGCTCCTGATCGTCCGCAATTGAGTGCCAACTACTCTTTCTCAAGTCTACTTCCAGAACGAAAAGGGGAAGGCGGAAGTACTGCTACACATCGCTAAAGGGTGGAGTGTGTGTCGAAAACCCCGATAAACGGCAGGCAGCCTTAGCAGCCACATCTGCCAGTAATAGCCAGTGGCCCAAGTAAAAACTAGCTGGTATCCGTGACTAAGTTACTGAGACACGGGTGTCTGTATTTTTTAATGAAGGATACGTTGCCTATAAACTGTTTCAATCCCTGAAGTGCGCTGAGAGAATTGGAGCGTGCAATAAAACAACGAGAAACTAACTTGGAGATCAAAAGTAAAAAATACAATATAGCACATAGCTCCGCGGTAAAAAGTGAGCAGGCATCGGGAAGCCGGTACATGTGGGCCTCACCGTCACGTACAAAACTATAGCCTGTAGTATCACCCACCTGGGTACCATAGGTAGATACAGGAGTGTAATTCCGGTAACGGCCCAGAAGCTCAATGAAAAGTTGGCGGTACACCGAGTGGGAATTTGCTCTCTTAGCACGGTCCGAAAGGTCCAGATTGAACTGAGTCGCTCGAGTTCCCGAGGAGGATAGCGACCAAGGGAATAGGGTTCCATAAGACGCGTTTGGAGTTAATGTGAGGCCAGCAGTTCGTGAAACCGAATACCACTTGGATGGAATATGGTGGTATTCTACATATAACGGTGCGCGAGGTCCAGACGCAAGACCAATTGAAGTGAAGGATGATTTGGTGAGCTGCCGAAAGTACCACATAGGAGCAAAACAACAACAAGCGAACTGAGATTCACCAGAATCGGCATACAAACACTCGAAGCGACTAGCGTGGAAAGCTCCACACTCCAATTGTGTCTACAATTAACATTCATTTATAATTATATATTTACAATTCGGGGGTTTATCAAAAGCCCACACAGTGACTATCATAAGGTCACCGAGTACAGTTTTTGGTTGTATATTTGTCCTTGTTTAGTCTCTACTTCATTCATTATACCATTATAACGAACGAGGCTGAGTGCACCATGCTGGTACCGGGGATTGAACCCGGGTCCTCAGCGCCAGAGACAAGCGTATGTAGCTGTAAAGAAGCACCTAATTTCACGATTTTAATAACTATTTTCTTGCCTACTTTAGCATTTTAACTGCTTTTTTGCCTCCTATTTTGAGCTTCTTCAGTGCCTAACATCCGGTCTCAAATTATATATACCTATTTTATTATACAATAAAGTCAACCATTTACAAATTTTATAGTCAATATAAACATTAAAAATAGTAGGGGAAGCTATGATTTTGTCCTAATTAATTAAAAAGCTTATACGAGGGCTGTAAACATAGTGGCAACAGTGATAGAACAGAATATGTATTGAACTCACAAGTACAATTGCATTACATTCATTCAATGTAGTCACCCGCAAAGTCCCTGACCTTGTACCAAATGTAGGGCAGCCGTTTGGGACCCTTGGCAAGGCGATCTCTGTTGAGGACTGCGACGGAGTGCCCTACTACGCGGACCACAGATGCCACGTCAGGAAATCGGCGGCCTCGGAAACAAGTCAAAGTCACAAGGACTCATGTGTGGTCAGTACGGCGGGTGTTCCAATGCCACTGTTAAAATAACAGCTGGACATTGCGACTGCCCACGACTCATCAATGGCGACAATACGCTGCACAAATGCGTCTCCTTCCTTGCGGTATTTGTCCAGGTGGATGCTAGCCAGTGTATACTGTGCCATTTCTGTACCTCGATGAGTCGATGTGGAACCCAACGTGACGCAGTTTTCCTCAGGTGATGACATTTTGTCAGGATGTGCCACACCGTTTGATGGCTGAGACGGATGGCTGAGATGGATGGCTCTACGGATAACTTTTGGACAGTCCATCGATGGTCCCCGGCAGCAAGACCACTCACGATGTCAATCTGATCTTGAGGAATGGACGGCCGACCTGTGCTGTGCAAATCCGCGGTCAGGTCCGACCCGACCAAACGCCTTGCCTCATCGTTCAGAGATTGCATTCTGTACGGTAATGCACTCTCGCCACAGGCTTCACGTAATCCTCGATGACATTCTGATGCAGTTTTGCCTCGAGCAACCTCGATTTTAAGCCACAAACGCTGAACGCCCTTGGTAAACATGCTTTATAGTGGTACACTTGACAGTTATCACTTCAACACCGCACAGCAACAGCACACTCCCAACTGGCAGCCCGACCAATGCACACCACACATCGACACTAGTCACCTGGTCGCTCCCATATGCTATAGGCTCATACCCGCTCTCCTGCGACTGTTGGGGACTATGTTGCCACTACTTTCTTTACAGTCCTCGTATTTTTGTTTCATTTGTATAGCAAGTTTCTAACTTTGTGATCGTATCGGGATCTTTCACTTGGTAAGAAGTTTATAATAGCATTAATCTTGAACCGTTAGTTATGTTTTCATCATGAAACACACTCATACGGTCATACCTATACTTTCAGCCTCTGACGAAGACGAGGAATGACTGGGTTGAAGAAAGGTTTACCGAACCAGTCGGGTTCGGAACCCTGTTACTCTGTGGGAAGTCCAAATTCTGAGCACTCGACTACAGAGTCAATTTACAAAGCCTTAGTAGCATGCAATATTGTTTTTCAAGCTATAGTGTGCGCTAGCGCCGTAAATTAACATGTACTACATATAACTGATATTCATCATAGGATTGAGGGTTCCTTTTGTTAATCAGTTAAAACTACAAACTTCAACCAATAAAACTCAAATTTTGGCTTTTAGAGGACCCGAAATAGCACGAGCGAAAATAGCATTACAAAAAGAAATATTGAAACAAATAAACTGTTTTAGCTGCTTAACCACAATGTGTCATATTTCAAAAATGGAGATTAAAAAATAAAATAAATAGAATTAATTAGATGTGTGGTAGCATAGAAAGAACCGAAAAAATTCAGGTCGAGGAACAAAATTAAAATTGTATAACATAATGGCGGTCCCAACTCCTCTATATGGAATGCAAATTTTGGACAATGACAAAACAGAAAGAAAGAAAATTGAGGCGGCAGGGATGCGACTTTTAAATCACGTGACTGGTTATACTTTAAGAGATAGAAAAAGGGAGGAAATGTGCGAGGGGTTAAATGTCTTCAATTTAACAGCAAAACTTCACCAATATTGGAATAATTGGAGGGATCATATAGAAACGAGGTATAATTGTCACACTCCCAAACTAATTATGGTCTGTAAACCTACAGGAAAAAGAACTATAGGTAGCCCGAGAAGATGGATATACTTGATATATGAGACAGGAGCAAGCCTGAACACATAAGAATTACAAACACATGAATGTAGGCCCTTAGCGTTCTGGTTTCACTATTTCAATATGTATTTCCTTTTAAGTCCTAAGCCTTTTATATGCATTGGTAGAACATTCCTATACTAACTGGAATAACTAAGGGAAGATTAAAATACTCAAACTTTTAAAAAATTGCGTTTTAATGTTTTGCGGTTCTATGAACTAAAATTTACTATTTAACTTTATACGACGTTTACTACCCTAGGTACAATACGCATTATTTAAATAAATTTTAAAAATGAGCCTATATCACCCATTTCCTTCTATGAATTCCGTTCCACACAAAATCATAACTATCACTTCTTTGGAGCATAGACGCAAAGTTCAGCTCATTTGTTAGGAAAAAGTTATAATATACAATTTGAAATAACTTCCAAATAGCAGCTTCCAAATGGCTAAGCCTTAAAAACCTTGTGTATATGTATACGATTATTTTTCAGAGTTATACAGTTGCTTCTGTGTCACAGAAAGCATGCAGGATAACTAAATGAACTATTAGGATGATAAAGTAATACCATAAGTTCATTGTGGTCCTATTTTGGTATAAAAATGTTATTAATCAATTTCTGAACATTTTCAGTAGAAAATATGTAATTAAAGGAAACTCTATTTCTTACCAAACCACATTATGTATAAAAGTAAATCAGTGCCTTTACGAGAAGGCAAGACTTTCAGTCTAATACTCGTATATTACCTTTCATGGGTAATGTGTCGTGAGTTTAGAAAACGTAACATTGACGATTTTTAATTCCCCCTAAAGGAGTAGGGTTACTTATACATTTTTTCTTAAAAGTACATATCATAGCGGGAGTAACATATCTGCAAGAATTCTACAATAACCTTCAATTGTATGATGATTAAAGTAAACGTAAACGTTGCCTGAGCCGTTACCCAGGGCAATGCGACATTCCTATTAAATCATTATTTTAGCATTACAGAAAATGTACGAATAGAGTAGAAATACGTGATTCTCACCAGCTCACGGAATTTTCAGCTTGAGTATCAGTTGCAACAAAACGATCCAGAAGCTATTTTAATGACGCCGATTTTGAACAACGACCGAACACACAGCGGTATTAATCATCCATACGTCACAGCAAAATAACAAAAATATCTCATGGAAGTCTCTTCAATCAGGAGAACCCTCAGCTCTTAAAATCCTCATTACCGCGACTGCATTTTGATGCTGGATTTGAACTCGGTGATCACTCTCTTTCCATCCTGGCGTCGTCCTTAATTTTTTAGAACTCGAAAACCCTTTGTAAAATGACAATCAGTACTGAGGTTAATGTCTACAGCATTATGATTACCAAAGTGTAGAACTATTTTTTAAATTGTGAGTTACCTCTCGTAGATGAGAAAAATGTGTTCAAGCTCAGGTCTATTAAACTGAAATAATCTTACCGCATGTGAGGCATTCTTCTTAATATTCCTGAGTCTATTAATTAGAGAAGTTCTTATTAATACACTTCGCCGTGAAAGCTTCAAATCCTACATCCCTTAGTTTATCATTAAACTAACCCTGCAGCACATCAGTCCTTTCCGGGCCAATGCCTACCACCCTAACGTGGGCGCTAACCACGTCCCACCTCCAGTACTGCTCTCCATTCATGACACCTGTTGTGGGCAGAGGTAAAAATTGCAGCGGCCGGGTGGTAGGCATTAGCCTGGAAAGGAATGATGTACTGCAGGGTTAGTTTAAGGATAAACTACAGAATGTAGGATTTGAAGGCACTGGAATTACTTGAATAAGTGCGACTTATCAATGGAGAGCTAAAACAAATTAATTATAATTAATTACAAATTGATTTTATATAAAGTACTTTAGGCAGATTGTGTCGTCAAATAAAGAATATTGTAGTATCTATAATCAATTAATTACCTACTCTTCTTATCATGGTGGTAGCAAAGCTGATGTGTGCACTCGCTACCTTCAATCTTTCTTTTACAAACCTTATTCTTCTACTTATATTATACTTATGTTAACTGACAGACATTTGTCGAAATAGTTTTATTACATATTTACCTTGTAAATAGGGACACACAATAGGTTTAAGCTGTAGTTAAGTAGTTGGAGTTCGCTAGCTATGGCTTCATAGAATGGTTTAATCATCAGCAAATCTTATTACTTGCTATTATTTCCAAATCTCAAATATAACACTGAGTTAAAGAGTAAATTCAAATACGCTACTCTACTGCAGGATACTTCAGGACGCTCTTTGCTCTGTTCATTCTGTCCCTGATACTTGAGGCGGTAGGTGGAAGAAGAACATGTGTATAAAATTGGCGATCTGAGAAAAAAAGAGTTTTCCCTACTTTTATTTCATCATTTATTCATTGAAAATGGAATAATAAAATATTATTGTTACAATTCATACAAATTTTCCTGCACACTTATGTCACATACTTTCAGTTAACAAGCAGTAAACATAACATTAAAGCTGTTGTGTGTTGGTGTCCCTTCATAGCACGTTCCAAGATGGTTTCCTTCTCTGAATAAAGCTCCGTGTTACCTTTGTACCACTTGAAGGTGTGCTATACTCCAACAAATGCGAAATCTAAGCAACACTTTCTTCGATAACGTGCTGCTAAAGGTGTTCTAGGACTTTCTTTTCTGTCATTTGGATTGAACCTGGGAGAGCAGTTTTTAAAGTTTTTAACCGGATTTTTGAGAGTGTGGCCGAATTATAACACAGCCTCCCAGAATCAAAAAAGCTTTCTCCACAGGTATCTTATATGACTGGCTACACGTCAAAGCTTCATTTGGTTTGTACTTCACTATCACATATTGTTGCATTTTAAAAAGTTCTTACTTTGAAACTGCTAACATAGTATCTTGTATGTCTTTATTATTTGAATCCCTTCTTGGACTTCCGAAGGAAATATATCGTATCTTGATGAGCAGGAATCTAAAATAACAGCAAATGATGCGCCTGTTATGTATTTTCCAGAAGAGGGACCATATGCCTTGCTAATATGATTTTTGATATTCTTTTTCAATATATATATTCTATTACGTTTATTGGCTGAAGTGGCTTTAATATTATCCATGGTATTCTAAATAATTATTACATGTAACAATCGAGACATCCACACAATGTAACATCTGGAAGATAGCCTGCTTTACAATGCTGCTGCTAAAATATATGTAGATTACATTACTGTCTTTAAAATGCTACCACTACACACTGGTAAAACAACATTCAAAATTCCTGTCTACACACTAAATATATGAAGATTTCAGAAATACGTGCTTCCGAAAAAAGGCACTTCGACCAACATGCCCCTCTGCCATCTACCATCACAGTTATTGACGGTTAGACTTATCATCCCATTGCTAAAATAGTTTTTCATAGGTTGAACAAATGCTTGGGACTGTTACGTTAACCCAGTAAATTCGTACCTTTAACATATAGTTAAATGCCTCTAAATCCTTTATAGGCATTTTTGGGAAAACAAGAGGTAAAATACATTTCTATGTGATGGGGTACTTATAAGTAAAGAGGCGTTCTTAAAAATGGTTGTCACATCCTAAGCAGATTAAAATTTAACTTGTAACTTGGGTATTTACCCGATTTTTTTTTACTTATGTTGTTCACAGACATAATCACGCATACGCTCAAACACGACAGGGACAGACACGAATACACAATGCATTTTGCTCAGAATATGCCAAAACATATATATTTCCAGTGACATGTTGAATTCTTACTGCAATTAATTAGACAAGTATCGAAAATAAGACATTAAGAAAAATAAACATTAATATTAGTAGGAAGCGAAATTTCAGGTAAAAGAAGGAACGATAGATTACACTGATGACTAGGGCTCGGAAGTTCATGGCCTAAAAACACTGAAATATGCATGCAAATATGATCTTAAAAACTTGAAAATATGCCAAGAAATATGCACTATTAATTAAAACGATTGATGTCCCATTGCAGTAGACAAGACGAGTTCGTATAAATAATAAATAAAGTTACCTTATTCCTTAGAGGTTAAAGCAGAAGTGATCCGGCTGCTAGTATTAACTGCTAAATTGCAGTTCACAACAAACACTGTGCAAAAATGTTCAACTGTGAAACATAGTATGTTGTCCCTCAAAACACTTTTTTAACGTAAAAAACTTCTCTCCACGTCATAAGATGTTATCGGAGCATATTTAAATGATGCTAAGTGCTTTACAGAGAGAGTCAAGTCTCTTGGTGTGACAGGTGGCTTTCTTTCGAGGATGTATCGAATATCGCACATCTGTTTATAACCAGAATTTTTTGAAATTACATAATTCACTTTTTGTCCTGTGCTACCAGGAACCGAACTTAGATCACATGTTGTTTTTTCAAAGACAGTAAGTGATTCATGCTAAGGAGATCCTACAGCTTCCAATGCCGTTATGCCTGTTGGTAAGAATGAAAAATGGGCAGATATGAAACTAAGATCCTCTTTTAACCCAGTGCCTGACAGAATATTTTGCACAGTTTCTATTGATGAAGCATCTTTCGAGTCCAATGAATTAACAACCTCTTCGACTATTTCTATGTGCTCAGCATAATATAAAACTGCATCGACCCATGTTCCCCATCGAGTTAACACTGGTGCAGGAGGAAGTCGGATATTAGGCGCTGTTGATCTAAACAACCTAACTCTTTTACTAGATTTAACAAAAATTCTCTTTATACTGGACAGCAATCGATCTACCAATGGGCAACAATCACGTATTGTCTCAGAAATACGATGAAGAGCCTATGCCAAACTAGTTATATGAATCCGGGCGTATTTGATTCCACATGGCCATAACAATTTCAAAGTCTCCTTCACAAACTGGGTCACAGTTACATTGTTAGTGGCCGACAATTCGCACACATTAAGAAGATAAGGTCTAGTCTTTTGTTCATTATTTAAAGCACCCACGATTATATGAGCAATAGAACGGCGCTCAGCGCGCTTGCCTCTGGCGCGGAGGACCCGGGTTCGATCCCCGGTACCAGCATGGGGATTTTATCCCCTCTGGGATGTCTGACACGGGGTGCACTCAGCCTCGTTAGGTCCCGGGGGGACCAATTGAGGAGCTACTTGATAGAGAAGTAGCGGCCCCAGGTCTAGAAGACCGAATAACCGGCCGGGAGGGCTCGGGACACTGACCACGTCCCACCCTCCAATACTGCACCTCACCAATGACGCCTGTAGTGGGCAGAGGTGGGGGACGCAGCGGCTGGGCGGTAGGCCTTGGCCCCTTGTGGGCTGTTGCGCCGGGGTGGGGAAAAAAAAAAAAAAAAAAAAAAAAAAAAGGAAGGCGCTCAGAATCAGGGGTTTCATCAACAGAAAACCACACAAACTGATCCACTAATTCATTTTTGTATATTGGACAATACGTTATTGTAACAATGTGCTACATAAGTCTTACACAGTGTACTTTCTTCAGGCACATGTTGTCGAGTGTACTTGGCAAGAAAGCTTTTAAATGTCGGATTATTAATTTTGAACAAGGGAATATCAGCAGCTAAAAATGCTTGACAGAAGTCATATTATTCAGTAACCCTACTTCCTAAACATTCTACTAGCTGTTTTTGAACACGTTCTTTGTTTGCGAGTTTTCTGATTAAATCCTCCTTATGTTTTGGTGTGTTTATGTGCCGAGCTATTTGAAATCTTTTCTCACTCCCTACATTTTTCTCACACGCTCCACAAAACAGTGCCCTATTATCTGTAGATATTAAATCACCCGAAAACTCGTTCTGTAAATTAATTAATCTAGCACTCGGAGTTGGTTTTATTTTCGACATCTGAAGAGCTTTTTAACATTTTATACGGCTAATTTAATTTGGTGGGAACTAGTTCACAACACTGTTACGCTTGAAGACCACTACACAACTACTGATGGGCAGGCAAGCGTTGCTATAATCGTGCTGCTCAAAACGTTGACCTGCACTTTATCTTTGCTACTATAAACCTCTCAGATAACGCACAGGTTATTTTCTACGAACATACATATAATGAAAGAATAAAACAGGGGATTCACTGCATGACTACATGACTCAGCATTAGTTCTCGCCACCTCGCGATTTGCATCATCATGTGCAATACTACCAATGTAAAAAAATATTATACAGATGGAAAAAATAATAAAATCCCATAAAATAATTAAAATATGCAATATAGGGGCTATAATATTGAAATATTTGTGAGTTGTGTCATCATGCGCAATATTACCAATATGAAAAATATTATCCAGATGGAAAACAATAATAAAAAACCATAGAAATCATTAAAATATGCAATATGGGGGCTATAATATTGAAATAATATGCATTTATCAAAAATCAAGAAAATATGCGGTTATATGCACTATAAAATCATGTCCAAATAACTGAAAATTCCATAATTCGTGCACATAATGTAAAAGTATACATTTTTAACCTCTATGAAAAAACATGCAAATGCATGAACTTCCTAGCCCTACTGATGACATACCAGGTTTTTAAATTATCTTAAATTGAAAAATGTTTCGAGATATTAATGCTAATGTGAAAATCTTGTGTTATCCAATTTTAAAAGGTGTATGAAAGTATAGAATAACTGTAATTTGGAAGGAAATTATAATACTTTGGGGAATGCATAATTGAAAAGGAATAGATGGGAAACTTCAAGTTAAAAATTGTCTCTCGTAGTTCTTTCGGCGATCGATATGTTCTCATTTTGTCTGCGTGGTAATTTTAGGAAATATTTCTCCAACACTTTTGCACGCTCCGCTGACTCAATTACCAGCAGAAACGTATTACGCTACAGTTCTTTGTTTCGCTGGAATTGATGCCAGTTCAAGCCCTGCTGTGCAATCAGAACCTTAAAACTGGTTGGGTTTTTCTTGGGGGGGGACCTGGAAAGGCAGGATTGCGCAGTAAGCCTGGCAGTGGCATTAGCCTCCTCTGGGGCAATTTAAAACCTTTCAAGGCTGCTTTGGTGTTGAAGATCCTGGATTAGCAACTTATATCTACTTAAAATAAAAGAATGCATTCTCACTCTTTATAACAACAGGTAAAATATGTCCGTACTTTTATTTGGCATGAGAGTTCTCAATCGTCGAATGGTAACTAATCAAATCTGCAATTTACAGTTGATGTGAAATAGAGGTTCTGTGAAACGATACGTCAAATTTACTATCTCATTAAATAAGGCTACAATAGTATTGCGCTCTCTAGTGCAACCATTAAGTGCGAAGAAGGTCTGAAACTCAATTGCGACTCTGAATGCATTTATTTTTATATACATACATATATGTTTGTATAACTTTCGAGAATAGCATCTAGTTGTCCAAATATATATACATCGAACATTCTAAAAATTGAATACGTTTAAAAATGTGGTTTTAATTTCCCTGTGGAAAGTATTCGGACATTATTTTAATATCTGGATGATTGGAGAAGTGAAACATATTTATGATAGACACAGTGCAACATTGGAGACGCGGCGAAGTAAACGTCAGGTACCTGCCTAGGTTTCACTATGCATAATTAAAATAATGTCGGAATGGTCTCGAGTACTCGATCTTTGTTACTGCATACGTCCCCTCATATCAAATTAAAGATAATGTAAAGCTAAAGCACATGCTAACTTATTCTTACAAGAATTCCAGAAAATTCTGCCAAAATGTATAGTTGCTAGTGGCAAAATGTGCGACGCGATCAATGATGAGTCAAAACGAACTAGGGAAACTAGGGAAACTAGGGAGTGGAGTGGAGTGTTAAATTTAAGGGCCCGTCAACAACAAGGTCATTTGGGCCCGTAATAAAACAAAACTAAAACCCAAGTATTAAAATAAGACTAAAATGCTAGACAAAGAAAATTCTAAATAAAACGCTAGATATAAAAAACTCTCACGTCTAAAACTTTAAAATGAATCAACAACTCAGGCTGTATAAAACACTAAGCGGTTAAAAAATAGCATTAAGGTAATCTGAAAAGCTAAAAACTGCGTAAAACGTGAATATAAGTCAGACTTGTTTAGCGAACCCAATATGGGCAACGAAACGCAGCGCCTTAGAGACAGAATCTGGATCGTCGCCCAAAATGGAACCAATTGTTCGCCCCAGGTCAATGGACTGGCGCTCACGATCGTATTGCGGACAATCTACGAGGACATGAGCCACAGAAAGTTGGACGCCGCACCTCGGACATACAGGCTCTTCGTCCCCACGCAGGAGGTGTCCGTGAGTGGCTCGCGTGTGACCTATCCTCAGGCGGGTGAGAATGACTTCTTCCCGCCTGGAATCCCTACAGGACGTCACCCAGGGTTGTACGCTGTCCTTAATCGTCCGCAATTGAGTGCCAGTCAACGTTTCCCATGATTGCTGCCATACAGCTAGAAGATGCGGATGGAAATAACGTCGCACATCTGTATAAGGCATAGTACGGGTTGAGAATTCCGGCAGGCGGCATGCGGACTTGGCGGCCGCATCCGCCTCCTCGTTGCCGGGGATTCCCACGTGGCCTGGGGTCCAGGTAAAAACGAGCTGGTATCCGCGTGAAAGTAACTGAGATACGAGTGTCTGAATTTTAATAAGCAATGCCGAGCTGCCAACAAACCGTTGCAGCGCCTGAAGAGCACTAAGAGAGTCACAACAGACTATAAAGCTTCCAGGGACTGAACCGGATATAAACAGCAGGAAATAAAATATGGCAAAAAGCTCGGCAGTAAAAACGGAGCTATTGTCCGGAAGACGGTATTGGTGAACCGCACCATTATACACAAAACTACAACCTGTAGTACCCCTCACCTGGGATCCATCAGTAAATACCGGAATGTAATTCCGGTAACGTCCCAGGATTTCGGCGAACAGTTGACGAAACACCGATTGAGGGGTGGCTACCTTGGCACAGCGAGAAAGCTCTAGATCGAAACGGGCACGTTGGAGTTCCCAAGGAGGATAGCGGCCAAAAGTAAAACGCTCTACGGCAGGTATTCGGAGGTCATGCGCGGCGAGCAATTCACGAAACCGAATACCGCTTGGGCGAGAGATGGTGCTTTTCTGCATATAACGATGAACCAGTTCCGGACGCAGAACAGGGTTAAAAGAAATATGACCTGGGTGAGCCGCTAACCTTGCTACATAAGAGCAGAGCATATACGAGCGACGTACCGAGAGTGGCGGCTCCCCGGAATTAGCGTAGAGACACTCGACTCGACTAGTGCGGAAAGCCCCAGTGGCAAGACGGATACCAGCATTATGTACTGTGTTTAAAAGGCGAAGTTTAGAGGCGGACGCCGCGCCATAAATAAAACAGCCGTAATCCAATTTTGAGCGGACCAGTGAGCGATACAACCTCAACATAACTGTGCGATCGCCACCCCAAGATGCCCCAGACAAAACCCCGAGTACCCGAAGTGAACGATCGCACGAAGCACGAAGCTGGCGAATATGGTGCTCCCATTTGAGTGTGCTGTCGAGGTGAAGGCCCAGGAACTTAAGGTGCGGAACAAACGGTAAACGTGTGCCACACAGATCAAGGTCGGGTGGAGGGTGTACACCACGAAGTCGATGGAAGTGCACACACTGCGTTTTCGTGGGGGAAAACTGAAAGCCGGTACGAAGTGACCACTCGGCGATGGACCTTATGGTTAGCTGCAGTTGACGCTCGATGTGCTCCAGATTATACGAGTGGTAGTAGATGGCAAAGTCGTCAACATACAGCGACATCGATATTCCGCCACGAACAACGCTAGCGATGCCGTTGATGGCAACGGCAAACAGCGTGACACTGAGAATCGACCCCTGGGGTACACCATTCTCCTGGATCCTCTCGTGAGATAGTGTATTGCCAATCCGGACACGAAAACGGCGTAGTTTTAAAAAATTTAAAAGGAAGATCGCTAAATGACTTCGTAAACCGTAGCCGTGGAGAGTGCGCAAGATACCATAGCGCCAGGTGGTGTCGTAGGCCTTCTGCAGGTCGAAGAAGACACCCACGACATGCTGCTTCAGAAGAAAGGCATTTTGTATGTAGGCTTCCATGCATGCCAGATTGTCGATGCTCGAACGATGGCGAAGAAAACCGCACTGAACGTTATTCAGCAGGTTATTCTTCTCTAGCCACCACACTAAGCGAGTGTTAATCATTCGTTCCAAGATCTTACAAACAACGCTCGTTAGGCAAATAGGGCGGTAGCTAGAGGAAAGTGTTCGGTCCTTTCCGGGCCGAGGAATCCGGATGACAATACCTTCGCGCCAGGAAGACGGGAAAACCTGCTGAAGCCAGATACGGTTGTAAATGTCCAGCAGGAAGGAGAGAGCCTTAGGTGGAAGGTGAAGTAGTATTTGGCGATGGATATCATCAGGACCAGGAGAGGAGTCCTTGGCGAGAGACAAAGCATGCGCTAGCTCCGCTTCTGTAAAAGGGGCGTTGTACGGTTCGCTACAGTCGCTGTTAAAATCGAGGAATATCCGCTCCGCAGATTCCTTAATCGGTAAAAAGGCAGTATTGTAACTTTGGGTCTGGCTAACAGCAGCAAACGAGTCAGCAAGGGCGTCAGCGATGTCCTGCTCAGAGGTATAAATAGAGCCCTGCACGGCAAGACCGGGGATCGTTGTCCGGCGATACTTGCCGTACATGCGCCGAACAGCAGTCCAAACCCTTTGTGTCGAAGTGTGACGTGATAGGGAAGAGATGTAGGTTTCCCAGGATCTGCGTTTTGCGCTGTGAAGCACGAAACGTGCCCTGGCACGAGAACGTTTAAAAGCGATAAAGTTCTCTTCAGTAGGGTGTAAACTAAAAAGCCTCAGAGGGCGTTTGCGTGCTTTGATAGCCAAATAGCATTCCTCGGACCACCAGGGTACAGGAGCGTGCCGAGGCGACGAAGGACTTCGAGGAATGCTAGAATCTGCTGCGAGCAAGATAGAACATGTAAAATATTCCACCATTTCATCAATATTGGTATAACCATTGTCGCTAAGGTGAATGAGAGAGCGAAATTTCCCCCAATCAGCCTTGGAAATAATCCAGTGAGGATGCCGTGTTGGCACAGTATGGGTATGGTAGAGGTGAATATTAATGGGGTAATGATCACTGCCAAATAGGTCGGAGAGCACCGACCAATCCAGCAGCGGAGCTAATGCCGGGCTACAGAAAGCAACGTCTAGGGTTGAAAGTGTGCCGTAAGTGGAGGATAAGAATGTAGGGGCACCAGTGTTTAGCAAATACAAGCCGGACATATCACACACGTCTGCTATAAGGCACCCGCGAGCATCGTCAGTGTCGCAGCCCCATAAAGTGTTTTTGGCATTCAGATCCCCTAGAAAGAGGAGCGGTGGGTGAATCTGAGCCAGAAGAGCCCGAAGATCGTGTTCTTGCACGAGAATGCTCGGGGGCAGATAGACATTGCAAATAGTGAAACATAGGCCCTGCAGCTGCACACGTACCGCTACAGCTTGAAATGGTGTGTTAAGCGGTATGCTGGCGGCAGAGATATTATGCGCCACCAAGGTAGCAACACCACCGCTTGCTCGCCTACCAGGTGCAGAGTCGTGTCTAAATGCCTTAAAATCACGTAGATGTAAACCGTGATGATGCTGCAGATGGGTTTCTTGTAGACAGAGTATGGAGGGCGAGCGTTGAAAAACTAAATGCTGTATGTCCGGAGTCCTGGCCCGGAACCCATTAACACTAGAACCCCGGTAGCGGTCATTTTGACCGTTCTTGACATTTAAATAAGTTTAGTTCCACCGGTTTTTAAAAACGAAGCTTGGCCTTTCATGACTTTTCCTGATATAGCCTCTAGTTTTATATAGCATAATAATTTTCGGCATGTCATTATTTACGTGGGCGTTTTTTCATGTTTGACCATGAACCCCGGAGACGGTCATTTTTGACCGTTATAATTTTGTTAGGCTTTCGCTCGCACTGTCGTTGGATTTCTCATTGTCACTAATCTGCTTTGTCCGTCTTCATACCAACTGTTCATTATAGTAGTGTACGTTGTGAATCTGTGCCTTCAGGATGTCTCGTGGTTTGAAACTAGATGAAAAGCTAGCTATATTTCATGATATACCAGACGATGTATCAGAAGGTGGTAGTGGTGAAGATGATTATCAACCTCCAGGTGAATCAGAACAATCAGAAAATGAGTCGTTCAGTGAAGATGATTTGAATGGTAAGTTTTATTCTGCTTGCTTTAGATATTGCATAACATGAAACTGTATTCCTAATAGGTGCATTTATGAAGTTATTCATTTCCTTGTTTATACACAATATACACATATATTTTCTTTGCATATTTATTTTTGAGAAAATCAAATTCAGGATAACAGTTCCTGTAATTCTCGTGCTGCAAGGGAGGTAAGAAGGTATGGGCATAGCTCGATACAACCATCATTTGAATATGAATTGCAGCACTGTATACTCCATGCAATTTGAGTGCCTCACAAGCGGCAAGCGAAAATAGAATGCCTACTAGTAATACTAAAGCTTCAGATAACGCAACCACTTCAACACAACTAATAATAAGAAAGAGGCAGAAAAAGGCAACATGAAGAGGAAAAACTTCCTGCACTTACAAAAATTGTCAGTAGAGATAAGGGTACTGGGTGGTAGATCATCGACCCAGGTCACAATCCTGGTAGAACAGAGCAACACAATGTTGTGAAAGAAAAAGGAGGCCCTACTGCTTATGCTAAGAGACATGTAAGGGACAGCAGCCATGGATCTGCTTGGAAGTTGTTCATTGATGAGTCGATTCTTCGACATATCAAAAAATCTATCGAGATTGAAGCAAGAGAGAAGAAAAATGAAGAGAAATGAACTGTTTCCTTGGATGAGTTAGACGCTTTCATCAGCGTAATTTACTTGCAGGGTGCACTTGGGTGCGGAAGCCTTGAACTAGTTGAACTATGGTCCAAAAAGTGTGGGCCACATATATTTTCTGATATCATGGCAAGGGACAGATTCATGGAACCGATGAGATTTTTACGATTTGATGTCTGGTCATCCCGTTCTGAAAGGCTAAAGAGGATGGGTTTGCACTAGTTTCAACTATTTGGAACAAATTTATTGAAAACTGTAAGGCTTGCTACATACTAGGTACATTCCTTACAGTAGATGAAGAACTTTATCCTACACAATGTCACTGTCCATTTATTCAATACATGGCCAATAAGCCTGATAAATTTGGTATAAACTACTGGATGCCTGGAGATGTGAACTGAAAGTATCTCTGCAACGATATCCCATACCTGGGGAAGGATAATCAGCGGCCTCAGAACGAATCTGTTCCAGAATATGTTGTGGTGTCTCTAAAAAATCCTTTTCTAAAAAAGGGATGAAACGTCACCACCAACAACTACTTTACTTCACTATCACTAGCTAAAACACTGAAGGAGTCGGGCACTAGTATCGTAGGAACTGTGAATAGATCGAGACGAGAAGTTTCTGATCACCTTAGAAATTCCAGAGCTCCTCTTTATGATACCATTCTCATGAAGAAAAACGATGGTATTTTGCTAACCAGCTACCAAGGAAAGTCACAGAAGAATGTAATTATAATGAGTACACTTCACAACTCATGTGCAATATCTGCAGTCTCCAAGAAGATTCCTGAAACAGTTCAGTTTTACAAGAGTAAATATGGAGTGGATGTGATTTATGAGATGGCACGATTGTATTCCGTTCGTGCTTCAGATGGCCGATGCAAGTTTTTTACAACATATTGGACCTAGCTGCCATCAACGCTTTGATAGTGTTTCGGGATATAACTGGCAAGGATTCATCCTTCAATTCGCTGATGAGCTAAGAGAAACCTACTTGGGAACCAGACAACGTTGTATACAGATTAATCCAACCGAAGAACATCCAACCCCTAATCGCCGACGACAAGGTCAAATAGGTCATAACTGCACACAGAACAAAGCAAGCAATTCCTATCATATTTGCAAGAAACCGTATGTGGAAAATGCACAGCAGAGGTTAGAAAAGTTCTTACGTGTGTAGAATGCAACGCACAAGTGAATGTTCATAACAATGGAAGGAACTTTCTCTGTAAGTGCTAACATAGTTGTCATACTGTAATAGGTTTACTAATATAAAGATGTGTGTTGCACTATTACTGTTGTATTATACACTAAGTTGTGTTATCACGTTCATAATCCTAAATATTCTTAGTTACACTATTACACTATATTCCGCCTTTCTGAGAATTTGAACTATTTTTTTATTTGAATAAACATGCTGTTGAAAAATAGAGATAAATAAAGGATATATGTTCAAGGTACGGGCATTTTTTATATACTACCAAATTAAATATTTTTTTTTCTCCTAACTCTCCATCAGCACAAGATTATTAGCGAAAACATTTAGCATAGAAAATTCGAATGTATGTCCTAGAAAGGAAATTTTTCAATAATTTATACATACACAGTGATAATATATTGGGCCTAGGTACCTAATAATAACAATATCAAACTGATAAGAAATAAGTTGTAAAATATACATGGAAAAGGCAAAGAAAACGCGAACGGTCAAAAATGACCGCTACCGTAGTTAATGGTAGCTGGCGAGCGCCGGGGTTCTAGTGTTAATATTCCACTGGATTATTTCCATTCTAGAGTAGAGTTAACGGTTAGTCTTTATTTTCTTTCTGACCTTCGCGCATTTTGGACCGATAATACGAGGTTCTCCGTCCTCTGGCGACTCCTCCGATGTTCGGGAGTCTGATGATCCCCTGAGGCTCGTAGAGCGAGACCGGGATTTCACAGAGGACGTACGGCTACTCGCTCGAGGTTTGTGCCTTGATCGGTGTCGTTCTTCAGACGTCACGGAGGCAATAGAACTCTGGGACGGCTGCGGTGCTGGTGTCTGGACGGCAGAGGATGTTGTCGGTGGGCGAACCACTAGCGGTGGAGAAACATGTGCGGCAGACGAGTTGGTCTGCACTCCCACTGAAACACGAGACGGCAAACCTGGGCAAGTCTGTACGGCGGCGTCCAGCTTCGGAATAACCTGACGAACAGCTGCAGAAAACTTCAAACTGGTGGTGGGATGAAGCTCCTGGTATCGCTTTCTCGCATCCATAAATGTCAGGTTTTCCTTGACTCGAAGCTCCTGAATTGCCTTCTCCTCTAAGAAGCGGGGGCAATCGCGTGAGTTCGACGGGTGGGCACCTCCACAGTTGACACAGGTGGGGTCCTGGTCGCACAGGGAGCCGTCGTGAGCAGCACGTCCACATCGGGGACAGTTGGGTGAATCGGAACAGCGCTGCTGCGTGTGCCCGAACTTCTGGCAACGAAAACATCGCATGGGGTTGGGCACATAAGGACGTACGGTGGCACGCTCATACCCGCAGAAGATGTATTGGGGTAGGGTGGTACGTTCGAATGTGAGGAAAACCGTACGTAATTCGAATGGTTGGTTATCTCTCTTCCCTATTAAGCGAAACGCAGCAGTTACACCTTGGTCCCCCAGGCATTTAGCGATCTGCTCATTAGAGAGGCCGTCCAAACTTCGGGTGGAAACCACACCGCGACAGCTATTCAGGGTCTTGTGTTTTTCGACCTTGACAGGGTATGAACCAAGCAGACTGGCTTTCAGCAGTTTCGCAGTCTGGGTGTCTTGAGCAACCTCGATTAATAAATTACCGTCTCTACATCGGGTAGCGTTTTTTACTGGACCACAGATCCTGTCCAGCTCCTTAATATAAAATGGACTAATAGTCGACATGGTCTTTTCTTCACTGATAAGCCGCATAATCAAAAAACGTGGAGTTGAAGGGGTGGAGCGCAGAGGAGACATTATGAAAGGGTCCCCCTTCCGGACCGTCGGCGTCAGCCTGCCATCCGGGGGATAAAGGAAAAAGACACCTAAATCTTCCGGTCTGTGCCGGCCCGAAGCACCCGCTTCAGACCCGATCTCAAGGAGTACGTCAGAAAAAGTTACCCTCCGCCTATCACTACTTACCGGTATGCGACATTTCCACCAAAGGCAGGCCCGACTTTATGCCCCTACCACAGGAATAACCGCCTGTGGCTCCCCACTCTAGCCCACGCTGCCTCAACGGAGTCAGCGTGGATTCAGGGGACTTGTGGTTGATTACATCGGACCCCAGACAGCGGTAACACGTCGGGTCTCCCTGTACACCCCAGCGGCAGCACGGCCGCCGAGATACCCATGGGGACCCGGCCCCTAAGGAGCTACGGGGGTGTACTTGACAATGGAACGGCTCCGCACCTAGTGTCGCACAAAAGGGGTAGTGAGGAGGGTCCACTCAACCTTCACGCCTGAGCCTCCGAAGAGCACACAAGTTGGAAGCTGCGCCGAAACCGTGGGACAGGAACCACGGAGACAGGATAGATCCCTTTTGGTGAGACAGGAGTTATAATTCTAAAACTTAACCTACTTAAAACCATAAGACCTAGAAGAGGAAGAGACTAAATCTAAGTGGATGATAACGTGGCTAGACCTGATGGAGGCGAGGGGATGATAATGGGGATGAGCGGCTCGGGGCCCCGGGTGTGCCAAGCCCGGACCTACCGTGGTAGGTCCCCCTGGGGGAGGGGAAACTAGGGAAAAAACTGAAAAATCACATTTATAGTGAGCGTATGGGCTTAATGCTGAGAAGAATTCTATAATAATTTAGGAAAACTCAGCGTGTTGTTGATGAAGTGGGTATCAAAACTTCTGTGGAAACAGCTGAGCCTCTTCATACCGTGTAACGAGTTGCCATCAGTTTCGAAAACTGGGCAAGAAGAGAGGCGACATTCTGCATTTGCCAGTTGGTCAAAGTGCAAACTAGACTTCCACTTATAATATACTTTACTGTATGAATTTTCGCTTAATATAAAGAATATGAAAATGATAAATATGCACTTTTATAAGGAAATTATATTTATAAACCTCTAATTTGAATTGAAATGTCTGTGATTTCACGCTAAGAGTATTTTTGATTATTTGAAGCTTTTCCAATGTTGTTTATTTACAGTCGAGTTTTAATAATTTGTTCCACCCAGTTTTAAGCCCCTACACTTCGATGCCTTTTTCAGAGTAGTAATAGAATTTCATTATTGTGATCGACATGGGTACAGGACCAATCAAAGAATTTAATTTAGTTATAAAGGGTGACAGGAATACCCAATTATCATTGCCACAAAGAAGTTCTTGGGGTATAGAAGGTCTAAAGCTTGGTCATGAAATGCTGTCCCGTGGAGCAACAGTAGCAGTACTATGTCCGATATTTCACATGCGTTGATTCAAAGCTTACTCATGAAATGAACTAAAACTCGACTGCTGTCCAGTGGAGGTGTGGTAGGACTATAGTATCCGACATTGGACATCCCTTATTGAGTGACTACATTCAGTGACTGTATGATGAGTCAATTGAACTGGAATTTGAGTTGCTTATTAAGCTGTTTTCTTCCCAAACAGCAGCTATATTTTTACTTTCTTTACCACGTATAGTAGAGGAAGTATCGCATTCCACTAAAAAATTCGATGTCAAGATATCACCGGAAATATATGTTTTGAGGCCCCCTAAATAAAAAAAAAAAAAAAAAAACAGGAAAAAAGAAAGCATTTTTAGAAAAAAAAGTCCGTGTGCACGTGCGTGTCTGTGTCTCTGTGTCATTCTGTGGATAGCATAACTCACAAACGAAAAGTGGTTCAAATCAAACTTGGTATTTAAGTTTGACATATTTTAAGGATGCGACACAAAGAGCTTAAAGAAACTTCCTCTACACTAAACTACACTTTAAATAGAACACTTTTCCACTTCTTTTATTTTCTCGAAAATGGCTCTAACGATTTTGATTAAAATCCCATATGTTTAAAATACTTTTGTGACAAACAAAATGCGTATTTTGAATAGCCCATGTGGTCCTCTACTCTGGATGATTTTTGCACAACGAGTAAACATTATGAGCTAGAGCAAATCTTACTCTACAAAAAAATATAGATCTTCCTAAAACACACAATTTATGTCGCATTAAATTTGTTGAAGAGGCAACCATTTCGGAGATATTCCTTGTTATTTGTGTGGGTTTTGGAAAATTTAAACTTTCTTCAAATGGAACATCGCTATTCACTTTCTGATATGTTGGCCGTGCAAAGAGAATTTGAAAGCTTTAAAAGATTGGACTAACGCTTAAAGCCTACTATATTCCCATGCTTCCCTAGCACCTACAATGAAATACGCAAAAAGATAATTTCTGCAAATGTTTACCTTAACTTCCCAAAAATATTTAGGAATAAGAGTTGGTAAGAATGGTTAGTACAAGAGTAGGGAAAGTCATGCAAGTACGACATATCATGTTAACTTGTTTCTTTCAACTGTCTTGGAATCCAAATAAAAATTGCTACGCAGAAGAGCTCTAACCTATCTGAACTGTAGGGAAGGAAAATGAAGTACTACTAAAACTACTACTACCACTAACAACAACAGCAATAGTAATAATAATAATAATAATAATAATAATAATAATAATAATAATAATAAGAAGAAGAAGAAGAAGAAGAAGAAGAAGAAGAAGAAGAAGAAGAAGAAGAAGAAGAAGAAGAAGAAGAAGAAGAAGAAGAAGAAGAAGAAGAAGAAGAAGAAGAAGAAGAAGAAGAAGAAGAAGAAGAAGAAGAAGAAGAAGAAGAAGAAGAAGAAGAAGAAGAAGAAGAAGAAGAAGAAGAAGAAGAAGAAGAAGAAGAAGAAGAAGAAGAAGAAGAAGAAGAAGAAGAAGAAGAGTAAAAAAAGTTGCTAGCAGCATATTGAACCAAACGAGAACACGAGCTACAGCTTATCACACATTATTTGCCATCTAATCAATTAGGCTATGGTATTCCGCGGGCTGTTGTTTAGGGCGCAGGATCCAAGCCTCCCGCGGTCATACAAATAGCTCCGAAGCCTCCCGGACCCTAAAACATAGCCCCAGTCTCCCTGTCCAAGCAGGTAGGAGTACCAGTTTGGTGTTTATAATATTTAATGAAGTATTACGAGCTTCTAGCGAAAGAGCTTACACGTTTTTGGCGTTTATGATTAGTAACCAAGAAACACGGCTCTAATAACAAAAGAAAATGAACCTCTAATGCTTAAATTTGAATTAGTGGTTCTTATTCCAGTGCTTATGCCCAGGGTGCACCGTGAGGAGGCCAACTGGCTCGCACCACAAAAGATTCCACATTTATCAGCTTGGTCATTGTTTGTTGATTGATTAATTAATTAATTAATTCACTCACCCACTTGTTTGTTTATTTATTGTATTTATATATTCATTCATTCATTTGTTTTCTATAATTTACTCGCAGTGGATCCGCATTGAGATGTTTCGTTATTTTTTGCATCTTAAACCTACGTCAATCAGTAATACGTATTATCTTGTTTAAAATAAGCAGTATTTTTTTCTTTTACATTTTAACAGAAGAAATTAACACAGTGGATGAGGAGAGGCGAATAAGAGAAGAATCATTAACAATTTTTCAGTAATTGTCACCTCCAATTAGAACACTCAACGGATAAGTTTGTTCCATCCTTTGGACAGCCAACTGAGTTTATACGAGGATTTGAGCTTTATGTCTTGCGGTACAGTAGAATGTGAGGTAAATGAATGTAAACTCTCGAATACAATGATAAAGCTGCTTTGGTTACTGAAAATCCCATGCATACAAAATCTCACGAGTGCAGTTGACTTTGAAGTGCCACATGAATTCTCGAAGGTGTTTACAAAAAGTTCACGACTGTCCAGCACCTTCAGTTGCAGATGATCAATAAGTGTAGAAGCTACAAAACTAGTCTAGCTTCCGTTGTCCAAAACACAGCGCGTAAGTTTACGCAATCCTGTGGAATCTTCGATTCATACTCTAGCAATTTGTAAGTATGTGTACTCCAATGAAGGAACGTCTATCTTACTGACTAGAGCGAAGGTAACTTGATCTACATGGCGTGCATGTCTGCAGTAGATATTACTCTATGGTGATTTTTCATGCAATTAGAGCATTCAGGCTTGCCCTTCCTATTAAAATTTCTTGCATTTTGTCCTCTATTAAGAGAAAATAAAGAGGGATTAGCTTCCTTCAGTTTACCTATTCGATTTGTCACAGACTTACAGTCCTGACCTCAATGTACACCAGAGTGACAAAAGACTCGAAAGAAATGTAATTATTTTCTTCGCAGCAGTTTTTCGTTGATTCGAAATAATTTGAAATGCAAATGCGATAGGTTATATTTCAAGGAAACTTGAGGCTTCCCTTGTATCTTTTGTGCAATAATTATTCCACCTATTTCCTCTTCCAGAAAGTTAACTAGTTTCAATAAGTCTCCTTCAAAAATGCAATATCTCTCAGCGTGAACTATCCGTTTCTGACATATTTTTGGAGGTAACGCACATAATAACTGCACCATATCCACGGAAGAGAATATGATGGTTACATTCTAAGAAGGCAGAGCTCAGTTCTTCAGCATTTTCAGAGTTAACAAGCTTGCTTTCTTCATAAGCGCTTGCACTAACAGTCATGCCGTCTACTAGTACTTTTGGTTCTCCCCGAAAATACCCTCTCAAAAACACATGTTTGTTAATTACAGAGAGGGATGGATCAGTGTTAACAGACGACTCAAACTGCTTCCAGAAACGAGACCATGCTTCACTGTCTCCGGTAAATGGTTCGAGTATAATTGGCGGAAGCTTAACGGAACGGAAAACTGGAGTAAGCGCAGGCTGAGCTTGCTGGTTTATTTGCAGCTGTGATGATTTGCTATCCATAATTCTTGTAGCTTTCTGAATAGCACGTTTTATTTTGCCCGTGTAGGTTTCACAGTATCGGCTTCATAGTCAACGTCTGACAAGTGTTGGTGGACAGTATCTTTGTTAGTAAGAAGGCTATGTAGTGTGTCTGGAAGCCGGTTTCCTAAGAATTCTTCAATAAGTGAATCTGAATTAAGCTCTTCGAAAGCTTTGAAAACTATTGTGACTTTTCTTCTCTCGGTAACTCTTTTTCTCTTTAGCTTGGGCAGTGTAGCGGCAGCAGTATGTGAGTTTTCGTTACCAGCCATTACCAGTTTCTCTTTTCAATCAAGTCGTGAAATTTAACACGAGTGCTTTAATAATAATGGTCAGCATATAACAGCAGTGCGATTTCACTAAGCTGAATTACCGACTAAGTTCTTTAAACAACTTGTCGTTCTGCTGTTAGATGCCACCAGAAACAAACTCTCATGCTAATATAAGCCTCAAATTTCAAATTGCCACAGCCATACACACTGCAATACGCGAATGCGAATCTGTTATACCAGGTGGCCCACTTCAACCGGCATTGAGGTAAGTAGCTAACCCTACGTGCGTCAAAAGAGTTGCAGAAATCACCGGGGTAAATCCAGTCAGTGGCCTGCGTGAACTTTGTTCTCCTTGTAAGAGCGTAATGTTTCACAGGCACTACTTTGAAGTCGTGGCTTTGTTTACGGCTCAAGCCGAGAAACTTAGATTTCCGGAAAGGTCCGCCAAATTCAGAGACCATTTAAGCAGTCGGCACAGACCAAGGAGTAACTTTTAGTTTTGAAACTGTCAGAGTGAGCTGCCAGCAGTGCAGTATGTCTGTGAAGTTAAGGTTACGATGCAACAGAGCAGCTGTGATTTTAAAGTCAGAAATTGGGAATTGTGACTCAATTTTAGAGATGAAATGAAATAAAAGGTAACTGGATATCATTTGTCACTGTGGTGTCAAAAGTGAGGCGTAAAAGTCACGAAAAAGTATTGGTTCAGATGTAACAGGTGAAGAAATAAACGAATTCCGAAATTCAGTGGAGGAAACTGAAAGGAAGAGCCTTAGAGGCTGTTGAATCCATCAGACAGCAGTCAGGACATGCATACTGGAATGGAGTTGGGGAAGTGGGAAACGACTGTGAATATGATGTCATAGGAGTAACCTGAGGAACAAGGAACGCCGCAAGATTTTGGGACCTAGGTGAAAATTGTGTTCAGGAGAGCGGCCAGCTACTTAACTGGAGAGCATCTGGAGAAGTTCCGACAACTACATCGGCGTTACCACTCAGTCTTCAACCAGGGGAATGGCGATTACGGGCACACTGAGCTAATGTTACACCAATCCGTTACAAGCGGATATTCGAAGAATTCAACAAACCTTAGTTCTGTTAAAGTAGAACAGCAAACTTGGTTTCTGTGTGGGCTACCAGAAGGTGTATGCCATCACCCGAAAGCAATGCTTCACTTTATCTCCGATTCACGACACCCTGGACACTGGCTGGTGCCCAATGTTTCCCGGTCTTCGACTGGAAATTACGGTACTTGCAAGTGGCTCTATATACCATAGATGTGAAGCAGGCCACATTCTTTACGGACCAAGAATTTTGACAGTTAGCAGTTGTGCTTTTTGACTTCTACAAGCTACTGGAGTCGGTATTCGGGGTCCTTACTTATGACGCCTGCCTGCTATACCTGGATTACAACATATTCTCACCAACTTGGGTGGCCATGGATCCGCAGAAGAATCGATTTATAATTAATTGGCCTCGCCTGCAGAATAAAGTTGAGTTGCGCAATATTCCAGCTCTGTAAGCTACTTTTACCGGTTGGTTAGACGTGTTTCCCAGCATCGCACAAACACTCGCTTCTGTGTCAGAAGAACAGTGGCCTTAAATGTGGACGGAATAAGCCTAGGATGCTTTCCAGGCACCTAAGCTGGCAATATGCATTGCACCTCAATTAGATTTACCACAATCGGAAAGAAATTTCATCGTGGGCACTGGCGACAGTGGCAGCAGAATTGGATACGTGCTATGCTAAGAGTACAGCTCCTTTTCAGAATACCGGAAGGGAAGGAATCACTCCTAGGTAGATGCTCACATTGAAGACTTTGCACGCAGGAGTACGGCCACTGCAATAGGATAGTGGAGAAGTAATTTGCCGGAGCTGCCCGTGTTGATTCGGGAATGCCTATGGGGTTCCGTATGGGATATTGCAATCCTGATTAGAGAGCAGCGAACGGACACCGAACAAGCTGGGAGAACATAGCACACAAGAACAATTAGGAAACGTCCTTCTGGACACGTGAGACCCGCTGATAATCAAGTATAGTGGTTGCACTGGATCTGCGAGTCACCTGACGAAAAGACCCACAAGAGCAGCCGGTGCTTCCTCGAGTATAGCTCTGGAGATCATAGAGGAGGTGCATTCGGGTTTCTCGGGAGAACATTTTGGATCAAACCGCAGGATTGAAGCTGCGAGAGAGGTACTTCTGGATGAGGTAATGGGTAGATGTTGAGAGGTGGTGAAGCCAATGTCATGTGCACATGGCGAGTCGTGGTCCAGAAAACAGGAGTTTGAGCCTCGTGTAGAAGTGTAACGTGGGAGTACCGTTCCAGTGCATCTCCTTCCATATATGTTTACGTTCCCTGTCTCCAGCAGGGGAAAATATTTAGTAGGCGCCATGAACTACTTCACCTGGGAGCCTTCCCTGACCAAAAAGTCACGACGATGAATTTCTATCCTATTTTGGAGTGCCGCTGAAGCGACACAGCGATGAGGGTAGAAATTTCCGATCGTATCTGATGAGGGAAATGCCTGAGTGACTCGAAGTGCACAAGATCATATGACGGCTCTGCACACGTAGTTGGACGGCATGGTGGACCGGTACATTAAGACCCTCGATGAACGCTTGAGAAAGGTCATGGCCAGCTATAGAGGAACTGGAATCTAGGGCACCACTTTTCTTGCTGGCCCATCCCTCGTTTACCCATGACAACACTGGTTGATACCAGCTAGTTTGTTCTCCAGAAGAGAGCTGATATTTTGGAGACCCTCCTGGGTCTAGAGGGCGAATAGTCTCCTATATGGAGAATATCGTAGACCGTCTGCACGATGCACACGAGAATGCCCATCAGCACATCCAGGCGACCAGATGAAACAAGCCAATAGGCAAGTTTAGAGTGAAGGAGATCTCATGTGGTTGTATGGCCCGGACCAACAGACATAGCCCTAAGCTGCAACCACCATTGCAGTGATAGCACTAAATAGAAATACCATCAACGACGTAATCTACCTCATCCAGAGACTGCTCCGAAGGAAGACAACTTTGGTACTCTCATATCGTTATGTCCACTATGACTGTGCTAGTCGGGATGACCAGCCTTGGAAAGCGAGCAGTGTAGTGACGGCAGCGCATCAAAGAGCAGTTATGTGACGGCTACCTCACCCTTCTGCCTTTGAAATAGCTGCTACGCAACACGTAACAATGTGCGGCTCAGAGCAAACGCCGTTGCATGCAGTTTTAGATGCTGTTGAGCCTTGTACAAAGACATGCTTCGCTTACAACCCAAACCAATAAACTTTCACTTCCAGAAAAGGTGTCAATAATACAGAGGCTATATAAACAGTCGATATGGACCTAGAAGTTAGTTTTAGTTTTTAAATTGGCAGAGTGAGCCAATGTTGTGCAGTGTTTGTGAAGTTGATGTCAAAGTTACGATTCAACAAGACGAATTGTGTATTATGATACAGTTTTGAAAATATTTGATGTGTTGCACTCAAATGTATTTCTCCACTCTTCCAAATACTCATTTTCTCATCTGCTTCATATTAGAGTAGGTGCTTTTAAACCAAGACCACTCTGGTTTGTCTTAAATTCCGATCAAATGTAATACACCATAAACAAACTCACGCTGTGGCTTTTACATACCCTAAGGGTTTGTGCAGTTTTAGGAAACACTTGATATTGCTACGGCAAGTAGCTATGTTTTTCGTGATTAGAAAATTAGTGTTTTGTCTTTTACATCTTTTATGAGATATGGATTCTATAAATAGGAAGAAGGATTATTGAAAATACGATAACTCCATTGATATTCAATCCGATTCTCTTAGACGTACAAAATGTCCGTACATTCAGGTATTATTTCCAAGGAAGCTAATCCTTGTTTATATCTGAGACAATAAATATATCTCAGATATTAATGACACAAACACAAGTGCTTATATGAGGGTGGCTAAGATCCTCCCAATAACAACCGCCCATGAGTGAATCAAGTACGAGCAACTGCAACAATAATAGTGGGATGCTGCAGCCAACGCATTTTCCAGATGCCGAGCTGTCCGCGAAGTTATAGTATCATCCTGATACCATTTAGCTTGTTGTATGACCTGTTTCCAGGCGCACTTTGTTCGACACTCTGCTGTTCAACCTCCTCAGAAAACTTCAAACTAATAGAGTGACACCAGTATCGTCCAGCGATGGCTCTGGCCGTGACGCATGTCCTTCAATAGGGATAGAACTCATAACCTTATCAGGAGACGAAACTCCAGAGGGACACTCACATACATCTATTTGTGCAAAAGGACTGACACACGAGCTTCTGTTCATTCGCTGTCATCCTTGATAAGAAATTATCTGTTATTGAACACATTAAAGGGAAAATGAGTCAGACTAAGAGAGGCACTGTGTAGTCGCTTATTCAGTTACGCTAGCCCTTTTCAAGGCCATGATTCTCTCACTGATGCTCTACGTCTGCGAAGTGTGGAATATGACAGCCAATTGCTTGCTGCTGTGTTTTCTGGGGCTTCAAAACAAGGGACTTCGGTGTGCCTAATACACATTTTGCCTCTTCCCGTTCAGGCTGCCACAGTAAACCAATACCCATGGCGATGATTGTGCACCAGCCTCAAAGCTTCTACACAGATTGAATCTTCTTAATAAGCTTCCTGTCAAATTCATGGAGGGACTACTTGGTCACACATAGCTACTTCAGGCGTCATTTGGTACCCCGCAACATGGGAAACATAGGCATTAAACCACCCATCATTTTATAAAGCAAGTACCAGAACTCTCATCATGGATGCAGTCAAAGTTAAAGTTTAAACTTAAATCTATTTTGGACAATATGAAGTACTAGCGAAGCAGCAGCCAAGGAAGCTTAATTTTCAAATACAGCTTTTGAGGAGTCCATAACTAAGCCACCTTCCTATCACCCCTGATTTGAAAATCTAAACAGCTACTCTATATCCATCCTTTTGGAACAGTTGTCAGGGCAAGCACACAGCAACTACGCTTGCTCTCATTATCACTGGCAGACACCGGCCGGTGTTTCCCACGAGTCATTCGCGGCTGAACTTTCGCCGAAGAAACTTGGACCGCACCACTAAAGATGTCTGCCAGAAGCTGGACCAGAAGCTTTCAGTGAATCACACCTTCTCATTAGGGAAATTAGTCCAGTTGTAAAGGAATAAAGTATTTATTTGAATCAAATAAATACAGGAGCTGCTTCAAATTACACGTTGCATTGGTTAAAATTATTTCCTGTAATTTTATGAATAAGATAATTTTTAGATGAGTTAACACATAAAATAAATCCCCTTATTATAGTTACGTTTGTTTCAGGATACTACAGGGATTTTTCTGTAGACTTAACAGGTTAGAAATTAAACGTATTGACTGATCCTAGATGGGTGAAACAGGATAGGAGAGAAAAATTAATTTTAAAGCACAATTGTATGACTACTAATATATCGAATTTATCCTCCGAAGCCATACTCTATGACTTGGGACAACGGGTTTCCCTTTGTCTCATTCGTTGGAAAATCTATCCGCTCTAATCCTTTACCCGTCTTCATAATAAGAAGTAGTTTGTTACAAACTAAGCACCTATTTATGGCAGGCAAAATTGATATATATATATATATAATTAACAGGAACAAATTAAATATTCCCTAGAAGGATTTGAAGTTTTAAGAAAACATCTCTCTCTATGTGGGTATATGTGTCTGCATGTGTGCACACGCACGTGCGTTTGCCTCTAAACGTCATTACTCCGAAAGGAATAGTCCGTCAAACACGAAATTTGATATTTACGTTCAGCACCTACCAAACATTTAACTACGGATATTTATTGAAAAATGTATATAAAAATCCAAGACTTACATAGAAAAGTTTTCGAAAAGCGCTATTTTCTCAAAAATGCGGTGCATCCATTAAGTATGCGTATTCCATCAACTGATGGTGAAGCCCAAGGTGGAAGCCTATGGGTCATAAAGAAGGGTTCACGGCTAAATTACTACAGGATAGATGACCCCTCTCCCGAAAATTTACCCTAAAAATCCAGAAAGTGAAAGAAGGTGAATTGAAGAAACTGTTTTTATGGAAATGAAATGTATAACTTGAATTTTCTGGTAGTAGCCCATAACGTCTTCTTTACTCTTAGGGATTTTTGCATAATTGGTTAACCGCGAGAGACAGAGAGAGAGAGACAGAGAGGAAGAGAGAGAGAGGGAGAGAGAGAGAGAAACTAATACGACCCAAGGAATATACTTCTCGTTAAGGCACAGAATTTATGTACAATACCTTCGCATTCATTTTTTATTCCTTATGATTAACCATTTCAGAGATATTCTTTGTTGTTAGCTTAAACTTGCCAATGCTTAATCTTGCTCAGAAGAGAAATCTTAGTCTTCTGTTTGTTTTTTTCCTCCAGGGAATGGTATTTCAAAAACATGGCGGCCAGCTCTTAAAAGGTTTCACCATAGTTTAAGCTTACTCTGTTGCCCCTTTTTTCCGCTACACCTACAAGGAAATATATGATTAGAGAGAGAGAGAGAGAGAGAGAAAGAGAGAGAGAAAGAGAGAGAGAGAGACGTAGGCTTAAGGCGCTCAACTACACGATCATCAGTGCCCTTAAAACCAGTTCATGCCAAAAGCCAGCTATAAACTTCAGTATAATATAAAATTACAATTAAAAACGAAAATAAATATACAGAACAGAGAGACGTAAGCTAGAATTAAAACAAAGTGGCAAAGATTTGAAAAGAGCTTACAAATTATATATTTAAAGTTTCAAAGTGTATTAGTTTGCTCTGAAAACTTAAAAGCTTTCGACCGCTTGCTCATCGTCCGCCAGAACCTCTGTAAGACTGATAGGCAGCTGCAGAAGATTTCGAAGGTGTGCTAGGGAGAAAAACTTTAGCAGCAGTTGGTGACTGACAAATCGGCGTCGCATAGTGGACAAAGTGGAGCAGGGTCCCGTTTAAAAAGCTAACTATGCGAAAAATTGCACTGGCCATTGGGCAACTGACCCAGGTAAACTTCCTCGCGACGAAATATGCTAGAGGAAGCTACCCAGTTTATCAGATGTTCTTCTACTTCTCTAAGCTTGTTACAGCGAAGAGCTGACTACTCTTGCAGCCAGCACGATAACACCGCTCTCCGCTCTTCAAGCGTCTTCCGAAGTAACACGTGAGATGGTAATGCTGGGTTCTGTGGTTGCCGTCTTTGCTGCTAAATCCGCCATTTCATTCCCCGGCAAACCTACGTGGCCAGGAATCCCAACACACACCACGTTAATGCCAGACGCGTGTAAAACCAGGCGGGCTCCTGGAGGGATACATTGTACAATAGGATGGGAGTTGTACAGCTCACGAAGGCTCTGAAGTGCACTAAGAGAATCACTCAAAATCAGGCAGTCACGTAGGTTTTGGCGGCGCAGAGAAATATATCATAAAGCACTTCGACAAACGTTTAGTCTGGATTAACGTCAAGTAGGCAGAAGAACATGCGTTTATAAGAATCATTCGTACAGGAGTGAGTAAGAAAGTTAGTGCATGACATCACATTTTTATACCCACACAAAATAGAGAATATATTGCATTGCACTCAAAAAGTGATATCGAGATGTTAGAAGTTCATGTTTTGCAAAACATGAACCAAAAGAGCATTTTTAGAAAACGATCCGTGTGAGTCTCCCTCCCTCCCTCTCTCCCTCCCTCCCTTTCTGTTTGAATGTGTGTATGTGTGTGTGCGTGTGTGTGTGTGTAGCTCCAAAACAAATAGTCGGTTAAATACCAAAGTTGGTATTTAAATATCGTCTTCCAAGGATGGAGTTAAATATTTCAAGGTATATGAAACATTTTTTTAAAAACTCATTTTATTAAAAAGTATTACTGCCAGATACAGTGTGATCCGAGCTTGTGGGTGGTGGTCTACTGGGCTCCTTCTTCTTCCCAGACGTTTCGTATACGACTTCGGCAGACATCTTCAGTGGCCAAGAGGTTGAAGTATTCTGCTGGAGATTTCAACGGCGATTTCACAGTGAAGATGTCTGCCGCAGTCGTAGACGAAACGTCTGGGAAGAAGGAACCCAGTAGATCACGGCATACAAGCCCAGATCACAAGGTACCTATTATTGATACCGGCCGTGAAAGCCTTAGAACTGATGAAAAGCGACTAAAATGACTTTTATAAAAATAGCATATGCTTAAAATATGTTCATCAGAAATTAAACCTATGACTTTAATTTTCTGGGTACAGCCCATGAAGTCTTTGTTCTGAATGATATTTGCATAGTTGGAAAACAGTAA